>QUSF01000001.1:29759765-29997329 GCA_003676055.1 Chloebia gouldiae | reverse complement strand
TATATGTATATGTATATGTATATGTATATGTATATGTATATGTATATAAAATGTCTCTTTGTTGGAACTGTAAAGAGCCAAGGATGGATCTGAAGCCCTCTAATCTTGTACATGCCATTTTCATTTTTTAGTTGTATGAGTCTTTAAATTCAAAGATGGATCCTGATGAGCTGTGGATCAGAGGGTTGTCTGCCACCTGCCTCTGTCGAGGTCAGCCCACTGCCTACCTTAATGAAATTTTCCTCTGTAGTTTGTGCTCCTTTCCATTTTCATAATGGAAGTAGTGGCCACTTTTGAGGTTAAGCAAATGTAAAAAGGGTTTCTGTAGCAGGCACTTTAATACCCTCTCAGGTTTGGGTTTTGTTGCTTTTTTTTGCAGTACACTATAAACCCCAGAGGGTTCCAGATCTGTTTCCATTGAATAATCATTAGTTATATTAAAGAAATGTAAAATTTAGGGTTCTAAGCTTCTGTTGTTAACTAGGAGATTTCTCCATTGTAGCTGTATGTATGCAAATAAAATAGTGACTCTGATTCTCTAACATTAACCCTTCAAATCCTCCCCAAACAAAAAACAGCAAAAATATCCAAAATGACAAAATCAAACCCTCAAAAGCCAGACTGGCTATTTAATTATTTAAAGGTGCTTATTCAGAGGCCTGGGCTTTGTTCCAGGTCTTTCTTTCCAAGTATATGGTAATGCCAGCTTATGATAATATGTATGGTAGCAATCCAAGTTTTAAATTTTATATACTCTTTTATTTTATGCACATTTTAGATTCACACCAGCATCTTCATGAGGCTTTTCTTACCTAAGCTACCACTTTTCCTGGTATATTATATAAACATACCAGTCACTACCCATGGCAGACAATGGTGGCATTTCAGATGTTAATACCACATTTCAGGAAGCTGTGGGCTCTGTAAAGTGATGTTATTCAATCTGAGACACATTGCCAACTCCCCTTACCAGGGAGTTCAGGAATTGTCCTAGGCAAGGTGAGCAATGGCTGCTAGGGATCCCTTCAGCCAGGCCAGAGTTGTGTGGTTTGAACAGCAAAGGTAGCTGGGGAACTAACTGGAACTAGAATGAGCAGAAGTTTGGTTTCCTCTTCTTTTCATGGGGTGGTGTGTGGGGAGGCAATGGAGGCACTCCCAGCCATATTTTTCTGTATTTCTTGCTTCTGTCTGTATGGATTACGAAGCACCTATAGGATGTACATTTGAGACAACAGAACATACTACATAGAATACTGGTGTTATATGAGGATAAAATAAAGCTTAGAAAACAGTTGCTGTTTGCAGTTTGAGTTCTGTTAATGAAAAAAAAATGTCTAAGGGGTGTTCTCTGATCCATATTGCTTCAGAGGTCAAGAGTGAGCAGTCTCCTTCCCAGGAATCTTTTGACTACCATGCTGTTGCTCCCTGCAGAGCAAGATTTGTGTTCTGCTTTTCTGTTAGCACAGAAGTATCTTTCCCTGATGACAATAATGTTGCTTTCCTAAGTCACAGGATTGAAAACATGTATATTTTCTTTGACAGGGTCAAAAATGTTCAGAAAGCCAGAGGATTTTTTTTTTGTTTTTCTTTCTAGATTGCTGTTGAAGGGTGTGTGCTCCTGTGTGGGGTGGTTTTGAGCTCAAGGCTTCAAACCTGTGTGAATTTTTTCAGCAGTGATGTTTCTGTGACTGCTCTCTTTCAAGTGGGACTGTCAGAAATAAACAACAAGTTGTCAGGGTGACAAAACTCCTTTTATGCCATTTTCCTACCTTTCAGGTATACTCTGTACCCTGTGTTTATGTCCTGGTTCATTTTTGCAGTAGCCAGGAGGGGAAATGGCTGAAACCCAGAGTCTCTTTTATACCCCCTCACTTCACTTTATGGGGGCAGGAGGAAGGGGTCTCTCCCAGGCTGGGGAGACCATGGTGACCGTGGGCTCAGGCTCTACTCTGACCATTTGTGATTTGCTGCCTCTCTCTCTTGTGCACTTTTTTTATGAATGTTGCTGCTGTTACTGTTTGCTTTTTTTTAAATCTCATTGCTGTTTCCAGTAAATTGTTCATATCCCAACCCATGATCCTCAGCTTTCCTGCCCCCAATTCTCCTCTCCATCCAGCTTCAGGAAAGAGGGAGAGGGAGGGAGGAGTTCTCCTGGTGCATGGTTTGGAGTGGTTTCAGTTGGAACACTACGCTGGGGAGCGCCATTCCTAAACCACGAGAGTTTATCAGTGGCCGTGCGGGTTTAGCCAAGATTCTCAGTTTGGAGTATAATATTTATTTATGTTTTATTTTGTCTTCCTATGCTGCAATCCAAACTTTAGCAAAGTGGTAAAAAAACGCCTTTCAGGCTTTCTGGCAGGAAATGCATGTGAATGAACCAGTTGGCCTGAAGTGCTTATGTGTTAAACAAATGTAATTTTCTCCTCCTCAGAGCCAAGTGTGTCACCTGTGATCTGTCTAATTGCTCTGAAGGCCAGGTTTTGTACCCTTTGGCAGAGTATCTACAATGAAACACATTTTCATGAGCAAAGGCAATTGTGTTTTATATTGCTGTATATGCCAGTTTAGAGAATAAATACTTTCCTAGGAATTAGAGAGATAATAAACGTTGCTCCTAATGTGGGGAAGTATGCCTGGAAGAGTCAGTTGAGATAATCTATTTCCATTTCAGAGGATGATTTTTTTTTTCCATGATCCATGCATGTCAGCTCATGGCTTATCTGCAACAGAAAGGTAAAAGTATTTAGTGATTTCTTGTGACCATTTAAAAATTACTGTACCTGAATCAGTTCTGATTCCCAGCTCTACCTTAATAGTGGACTTGCTAACCTTAGGCATCAAAGAATTAGATTAAATTGTATGATTGAAATTAGATTTAAATTATCTGACTGTTGATGAACATACTTTGGATGACTTTGCTGGTTTTCCAATTTTAGAGATTACCATATATCTACATAATGGTATATCTGAATTATGTTCTCTGTTTTTAATTTATAAATAAGAAAATATTTTACGTATCACTAAAGAAATGGTAATTTGTGCATGAATATGGTCACATAATAGGGAATATAAGAAACTCATCATCACGGGCACCTTGATATTTCTGGGACAAATAAATGATGTTGTAGCTGCTACAAGCCTTGCAGCAAGAAAACTCCAAGGTAAGATTTCTAAATTGTATTTTGCTTATTTAAATGGTCAGTGCAACTGTATCTGGTCCATAGCAGGTATGACAGCTGCAAAAATACTCCCTACTAAGTCAAAAGTTATAATCATACTTTGCCAAAATTCTGGTCAAGCTTCTTTCTTTTTATCTTTACTTGAAAGTATTCACAATTCTAAGCAGTTTGAAAATGAGCCTACAATAAAGTATACAAGCCCCATTTAAAAAAAATTATATTAATTCTACTAATGGCATTATTTAACTCTTCTTCTTTGCTAATATATCCTTCAACTTCTAATTATCACATTTGATTTTTTTTGTTTTTTTTTTTTACTTTAGGATCTGTTGATCTAGGAAAAGAATTCTTAATATAAAATTAAGGTTGCATACATGTTCTTTACTGTATCAAAATTAGATATCAAGGTTTGGGGGCTTTTTGTTGCTGTTGTTTTTGGGTTTTTTTTGTGGAAATTAAACCTCTGACGATAACCCAAAGTAACAGATTCATTGGATTAATAGACCAGTTTTCCAGTCTAACTTGGTCAATATTTTTTTAATATTAATGAAAAGCTGGTGTAAAGTTATGGGGCATAGAATTTTATTTTCTCTGTTCTTATGGTTAATTTTATTTGGTTGATTGGTTGAATTGTTTGGGTTGTTCAGAGACCACCAAAATGTTCATGGTCTCTGCAGTATACTTCTTGATTTTTTTTGATTTTAAGTCTCCCTGGTCTTTTTTAAAAATCAAATTATGAGGCCTGGACATGAAAAATCTACTGAGACTGTTATTTTTTACTACCATCTGTGAGTTGTATTTCTTTAAAAACTGCCTTCTTCTGCTTGTTTCAGGTAATGAATCAGGATATTAAATTAAGTGCTACTTGAAGGATTAAGATACTGCTGAAACTTGTAATAAATTTACGCAATCACCATGGTGAGAATACTTGTCAAATTTAGAGCTGATCTTGTACTCCTGTTATCTTCACAGATAATTCCCATATTCCTCTATTTAAGCACAGCAAGCAGGAGCCTCTTCTCTAAAGATACACTCATGTATGCATGAATGAATGAATGCTTCCAGGAGCCCAGAAACTCTTGCTTGTCAGCTTTCTGCGCTGGCACACAAGGGTTGAGACGGTAGGAAATGGCAGTGCTTTTTATCAGGACAGCACAGGTGGATGGCCTTTGTTAACTATTAACAGTGGGATGTTAGGTGATGTGTTTTTCCTGAGTGTCTCAAAAATACATTGTTATTTCAGGTTCTGAAAGCAAGCTAATGGCTTAAGCCCTGAGATTTGGCCAGGCTAATGTATTCTGTGTATAGCCGGAGCTGTTACAGCAAAAATGTTTCCTTTACATCCATCCAGTGTTTGTTTTCTTTTCTTACTTAACCTTTCTTCTCAGAGCACAGCTCACCCTGAGTTTTATATTGCTATTGCCTGCTTTATTTCTCAGCTGTTTTCTTCCCTTCATTTCTGTTTGTCTCCTAAGGAAATGACAAACCAGAAACAGTTGAGTGGTCAAGTGTATCAGAAATAAAGCAAGCTGATGCATGTGGCATGGTTCAGTGGATGGAGCACTTTATTCTGCATCTGAAAAAAGTTCTCTCTCTGCCACTCATATATTTTTTTATTTTCGCAGTGCTGAACAAACTATTTCATCTTAATTTAGGCAGCAGTCAGACAGCCTATGTGCCTTCTTTTGAGAACTTTGAAATTCAGGTTTGTAACATACTTTTTTTGGTATAGATGTACCTTTTACTAAATGTGGGAGGCGACTGAGTGGGTCTGTTTATACATGGCTGACATAAAATGGAAAGAATAGCTAACAAAACAGTCTAATTTTCTGGAACCATTTCCCTGGGGAATATATTCTTGTCTTTTATCTGTAATAGTTCAAGTGTGTCATCTTCTTCAGACCATCTCCCAAAGAACATCTTAAATTACATGATAACTGAGGACAGAGGTCATGGAGAGTGCAGAACCTTGCATCTGCTGCAGAAGTGTTGTGTTATTCATGCCCTGTTTCCTGCTGTCAGAAGAGCAATCCCATGAGACAAATGTTCTCTACAGGACAGAATGGCAAAACAATGGTGCACGACTGGTGCCTGTCCTGCTGCAGCTGTAGGCTCTGCATCAACTTCAGGCAAGACTCTATTTCACAGGTGCTGGGCAGAGTGATGCAGCCATATCCAAGTGACCCTACATGAAGCTAGTGGGAGTCTGGATGGGCTTATCCAGCCTGGTCTAGTGCAGCATCTGTTGTGCCTGACCTGAGCTGGATTGTGCAGAGCCACTGGTGCTCTGGTACTGCCTCACCCAGCAGTACCATGGAGAGAAACTCAATGTGTCTCTGAAGTGACCTGCAAGCAGCCAGTCCAGCAGGGCTGCATGATTGCAACAGTTTGGGGATGGAAAGAACAGGACTGACACGATGCTCCACCTGACCTTGGGAAAAATAAAGCAAGCAACAGATAAGCTTTGGGGCAGGGGCTATTGTTCCCCCCTTTCCTTAAACAAAAAAATTCCAAACCAAACAATGTCTCTCCAGAAAGCCAAGATAAAATCTGCTAAGGCAAAAAGATATTATGCTGATAAAGCAGAGTGCTTGAAAGAAACGTGTATTCATTATATATAGAACAGATGGAGATCAGCAGGAAAGTTTTAATGGACTACAAAACAGGTAAAGTTTTTTGAATTTGTGATTATACTGTCTTGTAAAGCTCGTAATTGCCTCAAAGTGTAGTGAGTGGGCCTAAAACACATTCATATCAGGAGAAATGTGTACTGAATTTAATAGACCCTGAGTCAGAATTAACTTGGATATGTTGAATTTTAATGTTAAACAATGTTTCTCATAAAATACTTCAAAGGCAGAAAGCTGGAGACTGAAGAGAAAAAGCCATAGAAACAAAGCAGGTTTCTGGTAGCTATTAATTTGTGAGACAGCACTTAGAGAATACTTCCTTGTAGACTCACAATGAAAATAAAGTGAAAAAAATGGACTCAAAGTTGCAGGGCTGCAATGTAATGTGTACTGTGATTCATACCTATTGTTGTGCAGGTGCTAGAATTAAATAAAGGAACTGAATGTTCTCATTGGAATTCCCGTGATAGATTAAGATGCAAATGGCTGTCTAAGTAAAGGACGGTATCAGAAAAGAAATGCAATAAAGCATCAAATCTTTTCAACTGAGCCATCATTTCATCTTGCAGATAGTTAAGGACAGAAAAAGTTAAGTCATGCATTAGAAATGCATTTTTTATTCTCCCTTTTTTCTAAAGGAGATATTGGCAGGTATAAAATCCAGAACAGTTCTCAGTTCTTTTTTGTCCATCTCTAGGTGGCAATAAGAAAGCATTTCTCTTATGAAGGATTTTTTTTCTTTGTTATGTGATACTATTTGGCTTGGGACTTTCGACACCATTTGCAGATTTTCATGAAAAGGCTTGTAAGAAAAATTAGCAATTTCTCCTCTTGTCTGAACAAAGGCAGGAACTGGTGATAGCTGTGCCCAGAGAAGCTGAAGAAGGACGTAGACTTAAGCTGCTAAATGGTGCAGTGTGAGATGTCTCTGGCCACCTGTCCACCAGTAAGCAGTAAGTGAATTTTCCTTGTGGGAAACTGGACCATTAGCTTTTGGGAGATATTTTGCTCATTCTTTTCATTTGTGTTGGCCTCTGCCGGGGCTCTTGAGTGTTTTTTCTGTGGCTGTCTGAAGCTGATGTTCCTGGCCATGTCCTAGGTTGGGAAAGTTGGGAAGTGGGAAAGTGCACACATATACTGGCCCTCTTTCTGTTCCCTGTTGGCCTTTAATCGAGGAATCATCAAAAACATTCTGATATGTCTGGATGACTGCACATCTTAAAAAAAAAAAAAGGAAGCTGCCCATGGAGAGGATGATAACTTAGTATAACTTAGCCTTAGTATAATCATTCCTACCTGAACATTCCAGGTGTATTTTTTGACTTTTTGGTTTTTATAAAAATGAAAATTCACTAAACTGTTCAAGAGAACTTCCATGAACTTGTTGATATTGTTATGTGACCACTTCCTAGGGAAACACATTCCAGTGCCCAACCACTGTCTGGGTGAAGAACCTCCTAACCTAAACCTCCTCTGACACAGTTTCATGCCTTTGTTTTAATTAATATAATAGCATGTAAATGATGTATTTATGCAGATCAGATTGTTGAGAGACTTTGGTTTAGCAATTCACTTTCTTGGTGTCCCACAGAATCATAGAATCATTCAGGTTGAAAAAGACCTTTGAGATTATTGAGTCCAACCATGAACAAAGCACCACTGTGTTCACCACTAAACCTTATCCCCAGGCGCTACATCGACATCCAGGAGTGTCACCACTTTTAACGCTTACAAAGCCCATATTTATTTTGCTAATTCTGTGCACCTTGCATGAAAGTGAAACACAAAACTGCTCTGTATAAAAAGTAAAAAATAAGGAATAATCTCATTTAGAATATGTGTAAAACAATTTTCAAATTTCTCAGAGTAGCAGATAACTGCAATTTCAGGGGATATTGTATAAATGGATAGAAAAAAAACAGGCCCTTGGAGACCAGCTAATCTGCAAAAAGAATAGAACAGAACTGCTCAATGATCAATAGGGGGAGGAATTATGTAAGGCTCCTAAAGTAAAAATGAATGCCTCTTCTAGAAAAAAAATCCTTTATCTATAATATATAAAGATAGCTGGCAAATTCCATTATAAGGAAAATGTATTCAGGTACGAGGGATCTGGAAACATTTGAATGGTTCCTCTCATCAAGAGTTCTTGAATTCACATTGGGTATTACACCAAAAAGCCTTGCAAAAGGTGTAGAATGACTTAACACCACAGTTACTCTAATTAAATATAAAGTTCTGCTTTTTAAAACAGGAAATTCTATAGCTTCTAAACATCCCTGGCCTTCAGCAGTGTTTCCTTCTTCTTGCTTTTTTCATTACTACCAAGGATAGAACCTCCTCTAGAAGTTTTACAGCTTAGGCTGCCTCTATCTTAGATTCCACTTTATGTCCTCTAAGAATTTAGATCGAGCTAGGAACTTATATATTCATTATATAACAAGCAAAGCTATTAATGTTGAGTTTTTTCTTTATGTGTTGATTCTGTGTGTGCAATTCAAGTAGCAGTATCAGGATTCTTTCCCACCTGGAAGAGTGAAGATCTGCTGAACAGGATGTAGAGAGAACAGAGCTTTGTGCAGCTCACTGGGGACGCTGTGTGGTGTGTGTATGCCCCAAGATGCATGTGAAGAGCAGTGACCCAGAATCATGTTTCTTCCCTCTTGCCTTTGGGGGAAAAAATAAAAACAAACACCTTGACACGCCTGTTAGGTCAATTTTATCTTCTGCAGGGATTCAGCCTGCAGCATGTGAGATAAAGTGTGAGCTAAAGCATTTGAAGAAACACAGTTCAATGAACTTTGAACAGTCTCTTGAAATAAAAATTTACTAAGTGGATTAGATATAAGAGGAGTGACATAAAGTGCAACCCACTGAAGAGTAAAGGATCCTCTCTTTTCCACAAGTTTCATCATGATATGTTCAAGAATATATTAATATGAGCCATCAAGAGTGCTGCTAGGATCCCAAGATGAAGCTGTCAAGTAACATCTGCCAAAAAGGGACTTGCTTCATTACTTTCAAACCTTTCCATTTCTCATTAGGTCTCACCAGATGGGGATTCAGTATTTTGAAGTCAGTCACCCTGTATGAAGTAGTTTGTTCATGACACTGATGAACAATTATCTACCTGTACAGCTGGGACTTCTAGGCTGTTTATTTCAACTGAGTGTCAGTACAGGGCACAACTTGAGCCTCTGATGATAAAAAAAAATTGAAATGCAGAGAGTGAGTTTGATGAATGAGGTGCATGAATGAGTTTGAAACTTTTATATAATAATTCTGTCATTAATTTCCCTGCAATATAATCCATTGTAATAATGTCATATAAGAATTTGCTACATGATTTTATTTATTTTAATATTCAAATACAGAAAAATAATAATAAGTTCAAAAATATTGTTCCAACACATCCGGTAGAAGATAACTACTGTGCATAATAACTGTTGCATTTCTGTTGGTTGATAAATGTTTAATGGTTTGTTTGGGAACTAATTGTCAGTTTAAATCAGGAGAGTGACAATAATAACTCACTTAAATACTCACATTGTGACCTGCAAAGGCAGCTATAAATATAATTCATTCTAATTTCTGTTTATAGTTGATGGGTACAAATATATGGCAATCCCCTTGAAAAAAATTCTAATCTCTATTGTAATGTTTCTTTTGTATTTTCTGTTCTTTACAACTTTTGTTAGAATAAACCAAAACATTGTTGCATGCACCATGTGAATAACTCACCGATGAGGTTTGTTCTGGATGACTCTATGCAGTATCAGAATTTAAAAGTGATTGAAAACCTTGAATAATAATCTAAGCTATCTTTATTTTCCCACATTGTACAATTAAATCAAACCACATAGGGAAAACCAAGTGTCTTTGCATGTACAAACACACACATACCTATACATGTACACATGCACAAAAAATTCACAGTGGAAATGTATTTGAAAAACAAAATCAAGTGAAGTTAAAATAATTTCCTCTGATATAAAAAATACTCATATTTCAGAATCAGATATTGTCTCACTGTGCTGAATCCTCAGTGAATTATATTTTCTCTGACTTCAACAGGAAAAGGCCTCTAAGGAAGCTTTAGACAATAACCCTGAAGTATCATGGACAGCAAGAGGCAAGCAAAGTTTTCACTGAAAATGTAGGCATAACAATTATAAACACCACTTTGGAAAATGTGCTGGTGTACTTAATTAGCTGCAGCACGACACTGAAATTTTTAAGGTCCTTACTTGCCCTCAGTGAAGAAACTGAAGGAGGAGACTGTGCCAAAAGTTTTCTTATCCCTTCCTGGCACAACTGGCCAGTGGTTTTTTTCAGTAGCAGAAGGATTTGCACACTCATTTATGCCCCTTTTCAGGAGCATTTCAACTGGCTGCATAGGGAAAAGTGAGGTAAGGCTTCCGTTCTCTTACAGTATGATGAGAATTGAGACCAGTGTATGGAAATTTAAGCTGTCAACTTCCTCACTTGTTTTCCAAGTAGGTTAGAGAACCTACAACAAAAATCTTACTTTGCAGTTCTACTCAGAGCAGGAGAAACTTATTTTTCCATTTCTTTTTTCTTCCTCTTATATGCTTATGTAATCAACCCTGATGCCTCTGAAGAACAAATTTGGTGGTCTGAGGGGAAAAACCAAAATCTCTATTTAAGGTTCTGGAATTAAATACTTAATTACAAATCTTGATGTTATTAATAAATGTTATTTTCCTTAAGGAACTCTGAGGTCAATCAAGGTTTTCAATTTAAATCATCCAGGAACTATTGAGGGAACACATTTTTCCAGTGAAATGTCACTTTTACAGACTAGGTATTTCTATATGGTCAGTTAGTACATTAGTTCAAACATACAGGAACCTTAAAAGTAGTATTAGAGAAAAGTCTAAACAACTTGTCCCTGAACATTTCTCTGAAAAATGATGGAAATGCTTCTCCAGTTTAAGTCGGCCAGAATTTCCTACACATTTCGTGAAGTCCCAAGATCAATACAGTTCTTAGTATATAAAGGAAAAGTAAAAAGGAATGTTTGTCATATCACAGAGCCACAGAATCTGCCAAGTTGGATGTTTACCCCTTTTGCAAATGAGGTAAGAAGCAGTACCAGCAGAAAAAAAATGAGTGCAAATCAGCAGCACAGAAAAATCCCCACAGTGAAGTGGAATGGAAAGAAGATAGTGCAGGCTGACAGATGGCAAGGTTTGCCTGACCTTGCACTGGAGAAGAGACTCGTGTTTGACAACTCCTGGAGGAGCTGGGAGCAAGAGCTGTATGTAATTGCCCCTTACAATTGGTGTGTGGACTAAATGACGATTCTTTATGCACTGTGTTAACAAAGTGCAAGAAATGCATCTTTCAGTCTTTGCGTGTTACTCTCAACTCCCTAGTGGTTCATTCTTGGCAGGTTACAGCCTTGTAATATTTCCAAAGTGGCAGAGTGACAACTCTTCTGCCTTAATGGTGAGATCTAGTAAATTGAGGTCCTGCAGATTACTCTTACTGCCACAGGAGGAGAGAAGGACTTAATTTCATCACTAGTAGTAACTCTTTATAGCTCTGCTATTTTAAGGATGGCAATACAAGCCATAAACTGACTTCCACAAGCATCAAAAAGCCACATGAATTATTCCAGGCAAGAAGACTATAGTACTGTATTGGTAACATCTGTCATTTTTGTTTCTTCTGCATCAGTATACTTTATTGTTCCATATACTGAAGGAAGAGAGGTTGGTGGACCTGACTGCAAGGCCAAGGTCAAATATAAGAGCTAAATTCAATGTTTCTACAGTTCAGGGAAAGGCTGTGAATTTCAGTGGATTCTGATGGTTTCTGCTGCAGAACTAACGAACATGCATATTAGCATCTATTCTAAAAAACTTGATGCCTGTAATGGTAGTAGATTTTTTTTAATATATGTTCTCTCTCTATTAAGAAATAATTTTTGAAATATGTGGTTTTGTGCACATTTGAAAACTGACCATCTTGAATAGCAGAGACATCTTGTGTATACTTGCATAAAAGTGAAACATTATTAATTTATTTTTGTTGACAAAACTTTTCTGAAATACAATGCTAATCTGCTAGCTCTCAGGGTCTGTTTTCCTCAAGTTGGATTTCAGGTTGTTGAGTATTGTTAGCTTAAAACATGGTCTTCTCTGGCAAAGGTGAAAAAAAAAGCTGTTCTCATTTCCCATTTGCATGCCAGAAGTCATTTATAGCAGCAGTTCAATTTTTTTAAACATTTGGTTAAACATTTTTACTTGATTTTTATAATGAAATAAAGTATGCCTTGATTAAAATGCAGGCTGTGAGCTTTGGCAGTTTTACTAGCAATTTGTGACACTTGCCTTTTTTTTCTCCCATGGCTAGACTGTTTCATGTATAATTTACTGTGACAAAACACTGGCCCTACTTATTGTCTATAAATACAGGCCCATTAGAAACATGTCTGAGGTGTAGCTTTAATGGCTGCATAATGTTCTTGGACCCACAGTTAATGGAATAGTAAACAACTTTTTGGTTAAAAAGGCAGGGAAGCAGACACATTGCTCCATAAAATTAGTTTATTGTAGATGTATGGATATTTCATTACAAGAACAATGATTTGCATCTACTTGCAGACAAATATGAATTCTTCTTATCTCAGTCATATGAATACACTTGAAGGTGTATTCAAGGTTCATCTTATGATGAGCACGATTTGTCTGTCTACATTTGCTGCATAAAGCAGAGTAAAGGTTGTTACTGCAGTGAAATTCCTTATGAAACTGTAAGTAATGTCTAAAGATATGAATTAGACAGATTTTGATAAATACAGATTATTTCTTTTACATACACCGAGCATGGGAAAAAACACCTACAACAAATGAGTGAGTAGGAGCTCGACAAATATGCAGCACTGGAGAAAAATCCATAGTTTATGAAAAGAATCCAATATAATTTACTAGCTTTTTGCCTTGTCTTAATTACAGACCTGAAAAACTAAAAAGTGTAAAATGAGCACAGTGAAAAGTCAGGTGTGCTAAAGAGATCACTCCAACTGAGGTAACACTTGAAAGGAAGAAAGCATGGACTTACTTCCCTTTTAAAAAATATAATCAATACAAAAGAAAGCCAAATCAGAACATCTTTCAAGCTTAAATCTCTCATTATCTCTCAAACAAATCCCATCAGAAGAATTTTTACCTACTCTCTGTGTTTCCATATCCTTTGAAAAATACTGTTTCTAGTCTAGATCATAGAATGTTAAGGGTTGGAAGGAATCTTAAAGATAATTTAGTCCCAGCCTTACCTGATAGGAGCAGGGATACATCCCCCTAAATAAGATTGATTAAGGCCTTATTCAACCTGGCTTTGAATATTGCTAGGATTGGGGCATCTGTAACCTCCCTGGGCAACTGGTTCCAGTTTCTCATCACCTTCACAGTAAAGATTTTTTTCCTAATATCTACCCTAAACCTGGCTTCTTTTAGTTTATACCCATTACTCCTTGTCCTATTGCGGCAGTTCCTGAAGAAGAGTCCCTCTCTGGTTTCTCTGTAGGACCTTTCAGACACTGGAAAGCTGCTGTGAGGTATTCACACAACATTTTCTTCTCCAGGTTGGACAGCCCCAGTTTTCTTAACCTTTGTATGAGAGGTGCTCTGGTCCTGCTCCCAATACTTTGGCTTTCCTCTGAACTTGCTCCAACAGTTCCATGACCTTCTTCTTCTAGGGACACCAGAACAGAATCCAACACTCCAGGTGGGGTCTCACAAGAACGGAGTAGAAGGGAAGAATCACCTCCTTCAACCTGCTTGGCCACGCTCCTTTGGATGCAGCCCATGATCCCCTTGGCTTTCTGAGCTCGGCTTTCCTTGCTGGCTCATGTGGAGCTTTCCACCACCACCATGCCCAAATCCTTCTTTGCAGGGCTGCTCTCAGTCACTTCTCTGCCCAGCCTGTAGGTGTGTCTGGGATTGCCAAAACCCAGGTGAAGGATCTTGCCCTTTGCTTTGCTGGACTTCATGAGGTTTGCCCAGCTCCCTCTGAATGTCGCCCTTTCCCTGCAGTTTGTGACCCATCATAACTCCTTGGCTTTGTGATAAAAGCAACAGATGTTTGGCATTTATTTTGAACTTCAACTTGATTATTCCTAAAAAACTGGGCCATTCTACACCCCAGCTGCAGGGCCAAAATTTGTGCAACTTCTTGGCAAAGTCATTATGTCATGCAATACAACTCCCTGCACAGCCATTTCATTAAAATGGGAGTTTCTTCTGTTTTCAAATCCACTTCATGCTAATGGCAGTTAGTTTCATGCTTGCATGATCAAACTTTGTACCATTTCAGAAGTTTTTCCTCACTTACATAGATCTGTATTAGAAATGAACAGCAAATTCACAAAGGATATGATTACTAGCTTTTGTGTGGGTGAAACTGCACAGCTACTGCACCAGCTTTTAGAAGGGCTGTTATTTACAAGGCTTCACCTTTTGGGCCATCTATGAGACTTTGAAAAAAGTCCTCCTTTAGCTATTCAGTGGGATTTAAAGAGCTTGTGATACATAAATATGTCTAATGTAGAAATGAAATAATTTAGTGGGCTGAATAAAGCAGAAACCAGCCAAGATAGGGATCAAATTATCCAGTAAAGGAGGTTATATATTGGTTGCCAAGTTTTAGTAATCTCACCATCTCCTTGTAAGACTTCAAGAAGAACTTGAAAATATATCTGTTAGGAAACCTCAGAAGATGGTTGTTATCAATGTAATTAACCTTCCTAGCTGACAGCATCAATTTCAATGCTGACAGTCTTTAGTGCAGCTAATAAAAGTGAGCTGCAATGGTTGCTTCTGAACTGAACTCATGTGTTCTGTAGTTCACTATCTGGTTGTTGAAGAAGAGAACTTTTTTTTCTATGTGACAATACAATTCAAGGTGGAAATAAATCTGTGTGATAATTTGTACTTTTTATATACAAAAGTTTCATAAGCATATTTTTATCATGGCTTTGAAGCTATATGTTAATGCACAAAAATATTAGTTAGACTAGACCTGGGGATAATGAATCCTGCTAGATCTCTGTATAACAGACTACCACAGAACCAATTCTCTTGTTCAGAAAAGATTATATGTTTATAGGTGTTCTGACTTCTGAAAGTATGTAAGACTCTTTTATTTTGAAATAAAACATGGGGTTTTTTTATAAAACCTTAATGAATTTCATCACTTTATTTACTGTATGTTAGGACAATACTTGTCTTTGAAATATCAGTGAAAAAATTGAGATAATTAGGTTTAGTTTGACAACACTGACTTTTCAAATCAGAGAGTAACTTTTCATGTTCCATTGTGAATATGCAAGAAAAATACTTTGAGACTTAGAGGAATAAGGAGATTGGAAGGACAGTGAAATAGAATTCCACAGAACTTCATGGAACAAATTACATCTACTGCAATTGAAAAAGGACAAATATCTGAACTATGAAATTGGCTGCTTCATCAAGTGATATTCCTCTCAAGCTTTAGCAGATTTGTTTTAGTCTCATGAAATGTAAAATTTTCTTTTGTTGGCAATAAAATCCCCTGGTGCTTGTAAATAAAAATAAGTGCAAAGAATGCACCCTAAGGTGAATTTAATTTATGGTGTGTTTACTTTTGTTACTGTAATGTCATCAGAGGGGAAAAAGAGAATTTTCTTGTCAGTCTAAAGGGTTTAATGGGGCAAAATCAAGAGAACAGGACTAGTTTTGTGTTTTATAAGTTTTTTTTTCCTTTTCATACCTCTCTTTCATCAGTTGGGAACTATGTTTGACTCTAGTAAGAGTTGCAGCCAGACCAGGTACCTGGTATGAACAGAAATATTATCATTTGATTGTGATAGAGGTACTATTGCTGAAAGACATCTGAGTAATTATCTACTGAAAATAAAACCTCTATGAAACAGATTTATCCTTCAAAAAGTATGTTATACAGCAATAAAATACCATTTAAAATATATTAATAAATCATATTTCTATAAAATACTATTGCATTGCACTGATTTAAATATTTCTAAACACATTTCTTGAATTTCTAAATTAATATTTATGAAAATACATGTCAGTTAACAAAGATATGGTATATAGTTTTCTTGTATGCCATGTATGTAAGTTACAATTACATTACATTCTAGTTTAGTACATCTTGCTTAATCTTCTAGCTTTTGAATCATGATGATTCCAGTATTTCAGAAAACCTCATGTTCTGATGAAGTCAATTGAACAAAAAGTTACCTTTTTTAGTGGTACCACAGCTTTGCTTTGACCCCTTTAATGATTTTATGTTAATAATTTGTTGCACTCAGTTTGAAAACCGTGCAAATAATTTAAATTATTCTACCAGTTCCACATGCATAAGTCCTGCTGATGCCAAGGTCAGTACGGCATTCAGAATGTTTGGTTTCATCTCTAGTGGCTCTTTTAGTTTTCATTTTAACATTAGACATACTTCAACTGATCCTACTGTATTTTAAAAGACCATATAGTGACTTCTGATCTCTGCTGGATGACAAAGCAAACCTTGGAATAGTCTCTTCTGGCAGAAACATTAATCAATGCAAGTTGTCTGAACTGATTCACCATGACTGGCAGCATCTTAAAGCACCAACTTTTCTACAGTTTCAGCTGCAGTAACTTTCATTTGTCATGTGTTTATTGCTTATTGAGTAGTTCCAGAAGGAAATAATCTCTGAGGATGAGAATGAAGATGGTGTAAATAAAATGGTTATAAAATATATAAAAATTCTTGACAGAGTGACTATAAATAACTTGTCATAATACTGCACGGTATTCTCTATTACATTTTACTTCAGTTTTCCTTTAATATATGGGGATTTATTAACCTCATCTTGAATTAAATTCCTTTCTGTTTCCTGTTTTTATTTTGTTTGGAAAGTATTTAAGTAATGTCTTAACTTGTAGTTATTTCCAAAAATATTAATTGCCAATCAAAAACTCTACTCGTTTCCCAAGCATTTCCTAAGAGAACTGCCTGGCAGCAAAGATGTTACTGCAGCTGTGTAAGCAAAAGACTTCATTGTTTCCTGGAAGCCCAGCCTGTGCTCTCAGTCTTTTTTCAGGCTCTTTTCTTCAGGCTGGGATGGATTCACCCAGAGAAGCTGTGGATGCCCCACCACTGGAAGTGTTCAAGGCCGGGTTGGGTGGGGTCTCTGCTCAGCCTGGCCTAGTGGCAGGTGTCCTAGCCCCTGGCAGGGGAGTCAGTAGTTAGAACAAGAGGATCTCTAAGGTCCCTTCCAAGCCAAGACCTTCTATGATTCCATTAATTTGAGTGGGAGTGTGCGCCAGCAAAATGGGTCCGTGAATGCTGAGTACCTGACTGCCATAAACTCAGGATAATTTATTCCTCTTGTAGTGAACTAATAGAGATGTATCAGTTTCTAATGAGACATATACAAAAATCCTCTTCTTACATGCTTGAAATATTTTCTGAAAGGTTTTAATTAAGCTTCTACTCACAAGCTTTGTATGGTTTTTAAAAAAACATCATTTATATTCAGTATACAGAAAGTGGGATGCAGCTAGTTGTTAACTCATATTAAAAAAATTTCATTGTTCTGTATAAAGCACAAATTAGACCAAACATTTACATTTTGTTTTATTGTTAGCTGTTTTTTTTTAACACCTAATTTTGTTGCTTAACATTTTTAAGGTAATGTTAAAATGGCACAGATATACCATACCAGTAACCAAATCCACACATGTCTTAGGATAAGCACTGCCTTTTTAATTTGAGGTCCTGTTGAAGCTGGTTTTCCTTGGTTAAAGTAACTTCAGTGTGATATAACTTAGTGTAATTTCCTAACTTTGACAGAGAATTTTCTTGTATGCCGTAAACAGTGTCTTGCTTATCATAAAGATGGAGTTTGGGGTTTTAAGACAATACTTTTGGGAAAAAAACAGGACAACAAAAGTTTGGGGGAAAAAAAGAAAAAGGTAGAAATGGTGGACTAAGGAATACAGATAAATCTATAAACCTGATGGGTATTGTTGACACCTTCAGAATTGCATCCAGAATAGCAAAACAAATTTAAACAAATTTGTTACTCACTAGTGATACAAGTCTTGTTTTATAGTCCTAAAAAGTTATTAACTAGTCCTTAGTAGAAATGAGTTCTACTGCCAAGTGGCTAATTAATATTTAATTTCTATTTATTTATTTATAGAAGAGATGGGTTTTTTTTAGGAAAAAAGGCTGGCATTCTGGTTTCTGGCTGGAGAACAAAACTGGTTTAGCTATCTGTTACAATGCAGTAATTGGATTCAACCCTTGTAATTGGGTAAGAAAAAAGATCAAATTTATTATAATAGTCTTTATTAATTATTTCTACTCTTGGAGTTTTGCGCATTGCTTTACTTGCAATGAACTGCTGGACCTGGGACCTCTCTGGATTCGCAGGACTGCCCAAAATCACCAAGAGAAATTCTGCAATGGCATCAGACCTTTGTGGATTCCTGGATAGACCCCTTCAGGCTCCATAGATTTGTAGAGATCCATCTGGAGCAACAGATTTCAAAATTTCAGGGTCAGCAGGGAGCTGATCATTCTTACAGTCATGTTCCTTCAGCTCAGTGAATTCAGATCCCCTTGGTCTGTCATCCATGTCAGAAATCACATTGTGCCCTCCTCATGTGCCTTACCATTCCGGCTGGATGGTGAGGTAGTGCTCAGTAATGTGGCAGAGATCATGTAACCTCAGCCCAGTTATTGCAGACCTGAATGATAAAAGATAGCTTTATATGTGTAGTAATGTGTGTCTGTCCCTTAACAACTGAGTAATTCCTGTTCAGAGAGGTACTGGAAGTTTTTTCTCCTATCTAGAGTCTCTGTGACAGCACTTGGTACACTACAAGAAATAGAACACCTTTTACAATGAGAATTTACAGAGGTTTATTTGTGTTATATATCCCTCAGGCTTTTTGTTAAAGCCTACTTCAATATTTACAGCCTCAGTTCCCCTGTCCCAAAAGTAATTATTTTGCTTGTTTCTCATGATGAATACTTCTAGCACTATGCTAAAACTATATATAACAGTAAGCCAGCTGCCCTATGTTCAAAAGCTAAACTACTGAAAAATCAATGCTATCATTAGTTAAACATATATGTGCCATTAAAGTTGTTTAATATCCTGCTTTTCTGTGAACCGCATCCTTAATTAGGCATGTTGCCTTAGCATCCTAACAATGCTAAACATGATCTCTTCTTCAAACTAAAAGCATATTCTGTTGTATGATTCCACAAAAAAAGTAATTAGTGCTACAGAGTTACGAAGCTTTTAAAAATTTGACATGTGCATCTATTTTTTAACTATAAATCTCCATATTGAACTATATACTCTGTAAATACGTTTCTTGTGGATCTATTATTTTTTCTGATAGGAACTGTACTGCAGATACCTCTTGTCCTTGAAACTGCCAAAATATCACCAAATCATAGAGTGGCTGAGGATGGAATGGATTTCTGCAGGATATCTGATCCAACAGAACGACTCAGAACCAGCTGCCCAAGACCATGTCTTAGATGGCTTTCTTGGGGCAGTTATCTGATATTGTTTCATATTTACCCTAACAAAATGGCATAATTCTTTTTCATATTTGTATGTTTAGCAGGTAATCCTGAGACTCTCTCATCAGTCAACACATTATTAGTAGTGAGATTTTGCATTATTTTATACTCCAAATGCAGAGTGAGGTGTCATTTACCTATGTTCAACTGTAGTTGTAGTTACTGTTGTTGGCTCCTAAGTGCGACTAAAATTTTGAAGGATGATGAAATAATTTTGGATAAAATGTTCGTGGTGACTGTAGTCACTGAGTTATGGAGATATATGTTTTTAAATGTCCAAGGTAGTTTTGAAAGTGGAACTGTTTCTTTAAATTACTGTAGAAAATTATTTGTTCTCATATGTGCTGGGGAACATACTCCAAAAATATAGAAAAATCTTAAACCAAAATTGGTTAATAATCATCAGAATTATTTTGTTTGGAAAAGACCTTTAGACCACTGAGTTCAGCTGTGACCCAGCACCGCTAAGTCCTCCAAAACTCTGTGTCCTCAGGTGCTACACCTACACACCTTCTAAATACCCCCAGGGATGGTGACTCCAGCAATTCCCTGAGCAGCTTATTCCAATGCTTGACAACCTTTCCGGTGAATATTCTTGACTACGCTTTTGGTGAAGAAATTTCCTAACACCCAAGAAAATTGAGGTATTTTTAAGGATGAACATTTTGAGTATTATGCCAAAACTTTACCATACTCTTGCTTTTCTATGTGAACTAATCTGTGAAGGAAAAAGAAATTTTCTGAGAGTTTCTTTTTTTGCTTTGTTGTCTTTTGCTGGCTGAGTATGACTGCCCTGACTATGATGCGCAATAGCATTGCTGAGAAAGAAAGCAGAAAATGTAGCAGTTAAAACGAGTTTTATTACTTAAATTGCATACAAAAAATTGCTGTCTGTTAGGTAATGTTTTCAGTGTTCTAGTAAACTTTTAGTGACAAATAACCCTTTAAAATTATTGCTTATCATTTATTTATCTGTAATAAGGAGGTTAAAAGTTAGGTTTTGTGACATTATTTTCCATTTTTTTGTCATTCTGATGTCCTGAAAATTGACTAAAATTGTGAAATAGACACATTCCACAAAAACAGAGATGCATTAGTGGTCTGACTCTACTAGTGGTGAAATATGCCCTGGCTGTCAAGATACTAAAACATCAGCATCAGAATAACTACATTAAATGCCATGGGAAAAGATTGCTTACAAAACGTGTACTGCAAAGTGCAGCTATGGAATATTTTCTATCTAATAAATATTTTAAGTGAAGACTGTTTATATCACATTAGTTTGGACCAACTGCATGTCTCATTTAATGTAAGTACTTTGTTTTCACCATATAGTGGTGTCACATCTATTGCTTTGAAAAATTGATGCTCATTTTTACATAATTCATAGTATCGTGCCTGCTGAGATGAGTAAAAAATTCTTAATACATTCAGGGTGTTACTTCTGCAACATTTTCAAGGTCAGACATTTAATTGATGCTTGACTCTAATTCTGTCAATGTCAATATGCTCATTTAAGAAAACAAAAATGACAAAGAGGAAGTTTTTTAAAATATTTTTTCATATCTGAAGCATATACAGAAGACACTGTGGATGCCTTACACTTGATTAATTTTGACTCTTCCATATGATAAGAGCTCTAGACCATATAATTTGTATTTTATATTTGGGTTATAGCATAATTATTGAGAATTTTCAAGGCTGTGCCCAAATCAATACTATGTATGCATTTGTTTTTATGCTTGCTGATGTTTGTCTTTGGATGAGATTTTATTTGGCCATAGTCTTAGAGTCTTTAGAAGTTGGTTTATGAAGTTTCCCTCTCCTGGGAGTAGTCAGGCTACTGGTCAAAGTAAAAGGGTTGCATGAAGAGTATCCAGAATCTGGTCACACAACCTAGTCCCTCAGTTTTCCAAGCGTATCGTTCACTGGTTCTGTTCACTTGTCCTCAGCTTCCCTACAATCCCTTGATATGCTTTGGCAGAATATCCTTATCTCAGCCCTCAAGTTATGAAGCTGCTGGACAGCAGGGGCTAAGATATATTCACATTCAACCAGGTGCATCTCATTGATCTCCTGTCTTTTGCATCAGCATGACAATGAAATGTTGGGAACTTGTGTTTCACCTAGGGAATCATCTGACTTTCAAGCATAGAAAAGGGTGAGACGTGAGGGCGATCAATTAAACCTCTATGCAAACATGGAATTCTTCGGTTTTTGCCAGCTAGCCCAAAGACATCTTAACACAGCAGTGGAGATGTACATCTTAAGAAATGCTTTGCAGACAACTCTGTGGACAAAAATAAAAGAAATAAATCTACAAAATGATAAGGCCAAACAAGCTTAACTGGGAAATGCCTGGCCACCCTCAGCAAGGGTGTGTACTGTGGGTAAGGAATGTGGAGAGGATGGAGCGAGAAACAGACAGATGAGTCTTTTGGCATTTTTGCTCTATTGTACACACAGCAAAACTCCAAAAGTGCTTTAGAAAATTTCCTCATGGTACTTTTTTTCTTAGTTTAATTATTTATTGAACATATATTTTATCCCCCCAGGACTTGGAAGGAAAAAAACTGCAGTAACTCATTCTATTTATTCAATTTTGTTGAAATGAGACAATACTGTAAGAGTGATATCTACTTCCAGTGCAGGATGGACAGTTTGTCTCCTGGGAGATCTGTGTCCCAAAACTATGAAGGAGAATTAAAAAAACCTAAAGAATCTGGGAAAAGAAAGTGCAAAGTAGATAATGAAAAATAGGAGTAGAGTAGAGCTGAAGAAGACAGTCTAGACCATTAGCCCATCTTCAGATAACACTGACCCTACCTAAATATGTTCCCAATTAATGTATCTATGCCTAATCTTTTATTTACAAACCTCTAGTGATAGATTTTCATGTGTTAATAAATTTGCTGTCTAGACAAGTTTTTAGTAGCTTTCATTATATTTGTTATACTTTTGTTCTGTAAGGGCCAACCTAAATATCTTCTATGTCAGAAATTACATCTGCTTCTTACTGACCTATACATGGCAGAAGTGCAAAATAATTTTCTTTTGGCAGTCTTGAAAGCTTTAGTGTTGTCTCATTTTAGGCTTTCCTAGCTGAAACAATTTATGTATCTGTTCCTGGACTGTGTTCTTGAAATCTGACTGTTCTTATTGCCCCACTCAAACCTTCTTCTGCTTTACCACCTTACAAGCAAAGCCCCAAAGGGAAATAGTGCTCCAGATGGACCTACGAACCTGTGGGGATCTTTCTTCAGTTTGATGATTTGACTTGGAAGAACAGTGATCATGATCATTCTGCACTGTTCTTCTAAACTGTTTAAACTTATCACAAGTAATTATTCAGTGTAAGGTTCAGCAGTAAATATGTTCTAGCAGTAATTCCTAGGAGAAATGAAGCCATTCACTTCTGGATGTTAAGGCAGCTCATAAGCACATATTCAGTGTTCTTTAGGTCATTTGGCCTAAATGTCTGGGAGTGTTTCCAACATCCCTTAATTTGCTAGTATGAATGCTGTGATTGCCATTGAAGGTTTGGCTTTTATAGTAGAACCACATATTCTGTTTTCATTGAAGTGTTCTGGTTTCTTATCAGATTCTATCATGGTAAAATAGTTTGTCAGATGACTTCCTGGGGAAAAAAAAAGTATATTTTTTCTCTTTTTTAAAGTTAATGGTATGTCCAGTGTGGCAAACACATTTCTCTCCCTCTCAGGATTTTTCATAGAGGTGCACAGAGAGAAATGGAAGAGAAAACAATTTCTATTTCTGCTCCTTGTTTTTCCTGTGTGGAATGTGTTTGGAGAATTGTTTACCTGGAGTGAGTGCTTGATTGGATTCTGGTGAGGATTGTTTGAGCCTGATGGCCAATCCAATCCACCTGTGTCTGGACTCTCGCAAGCAGGGTCACGAGTTAGTTAGATTAGAGATAGAGTAGGAGAAAGTAGTATGTAGTTTTTTAGTATCCTCCTTTTATATAGGATATTAATGTATTTTACCATAATTATAATAAAGAAATAATTCAGCCTTCTGAATTGAGTCAGACATCGTCATTTCTTCCCAGTGGGTTTGCCTGCATCTACAACAGTCCAGGATGAGTACTCCATTCTGTACAGCTTACTGGGGATGCATGATTTTTATTTTGTTTGTTTCTTTTAATCCTGTGGTTAGAAAAATTATTTCCCTAGCACAGACTCTTCATGAAATATGATGCAGAGAAGGGGGGAGACATTTCAAGTGATAGAAAGGACAAAGTCAGGGGAGGAATTGGAGCACAGACCTCTGTTTCTAAGATCAGTGTACAAACTAATGTGCTGAGTACTTTCTGAGCAATATCTACCTCTTAAAACTTAACGATCAACAAATTTTAAGTTAGTTTATCCTCAATAGCCTTCAGATACTCTTACAAAGAAGATAGTAATATCCTCATTTTGAAAACCATGCAAAAGTTTAGAGGAAACAAATGTATAAATTTAGAGTGCTGCCTCCTCATCTTCATATTTGAGTGTTTGTCTGTTACTGAGGAGAGGAAAAAGGCTAAATGATTTACACTCACATCATAAGAGTTATTTGTTCCACAGATTAATAATTATAGACTCAACTCTGAGTGGCTCAGTTTTACTCTGGACATAATTTTTTACAATGTGTTGTGTCTCCTGAGTTACTGATGTGAATTTCTACTCTACCACTTGGTTGGACTCTGATTCTGAAATTTATTGCTTAATTGAGGTTGGGTGAAACCTACACGTGACTAGAACCCTTTGGGTGAAGAAAGAGACAAGAAGCTCAGTTATCATGCCTTGTTATTTAAAAAGGACAGTTATAGATTTTATTGAATTCTTAGTCCTCAAATAATTCTTTCTGAATTTTTAAAACAAAACCCTTGAGTCTGTACATTGAACATAAGGCATTTGAACTTGAAAGGCATGACAGATCATAAGCACATAGAAGGAATTTAAAATTAATTTCTTTTCAAAGTAATTGTTTTTAAAGTGGCTTTAAGAGTATGGGGATTTACCTAATGGGTTTTGAATGACTGAGATGAGAAATATGAAAAATAAAGACTGTGATGCATAACATAATAAAAAACAATTAACAAAATAACATAATAAGTAACATAATAAAAACTGTTCTGTAAAATTGAAAAGCATACAAAGACTAGAGCATTGTACTTTGTCAGTAAGTGATGACAGGACATTCATTGTATTATTATTCTTCATTGGATGCTTTGTCTGGATATAAGCTGAAGGTTGAAAGCATTGAGACATCAAAATTGATAACGAAATCCAGTCCTCAGGGAATTCCCACTCAGGAAACTGAAGCACAAATGATCTTATTAGAGTGTGTGTGTGAAAGCAAATGAGAGATTATGCAAATTATACAGCAGTTCATGATTGTGAGATTGTCTGGCTTCCCTGAATCTTTACATTGTTCTAATCAGATGTAGGCATAGATTTGCTGTCCTGTAATTAATTTTCATGGTTTTGAATTATCAGAAACCAAAACATTTGAAAGGCAGAGTTGTCCTTTTTGTAGAATAAGAAATACTACTGGGCTTGATGTACTTGCTCTGCCTTATCTAGTCCAGGGACTGGAAGACTGGACTGGTTACCATGGTGTGGTGTCTGACAACAAGTTGATACTCCTCAGTCCTGGGAGGTTCTACAGGTATGGGAGCTGCTTTTTTTCTTGAAGCTGATATCTGCAGTGATTTTTTAGGGTTCTCTGTTCTGTCTTCTTTTCTGTAAGCATTCAAAAACCAGCCTTGTTGCAAATTTGTGCGATGTTCTGAAGTGGATATCCCTCAGTCACTATAGTTATCACAGATTCTTTTGTATAAATAACCAGAAATAAAGTAAATATGGTTGGTACTCCCAGGGAGAACAAGTGACTGTTCTGTTCCATGACTGTCTTTTTGCTTCTAAGGATTTATCATTAAGCAAAATATGAAATACTCTGTGTGTGTATGTGAAAAAATCAGAACAAACAAAGAAACCGCAACAACAAAGCCAAAAATTGAAGTATTCATATACTCTAGTTTCCACTAATAAATTACCTCTGTTCAAAGAAAACATGTACAAAATTTGCCTGTCTGCTTTTATTTTTGGCCATTAACTTCTCTTGGCTTTGTTGCTGCTTCTAATCACAGTTGTCAGAATAACAGAGAGCATGTAGAGATGGCAGCATTTTCCCACCTCTGTCATTAACAGACACCACACAAGTATTTTCTTTCTCTGAGCTACTTAGCTACTGACATTGTTTAAATACAGTGATGCTTCACTGTTACTCCTTGGAGAAAGATTTACCTGAGCAGGTGCAATCCTTGCCCTCATGGCCTTTAAATAGATGCTCTGCTCAAGATGTACAGAAAATCAGATACACAGAGAGGAAAGGGGAAAGTCTCATGTCCTTCATTCCCAGTCCTTCCTGAATGTGTGTTTGCTTCTGGCTCTATACACAAAAAGTTGTACTTGAGATCACAGGACAAGAAACCAGAGCAAATTGTTATTCATTGCACATCAAGTACTTTCACTTCATACTTTTTCTGCTTATGAACAGGTTGTCTGGAATTTTTTGACCAAGTTCAAGCTCTATTTAATAACTTGTATGTTATTTTGAGAATGCTTTGGGTTTGTTGTTTCTCAATCCTGATTAGCAAAAAGTTTCTACAAATAAGACTTCATTCATTGCTTCTTTATCTATTCTTGGAAGTCATTTTTGGGCTTGACTGTCATTTTGCTAATTGCTGACAAGATTGCAGGAAGATTGGCCTACACTATGTGTTGCAGCATTTTGTGAAAACAAACAAGATAGAACAAATATTAAATCACTGCCTATCAGCTCTGTGAGGCAAATGTCTGTTTCTTTTTCTCCTTATTTATGATGTAGGACACTTATTTGTCAACAAGAGATAACCATCTATGAACTCCCCAATTTTTATTGTACAGTGATCTGCAGAAGATCTTGCTTCTGGTAGACTAAGCCTGGAGAAGGCAAGTGGAGGAGTTTTTAGGTTATAAGTCCTGAGGCTTCATACCATGCATGAAGCAGCCATCACAGGAAGGATTCCTTCCAGGCACCAGAATTTTGCTGCTGCTCATCAGAAGGGTGGATTTGTTTAGTGGAAATGTTGAACCTGTAGATGACCCAGAGTGGACTGAGGGAAGCATTGTATTTAATCTCTGATTTTGCTGAGCTGAATAAGTGTGATTTATTTTAAACTGTTCCTACATAATAATACTGCTAATGAGAACCTTAATTCACCGGCTTAATTGGCTATTACAATTATTATTGTTATTATGCTAATAGATAATCTCCTTATGCAGTGAAGTGGCTGTGTGGAGAAGGTGAAAGTCATAAGTTTTTAAGGAGAATCTCCACATAAGATCTCCAAAGTTCTTACTGCAGAGTTATTCACAGTTGGTCTGTTCTGCACTGGATGCTCTCCTGGGTGTTTTGGGAATGACCTGAAGATTGAGGTGCTGACTGCCTTTCTGGAATTTGACCATGGCTTCACTGACCAGTCCTCGAGAGGCTGGACCAGAGATTTTTGTTTGAGTCTCTGCCCAAGGGAAGGGGGGATGGTAGCTGGAGATGGGAAAGATATCCCTGATCTTAATCAGTTTCCTAATAATCTCATAAGAAACTCAAGTCACTGACAGCCCTCAGTTTCCCCAATACTTTTAGGATCAGGCACTAGAGATTTCATTAATATCTCCTGAAGAGGGAAGAAAGGAAGCTATCTACTGCAATAGATCTTTGTATTATTTTCCCCCTGATAGCTTATTGATAGCTGGCTTAGATGAAGGTGCTTTTTCTTGCAATTTATAGCATCAAAATCTGACAAGAATAGGGCACTTCAGTTTCGTTCTTTCTTTCTTGTTTTTGGCACTGAATTTATTATATTTTCCTACTTTTTTCCATCAGGAAGTGTAGAGGGAGTGTAACTCCCACTGCTGTAGATCTTCATATTTATCTCTAGAATTCATGCAGAACTCAGTACACCATTGACAAATTACAATGCAATTTCTTAACAGTTTCTTATATACCATATGGAATCTTCCTAATGGCTATAAGGTGAAAAGCATATCTAAATCCTAACCTGGTCTTCAATACATGCAAACCTGTATAATGTAATTGCACTTTTCCCCCTTGTATTTGGCATTGAAAGCTAAGAGGCCATACCTTTGAGATCTAATTCTCTAAGCACACAAATTTTTTTGTGGAAGGGTAGAGCCATAGTGAAGTCATGCAAGAACCCGAAATGACTGCTAAAGTGATTTTGGTCAGTTGGATAAATGCAATGAAGCTGGTGAACTTTTAAACTCCTGATATTTCTATAAGCCCTTTACTTTATAGCTGGGAAGTGCTGTACTATTATTATTTCAAATGAGTGATGGGATTATTTCAACTTTTTTTGTATTAAAAAAAGCATTAAATGAATTGCATTAAAGAAAAGTGACATATTAATAACTCAGAGACAATAATTTCATTTCCCAGTGCCTCCTTTGGGTCCTCATGGTCTTATATATCTTAATTTCAAAGTAGTTTCTTCAGGATTGAAGAATGGAGCTTAACTGTTACTTCAGCATTAAAAATTGCTTCTGATTTTGGCAATTCCTTGCATATGTAAGGACAGTTCTCTCTGCATCTGTCTCTTTTAAAAAAAAAATTATGGTTGAACTGATTGTATTTGCTGATTTTTTGGGTGGTAACATGAAAACAAATTCTTTTTTAGGATATTACATTTGCTCAAAAATATTCCTATTTCTCAGAACAACATATAAGCTAAAGGATGAGCATAATTTCTTTATCAGGTAATGATCTAATGACACTAACTTACAACAAAATAATGTTAAAATCTCCATATCATAATGAAAGAAAATAATAATTTTTTAGTCAAAGTCTTGCCAGAGTATTCATCCTACTTGAAATAGGAATGGCTCATATGTATTTTCCCACATCAGAAAAGTCAAAAAATGGGTAGTCTTTTTTATTTGTGGATGTACCTATAATGAGTTAAGATTTATGTCCTTGCCATCAGCTTTTCTTCACAAATATTGATGTATATTTGAAGACTACCTTGAGATTACAGACCGGAAAATCTCATTCCAAGTTGAGGATGTGGTTTTCCATCATTAATTTTAAAGTCAGAAAACTTCATCCATTTGCTGTATTGATTTGTTAATGAGAACACTTCTGTGTTCTCTTGTGTACTTGTTTTGTATATTGGCAGAGCTCAGGACCTGGGGTGATTTGGACATGATAGACAATCTCAACAAGATTGTTTCTGATTTATTATGACTGAAATTCCATGTCACACTTAATTTGAAATATGCAATCTTACCAAAGAATGACTTTTTCTCAGTTTTCTTGGCTTTCTGGTAAGGAGAAAAAAAAAAAGTTGAGAGAAAATATACAGATGACTAATTGCGCAATTAGGAAAATAGAGCTTCTGTGACTAGCTGTGTCCTCAAAGTAATATCCACTTACCAGAAATCAATTTAAGACCTGGCAATGTCTGTAAATCTAGAAAATTTTATCTAATGTATAGATAGAAGCTCTTTTCTCCTCACCTGTAAGAAAGCACTCTTTGATACCCTTTATTACTAAGGTGATGCCTTGGCTGAAATGTCTGTGTAAGAAGGGAGGAGACCTTTAAGACAGTATGTTATGTATCAAAATAATGTCTCTTGTACCAAAAATAAGAATTTTGGTAGAAAGGATTGGTGCAAACATCTGCTTTCACAAGCTGAGTTGATACTATTTGTTTTCTGAAGAAAAAATATATTTAAACCCAAACCCACTTGCAAACCTTTATGTTATTTTGAATACACTTGACTTTTTTTGAATGATTTGTAAAATAATTGCAGATTATTAACATTCATGGAAAAGAATATATTATAAACATGAAATTCTACTATGATTTCCGTGATGTCTGATTGTCATTTCCAACTGTGTGTGTAAGAAACAAAGACACTTACTTTTGTCATATTCTCATTTCCAGATATTTTAAGTGGAGAAAGAGAAATGTGTTTGAAGTTTTAAGTTCATGATCTCAAAGAAGACTGGGCAAACTCGCTGTGGTCTTACACATGCAGCTCTGCAGTAAAATTTGAAACAAAGATACAGGTCAAGATTAAAACTTGAGTCAAAGGGCAGTGTTTGTCTTGCCTTGAACTGCTTCATCCAGGTCTTTGGCACAGCACTGAGAGCTGCAATAGCTGGTCCTGAGCAACACTCTTGTATTCACATCCTGCTCTGCCCAGGCACTCTGCCTTAAGCCCCCTCTCCCACTCCTAAAGGTGCAGAAAACCCTGGGGATAAGGACATGGCTCACAAGCCCCAGAGTACACACTAGGTTCTTTACAAAGGATTCACCCTGCCATGCTCTTTATCCCATTAAAATCTCACCTTCTCCTGGGTCTGCTCTTCCAAGAGAAAAGAAGACAACCTCCCACATTATTAAATATAGGACTGAAACTAAGACAAAAACTGTTTGACAAACATGTAAAGAACAACATTCTTTATAGCACAGTAATTGTCCAAAGTCGTTCTTGGATAGCCACAGTGCTTTCTTGTAATGCTCATATTTTCTGGGCATATAACTATTGCCAGCACCTTCCTTTATCTCTTCCTGTGTATTCCATTGCTTTTCCCACATGAGGTCTGCCATAACAAGAGCTATTGCTCCAAGTTCCTGAAAAATATAACTTGCTCAGATTTACTTTTCCTATTTTGAGGACATCCCTCTGACTGTGGGAGAATTAAGTCACTGTTGCGTGGTGTGCTAGCATTTTTGTGCTAGCTGGGTGTACTTTTGCTACAGTCCTCTCTCATGTGAAGCATCTCTGCTGTAAATAGTTTAAGGAGCTGATACAGCAGAACTGAAAAGTATTTCTGTAGGAATTTAGTGCCCATTTATCATGGCTGACCTTCCCAGGATGGGACAGCAATGTTTGCTTTTGCCTTTGCATTCTTTCAGACCCAATGCATTTTAATAATCCTGTAGTCAGCAGACTTCTAAAATATCAAAGTACACAAAAACATTTCAGAAAAAACCCAAACAAACCTTTGGATATGGTGGTAATAACTGAGGGGTCAGGGATTTATAGAAGTAGAGATGTCTCAAAACAGCCTTGTGAAATTAAGGAAGAAGTGACTTTTTAAACTCTGAATACTGGGACAAAATGCACTGGAATTTTAGCAAGATGGTTCCTCCATCCCTGCTTTGAAATTTATTCAAAGTATACTCTTTAATTGCAAATTCTTATTCAAACTCAAGATATTTCAAGTTCCACAGTGTTTTACTTGCTCCTGCTTATGCCACAATCCTGGCTGAGTAATGAACCATCTTTGTCATCTGCCATGAATAGAGTATATGGGCAATTAGGTAAAGCTGAAGTGGCCTCAATGATTTTAAAAAGGGGTCACTTTTCTTTCATGTTGACAATCAATACTTTAGCTACATTGTTGCCTTGTGATTTTTTTAGCTGTTTTATTACCCTGCATGCACAGTTTTGTTCTCTCTCATTTTTATTCATGAAGCTCTGCATCTTTGTGAGTAGTTATTTCAACAAGTTATGGATTCCAGATAATGGGTTTTGGCATCCTAATATTTTTTTTCTTCTAAACATATTCAAAATATAAAGCATGTAAATTACTAAGATCACTCCCTTGAGATTCTATCCATTATTTTTTAAATGTGTTTTCCACAGTCTCTGAGGCTTCTGGGTCTTCTATATTAACAGAAGGTGGTGATTTACTTATGAGTTCTTTCTCTGCCATAGAAAGGGCAGCTTGAGTTTCTCACATTGCTGGACAAAGGCAGATTTTGTTACCTGAAATGCAACTGGTACGGGTTCCTCCCTGAATTCCTGGTAGCACGATCACAGTACCTGCACCAAATTTCCCTTTTATGTGCAAGTGTGAAGCAAGTCAAGTGTCCCATTACTTTTTTTTTTTTTTAATCAAGGAAGATGGTGTTTCTCTTAGTTGAAACTAGAAGGAAAGGAAAATGTTTGTTGAAGCAGTTTACATTAGGCTATTTGATGCTAGGATATGTTTTGGGTCTCATGTATGAAAGTAAATCCAGAATAAAGAACATGGAATCAAGAGAAATAAGCACCTTTCACAGACTTGCCTGGAAAACTATTTAGCTCTATTTTTTTACAGCTTTCTGCACAGGAAACTTCATGGGAAAACACCCCAGAGATGCAACAGTTTTTTTTATTTGGCTTACTATGAGAGTCAAAAAGCCTCCTCCAAACATTCTGCTAGCCTTTTCTCAGCAATTGCTTCCTCCCTAGGAGAAATATTCAATCTGCCTCATCTTTCATGCAAAATGTTAATGTATTAATGCAATTTTTTAAATAAAAATCAGGTAATTTCTTGCTGTAAAATATAATTATGCCCCTGTGATTTATAAATCACAATTTCATCCAGTAAGAGTAGGGCTAGAGCTAATGAATGCTTACTTTCCACATTTCTTTCTGCACATTTCAAAAACTTCCATTCAGATTAATGGTGTTGTCCTGTGACTTGATTTGACACCACTTTAATAAAAAATTAACTACCTATCCAGATGTATTTCTATTATCATGAAAAACAAATTACACCCAAATGAATGATACAATCCATTTATATGGAGCTATACATTGTCTGGGTGTATGTAAAATAAACAGATGTACAGACATATGGATGAATGTATCTATATGTTGATTAGCTCATTAAGCCATGCCATATCAGTTTTATTATGTCAGATAAATTATTTGAAGAACTGTTAAAATATTAATTTTATTTATGTTTTCTCTAAAATAAATTTTCATTTTTTAAACAAAATAATTTTGAAACACACCCTCTTATATTTTTTAATTAATTTCTCAGCCTCTTTATCTCATTCCTTGATTTTTCTGCAGCAAAATATAAAAAGGAAACAAGCAGTTAAGGAATAAAAAAGGAACTATATATCCCAAATAGTTTTCCCATTAAAAAAAAAAAAAACAAAACAGGTAATCTTTGCTTGTATTCTTTTCCTTTTTTCCCCCCTCTGAATTAGTTTTTTCTAGGACTCATGTAAAGTGTAAGATTTTAATAGCAAACTTTCATTGTCGTATCAGGAGAGTTGGCTAGTTTGTTCAGGTTTGAAAATGGCCAAACCAGGAATAAATTTGAAGATAATCGTGGCTGTACTAAATGCTTGCTTGGACATGGGCCACACATCTGCTCTGGTGGAGCAGGGTTGTTTTGTTTACAAATTTACCTGCCTAATTGCTTGTGTTGAAATAACGCTTATTTGGTGCAGTGGTGTTTGACAGGATTAGGAGTTCATCCTGCTTGCTTTTGTCAAGGTGAGTGATGGCTTTGGATGTGAAAGGAAATAAGTTCTGTGTCTTTCAAATCTGTATTTGTTCATATGCAGAGCAAATATGAAGTATCTGATATGGATATAATTCTGTTAGATGCTTGATTTGGAGAAGCCTTTGGGGAAACCTAATTGCAGCTTCTCAATACTTAAATGGGGTTTAAAAGAAAGATGAAGACAATTTACTGAGATCTACAGCAGTAAGAAAAGAAGAAATTTTAAACGAAAGGAGTGTTGATTCAATCTAGACACTAGGAAGAATTTTTTTTTTTAACTATGCGGATACCCAGAATGTGGATGCTCAATTCCTGAAAACATTCAAGGTCAGGCTGATTGTTTTTTAGCTGAAGATATCCCTGAGTGTTTGGGCTAGGTGAACTTTAAAGGACCCTTCCAACTCAAGGCTAAGAAGTGATTCAAAACGGACCTGTGTGACTTAGATAACTGTCACAGCAGTTCGTGGGTTAATCTTTGACTATTTATGATCCAGCACTACAGGTAGATGTGATAATTCATTTTTCTCTTTTCCATATAGTGCAGGTCGGATATGAATAGTTGTTCTTTTTCACATTGGGCAGTTTTCATGTCTGCCAGCTTTCACACAGAGGAGGTGTGCTACAGCTGCCTTCAGGTTGTTTGTGATCCCTGTGGTAGGTCTGGCATCTCACCAAAGGCTGACATCAAATGCTGGCAGGGCTGCTGTCAAGTGACCCTAAAATGTCTGGTAGTAGTGGCTTGATTATCTTACAGGGTCTCACCTCTATAAAGGCTTTTAAAAATTATAAGTCATGTTAGATTGCAGCTTCTTTGATGCATCCCTTTTGCTGCTAAGTGATCCTGTATAATTCTTGCATGAAATCTGGCAATCAAGTCGATGTTATCAGAGGAAGCACACACCTTTAGCAAGTTTTTCCACCATATATATATATATATATATATATATATATATATTTAACTTTGAAATAGGAGATAAAACTGTGTTTTGTAAATATTTCTGAAGGATATTGTATTCATCTAACATACTGGCAGTTTTATCATATGATTTCTTTCTTCTCTCATCAGACTTGAAGCCAGCACACATTCTCCACCAGGCAGGTCTTACACATGAGAGTAAAATCAAATTTCATTTGATCTCTCTTATAAATCTGATTATTGTCTAAAATTCTCCATAATGCACTTCACCCAGCCATTATCAGTCTTGTAAGCAAGTTCTCTTAGTGACAGGCAGACTTTTGGCTGATGCTCACACAAAGAATCCCTCACATGCTGCGCTGAGCATTAGGTGATCATTCTCACAGTGTCTGTGGTCCTGCCTTGTTGATTGTTTAAATAAGAACTCTGTTGGCTTTGGCTTCTGAATATGTCCTAATTGAATAAAAATAAATGTTCTCAGGAAAAGTCTTGCCTTCTACTCCTATTTCTCTCAAGGCTCCAATACACCAGAGGTTTGAAATAAAAGAACTCTTTTTTTTTTTTTTTGTATGTTACTGCAGAGCTCTCTAGCTGACAGCTTGATGAGGTGGTGTTAGTATTTCTAATTTCAGTCACTAAGTAAATTTCAGAGTTGAAAGAGTCTGATGTGCTAGTGGGGAAAATATATATAGATTGTTCAACATTGGCTATAAGTGCATATCAAAGAAAGGTATTCCATTGTGAAGATTCCCGTGAAGAATATAACCACATCATAGTTAGGGTCTTCAAATTTGAATGTCTTTTTCACTGCAACTCTATTGTGATACAGGTATAAGATATGGAAAGAATAAATAATATGTACACATTTGTGTTGTCACATTGCAGCTGATCTGAAGCTGACCCCTAAACTCAACCAACCCAGAAGAAAACATGTCTCAGATAAGGCAGGGATAGATTGGATTCAAACCCAAGCAAAGATCTCATCCAACCCTGTTCTAGCTGAGATGCAGATATGCCACTGGCCTGAGAGCTGGGCAGAGAGAGGTCTCATTCAATCAACCATCTGAGCCTGGGAAATCCAAAGCCCTATAAAAGGAGCAGCCACATTAAACTCATGGCTGTTTGCTGATGACCCACTGGTGTTGTGTCATGTGTCTGTCTCCAACCCACAACCTCACATATCATGTTTAGGCATAAAAAGCTTGAACAAAGCAGAAATTTCCTAAGATGCTGATATTCCAAGCCTTTTCCCTAATGGTTGGATAATTGAAAAGGCATGTAGTTTAACAAGTACTCTAGGCAATGGTTGTTTTAAAGCATCAGGGAAACTAATGTGTGGTAAGCTGTGACGTTTTTATAACTATAAAATAATTAGTATTTATATCAGTTATTATATATATGATACACATTTTCTATTTTTAAAATATATTTTGTGCATAAAGGAAATACCTTTGTACTGCTGATATTAACTGCTTTTTCTTTATTTGGATTACTAGTTTAAAAAACCCACGTAAATCAAACCAAACCAAACCCACCAACACATGAGGAAGGACAACAAAGATGTCAGCTAAGCTGGTAGCACCTGCAAACCCTGACCTTGCAGCTCTGGTCACAGTAGTTATCATTTATGGTGTTTGAAAATTAGAGTTGTCAAAAGAACTTATGAGTTACTTCTCTATTTGCTTCTTGCATTCATTACTCTAAATGCTGAGGAAAGGCAAGCAGTGACTATTTAAAAATTAATGTAGAACTGTCTGATTTATAAAATATAAATGTGACAAAAGTCTTATAGAAGCTTTTTTTTTTCTGTTGACATCATCACTTCTGTGGTTGTAACCACACTTCATGATTCAGGTGTCTCAGTTTTCCTTTGTAAATCTAGCTAGAGATGATACAAAGCAGGGTTAGTACTCTTCAACCTGACAGGACTTTTGAATTGTTTCTAATATTGCATTAATAGACACTTTCATAAATACAGATAAGGAAACAATTGTATTTTGAAAAATACCAAGTTTCTTTTTGAAGACAAGATTTATCAGGAGTGCTGTGCATGAGAAATGTTGTCAGGAGAGATGTAGAGTACAGCTTGGGTTATATGTCCAGTAATTTCCTTAAGATAAAAATACTAAAGAAACACAATGTAAAAACTTTTGTTCTGGAAACACTGACTATTTGTTTATTGCTAGCAAATATTCACTGATTACCTTTGAGTAAGCTGGGAAGGCTTCTTTTATATTTTATTTAGTCTAGCTTTGTTCTTTTGGATTTGGGGTTGCATTGGGTGGTTTTTGGTTTTTTTTTGTTTTACTTTGGTTTGTTTGGGAGTTTTTGTGGTTTTTTAAAGCTCTGGGGACTTCTTAGACTTTATATGCTTAGGCGGGGCTCAAGATTCATGTCTTAAAATTTCAATACAACTTTGTCTTATCCCTTCCAACAAAAATTTCAATTGATCAATGACCTCATTCTGACCCATATGGCAGCCTATTTCCCATCAGGCCCCTCTGGATTTCTGATTTGTCTTGAAGGAGTTTTATATTTCATACTTTTCTGTTGGATGTTGAACCCTTCTTCTTGGACTCTTATGCGCTGTGAAGTTATACTTAAAAAAAATGTCCTCCTGAAAGTAGGAGTCAGTTGGCCTCCTAGTACAAGAATATTCCAGTGAGACTGCGCTCAGCTCTTGCTGTTTGAATGGTAATGAAAGTGAAAGAACGTTATCTCATGGATGGAGATAATTTCAGATTTCTTGAGTTGGTTTAATAAAGATCTGTTTACCCCTCAAACAATAACAGGTACCGCAATGTCTGACTTACTAATGAAAACTGATAGCTAATAAATAAATATATTCTATAATTTAAAAACCAAATTATATTTCAATTTCACCCCCTCAAAATCTAACCCTGCCCAAATATTTTATCACTTTTTTTTTCCCTGGCATTAGGGCATCACAATGTTTAATAGGAAGCTTTATTTTATGGGATTCAGAGTAGGCTCTTAATTTATCTAAATGACTGCTTCCTTAAATTGCAAACTCACTTCTGACAATGGAATTACTTAATTCAAAGTTAATATGGAAAATCTTTATTTAATTGTATCAGATGCTCTGGCTTGCAAGGAGAGTGTTTTGTGTGTTAACTTAGCCATCAAAATAATAAAAAGCTGCTTTGGAGTCCAGTGAACAAAGATGACAGAAGGCAAAGGGATGGAGGAGGAAGGCTGAATCTGGTGTCTCATCATAGCAAGGATGGCGTAAATAGGGTAGACAACTTCTCTTTCACCTTCTAAGAAATAACACACACTATGGCTTTCAAAATTCATGTGTTCTGCAATGCCATCTGTTGGGCATAGCCACCTGTTTTAGAGAAAAGGGAGTAATCAGTACTTAAACACTTTGGGGACAGCACCATCTTGTACATAAAATTTTCTTTTTCTTCAGTAGAAGTGTGCTTTTAATGAAAAATAGTTTAATGTGGCAATAAAGGTTTTCAGCTACATATGTATATTTTAAAAGCTTTCTAGCTAACAAGTAACTATGGACATGAGGATATGTAGGGAATTTATGCATCAGGAATCTTTCTATAGAATCCATTAATTTTGATAGCTGAGCTGCTGCTGCTGGTTCCCAGTTCCTGAAAATGTTGTTTGGTAGAGATTCCCCTTCTCTACTACTGTCTCATAACACTTCACCCAGGGAAATTAATTCAGGTCTGGGACCCCTGACATAAAGACCTGGACTTGCTGGCCCAAGAGGAGGGCCTTGAACATGATCATAGACATGGTGCACTTCACCTATTAGGAAAGTCTGACAGAGCTGACGTTGTTCAGTCTGGAGAAGAGAAGCCTCTGGGGTGATATATAGCACCTTCTAGTACCTAAATGGGCTACAAAAGGTCTGGAGAGGGTTTCTGACTTGCACATGGCAGTGATAGAGCAAGAGGGAATGTCTAAACTAAAAGAGGGTAGGGTTACATTAGATATCGGTAGGAAATTCTTTAGTGTGAGGGTGGTGAGGTACTGGACATTTTGATCAGGAAAGTTGTGGATGCCTCATCCCTGGAGGTGTTCAAGTCTGAATTGGATGGGTATTGTCCAAGCAACCTGGTCTAATGGAAAATGTGCCTGTCCATGGCAGAGGGGTTGGAATGAGATGATCTTTAACATCCCAACCAATTCAAACCATTCTATGATTCTATGAGTTAAAATGAGGTTCTTTGAACTAAGATCCCTTAGATCTCAGAAACATACAATGACTTAAGAAACAAATGCAAAAAAAAAATCCCTTAGTCTTCACCTTTAAAATTGTGATTAAATATCTCAAAGCTTCTTTCAACATGCCATTGAAGTACGTCAAAGAAAAATATGTCTGAAAATAAAATATCAAATGCTCACTTGGAATAATTGAATAATATAAGTTAAGGGCCAGTATTCTCTGAGAGAGTGCATAGTAAAAATAAATGCAGATAATCCAAAGATATTTGTTTCGGAATGCATAAACTTCTAGGATAATCAGAGACAGAAGTTCAATGCAGAGAGTTCTTTGCACAAGTTGACCAAAAGTTCAGGTGTTTAATTTTTAGGTCATGCATTAGAAATGTGACTTTGTTTAATCACTTTTGTGTCAAAAGTGAGTGCCTGTTCAAGTCAGTAAAATTTGTGATGTTCTTCTTCTATAGCATATATTTGAATAATTTAACAAGAACAACATATGCTGTTCTTTTTTTTTATTATTTTAATCTCAAAATACCTACAAAAGAAGTAGTAACCATAGCAATGGTTTTATGACTGGTAATGAGTGTTTGGAGAATGGTTTGGAGAATGGTTTGGAGAAATGATATAGAAACAATATTGTATTCAAACAATTTCCTATAACTAGCAGGATTACTAGTTTCATAGAGGATTGGAGCAACCTCAAAGTTAGTTTTCTATTTTCTCTTTTTCCCTAAAAATTGAATTTCCATGCTGCACTGGTGATTGAGAACTGCACTGTGTTTATGGGTTATCATAGTTCACTCTGCCCAAGTTTGAGAAGCATCTCTTGAGATTTGCAATTCCAGTAGCATTCAAGTAAGAATAAAAAACATCAACCTTGTGAAAAAATCAGAAAGACAATGAAGAAAAGAAAGATACATCCCACTAATAAGATGGGCAATTTTTTCATTAATTATTCATCTGAACTCTTTCCCTAGTTCTGCAGCCTGCTAATATCTAAAAACTTATTCACCAGATTGATGTTCAGAAACTGAGGATGAATTTGAATTCCATACCTTTTGATTAACTCCAACTTTGCAGGAACAAAGTGAAGGACATTTTAAAATAACAGTATCATCCTGTTACATCTTTTACTCTTTTTTAGGATTTAGAAAAAATAAATAACGGATTTGTAATTTTATTTGATTTATCACTAAATGTTCTCCTTGATACCAAAGATTAGCTGGGATTGTGGAAAGGAGACCTTTATTCAAGCCATGACCATGAACTGTCAGATAAGCAAGTTTAATAGTTACTGGTTTAATCTAAAATGGTTGACAAAATACTGACAATCTTTCTTTTTTTTTTTTTTTTTCCTAAATAGTATTTAGGGGAGAATGTAATGAACGGCACTCTTTAAAGGCATTTTGGGAATATGAACAAGCCATAAGCTTACAGCCTTTACATATCTATTTATTTAACTATTGTTGTTAGTTTACAGGCAGACTAAAAGGTATTCCAGCCTCTCAGTTGGCTGCTCTATTTTGTATGCAGTTTAGTTCAGAGGTGAGGATGAATTAATTTGTTGTGATGAGCAGCAGGTGCTCTGTGTGGGTGTCCCTACTTGAAAGATACATTATGAGACTCTATATCATGTTCTTAATATTTTCCTGATTAGAATGGACCTGTTTTATATGAGATGTTTCTGCAAAATAACATTTCAAAGTCACTTACTTGTACAGATGGTGCCACAGTAGCATATGTATAGCTGCATTTGAACACCTGTGAAAGGCAGAAATTTTATGAAATGAAGAAGAGAAATTTCTGGCAGACAACATGATTTCATTACCAGAATGTAGAATTTCTACCAGGTGCAGCTGTTTCTTTTTTTCTCTTCTTTCCATGAGCCTATTGTTCTCCATTTTAAGACACATTGAGCACAAGCACATTACATACTAGGAAACCTTAAAACGTCTTTCACCTTTGGCCAGCCTTTACTTATGATGAGAAGATGAGAACTACAATTTCTCATTCTTGTCAACAAATCTGAAGTTTACCAGGATATAAGAAATCCCATCAAGTGCCCTAAAGAAACTAGAGGATTTGAGCACTCTAAGCCTTTAAGTCACTGTTAGCATCTAAGGGTTGTTCTGCAACCAGCATTTTAATTCACAAAGAATACATTAAAAAAAACTGTGGCAAGCCCAGGCTGCTGCCACCTCAGGACCATGTCAGTCAAGAGTGATGGGGAGATGAAAATAATGTGTGGAGTAACTCGATGGAATAACCCGAAATATAAATACTTTTAATAAATGGTAAAACAACAGGACAATCCCGACAGCAAGTATAGGAGCACTCCAAAAAGCGAGGGTCAGGGTGGATACAGAGTGTATAAAGGGTAGTTTGGGGATGGAATGTGAGGGTGAGGGTCCAATGAGGAACAAGGGTTAGGAATATTTAAATTACTGCAGAAAATCCTAAACAATAACAAGAAGGGGAACAGAGAACTTTCTAGAACCAATCATTATAAGGATAAAGCTATTTACATACTGATTCCCAGAGGTCAACCCTGGTGGAATTCTGCTTACCCTAAGTTGAGTGAAGGTCTACAGACTGGACTCCCATGGTTTTAAATTAGTACTTATGGTCTGAGTAATCCTCACCAAAAAAAAAGTAATTATTGTCTCTGAGTTTTTTAAGCACATACCTAATATTTATTTAGAACACTTTTGTCTTGTTTTCTTTGTTTCCAATATGTAAATACAAATAGAAAGAGAAACAAGACTAAATTCTTATTTGTGAATTGGTAAGTTTTCAAGTTTTTAGGAAATAACTCTTTTTGCTTTAGAAGTCGTGCCTTTAACTCTTTTTGTAGTCACATTTTGCTTGATTGATTATTTTGTCCTAATAAATCTGAATAAATTGCTATTTATTTCCTCGTACTGTCCTGAACAAGTAATGACTGGAGTGAAAGACAAACCTCATTTAATGGTTAGCAAGGGATTGCACCACAGTCCTCAGGGTGTGTCAGCTGTGATAATGTGTCCCTTAACATCCTCATTCCCTTTGCATCCTCATTCCATTAGCATTCTCAGCACATGCCCCTTATCACAGTGGTCTATATGCAAGGTCAGCTGGCGGTGAATGAGCTTGAGGCCAGCAAAAAGCAGGACTGGGTGATAGAATCACAGAATCATAGAATATCCTAAGCTGAAAGGGACCCACAAGGATCATTGAAGCCCAGTTACTGGCCCTGCACAGGTTAACCTCAAGGGCCTGCCTTTTGTCTGGCTCTATCTAATCACAGAAACCTTAGATGAATATTGCTGATTCCTTGAATACCTGAGTGAATTCTGAATAGGAAAACACTTAGTAATACATGTGTTTCCCCAACTTCTCCAGGTTTAAGTTTCCAATGTGAGGGAATGGGCAAGGTTGTGTTAAGGTTTGGAATAATCCTGTAGTTAAAAGGCATTCTATGACACTGTGCAAAGAATTGTATACAAAGATTTCTAGTATACACTTTCAAGTGAAAAATTCATATGAAAATAAAAGACCTCTTGTACATCTTATAGCTCCTACATCTTTGAAAACACTTGGCATTTAGGGCAAATTCTCCACTCAAAGCATTTTCTTCTGACAGGACTTCTATCCTTACAACAAGAAAACTGTCCTTCTGTATCATGACTGTGATGTTATTTTACCAAGGAAAAGTTACTTGAGTTTATGCATGAGTTTCTTCTGAAGAATGAGAAGTACTAGAGATAACTGTTCTCAGTAGAGAAAACATCACTTGTTGTACCCAAAATACACATGAATCTTATTTTAAAAATTTCCAAAATTGCTGTTACTTTAATCCTGTAACATGGAATGAATACTGACAAAGAATAAAACAGGGGTTATGAGACTATGTAGTAACATGCAGTGGTAGAGGTGAGAGCAGAACGTAGGCTGGAAGAAGGGGTTGGTGTTAAGTCCACATTTTTTCATTTGCCCATGAATGATCTAGGGGGAAGCACACAAATTTTTGCAGTAGAGGCAGGAATATTACAACTGGAGTTTTGCAGAAGTCTAAAAATGTGGAAAATTAATGCCATTTAGATACAAAAATAGAACAGGACAACATCATTGGAAAAAAAATAATCTGAATGACAGGAGTTTTGGTCAGATGGAAATACTTGAAAATTAAATTTGTAAATATCTGGGGTTTTAGAAGTGGAATAAAAGGTTATAAAATTTATAAAATTTATAAAATTTATAAAATTTAAGAAGGCAGAGGACAAGTGGAACTATGGGTTGCAGTATAAGAAGAAAAGTTACAGGGTAGGAAGGAAATAGATTGAATGATTTTAAACATACAGAGAAATAACACATCACCAGACAAATGAGTGTCTGTTTGCACTGCTTTGCTGAAAACATACACGAGGTATTCTGTGAACTCTTAATTATGGAAAATGAAAAATGATAAATGTTATTACAAAAAATGATTAAGCATCTGTGAGAAATATGTTCATTGGAAAAAAAAATATTAAAGACCTTACACATATAAAGAGGGGGAAATCTCAGCTGTGTGGCTGAAAACTCACAGTCAAATCTTATTTTTTATTTTCAGGACTTGATCCGTGAACAGGCTGCAGCAGTTTCAGAGGTTGCCTATCCATGTTGACCAGCATTCTTCCTTGCTACAGACCTCCTCCTCTCTGTTTTGTACCCAGCAGTCCTGTGGTGCAAAAAAAGTGTCCTGTGTGGGGTGAGCCAGGATCTGCAGGTCTTGGCAGATGCCTGTCCCAAGAAAGAGTTTTGCAGTGCTGTGTAGGATAAAACCTGCTCTTCAAAATGTTGTCGTACCATAACTGGGAGGTTTCTCACAGCTCAAGGTTATTCAAAACATGGTAAAACTGGAGAAGGTGACAAGTACAGGCAGCAGCCACAGCTCAGAGTATGGAGTGACAGCAGAGAAATGAATAAAGAGAATATGAGGTTTTCACTTGTAGAAAAGAGACAGAGGAGGAAATTTATAATAGATATTAAGGAAACTTCCCAATCTGACCATTCAGGAGACTCTCTGGCAGTCACACTCCCAATGCCAGAAGCTTCCACTGCTGGGACCTCCTTCAGAGCAGCTCCAGTGAGCCGGCAGGTGCCCAGCTTGACTCTGCACACACTCCACTCACACGCAGCCAGACCGGGTTTCTTTACAGTTTTGACCTTGGGTTTCCTATGGCAGAATCACTGATGTCTTCCATAAAGACATTTATTCTTGACTAAGTAACACAGAAAGAACTCAAGCTGTTGCCTTTGAGGAGGACCCCATGGGTCTTATCCCTCACAGTCCAAGCCTTAGCAAATTTCACAAGCCTTGCTCTTCCTCATGAGTTCTCCACTCCTGCAGTGTCTCTCAGAATCCATCCCCTGGCTGTCAGCACCTGTCTTTGTGCCCTTTGTTAACCAAAGTGTTGGCAGTTCTTGGCCTCATGTCTTGGGTCCCCACCCACAGCTCAATATGCATCTCAATCTGCAGTTGGCAAATTGGGCACCAAATCTTTGCCTCATCATAGACACCTCTAAAATTACTGTGGAGAAAGTAATTTCTCAACATGCCTTCACTGTTTCTTTTCATAAAAGAGTGAATGGACATAAAGTAAAGGAGGTAATTACATATCACTTGGTTTGGGGTTCATTCTAAGAGGATTTTGAGAGTTTTCACCGCATGGAAATTAGACTTGCAACATCTTTCCTAAGCAAGTCAGAGATGATGATGATGATGATAATGACGATGATGATAAAATCATCATCATCATCATCATCATCATCATCATCATCATCATCATCATCATCAGAAGAAGAAGAAGAAGAAGAAGAAGAAGAAGAGGAAGAAGTAGACAAGTCTATGAAGGAAAACTCTTTGGAGTGTTTTTAAATAAAACATCATTTTATCTTGGGAAATAGCTGATCATCCTTGAGGCTGGGCAAGGCCTAGGAAAAAACATTCTGTGATTCTTTTTTCTTAAGCTGTTTTCTAGATATTTATTGGTCTCAGAAATAAAATGCATCTTTGAAAGAGCTCCTGGCCTGCCCAATAAAGTTATTCTTACAGCTTTAATGCCAGGGTCTGGTAGACTTTTTCCAAGGCTATGGAGCATCCTCTGCTTTCATTAATTAGAAAACAGAGATCAGTGCATAGTTTTACTAGTATAATACAGCCACATTAAATTTTGTCTTGAGACTTTATAATAATTCCCTCTTACTTTTCTCAAGCTGCTGTTAGCAAATCACGTAGTATACTTTGTCCTGGAGATGCCTATAGTCAATTTGGGGTGAGTATATACTCCACTGCATTAAATTTATAAAATGTTTTGAGATTCTTTGAGATGAAATGAGCTATATAAATGCAAGCTGGTATTATGTTTGCAAAATCTGTGTGACTGAGAAGATCAATCTTCCAGAAAAATGTCAGCAGATACAACCAGTTTATTATTTCTGAAGGCTGAGAATAAGAAAGTGATAGAAAATAAAATCAGCAGACTGGGTAAAAGTGATTTGTTTTCATTTCTTTTCCTTCATGAAAGAAAACAATGGATTCTAGAAAATATCAAGTAACACTTTAGAATTGACCTTTTGTAGTTCACAGAGCTCATCATCCTTATGTATCACAGCCTCTTTCCCTACATAAAAATTTTGGTAGCTAATAATGCACACAGATATGAGACTTAGTCAAATATGAATAACTATGTGAGTGATAATTGAAAGCATTGCTATCAAGTTATTTTTGTAGAAATCTGTCCAGTGCTAATGTGGTTATCATTGGTTTTATGCATAGGGTAGTTGCTTCCTACATATTTTACAGACACATTTTAGACACTCAGCGTGACATACTCTTTATCACAGTCTTGGCTACTGAAATTCAAGGAGGATGGCTAAGTGATAAAGCCAAACTCAAGAGGACTACAATTTTTAAAACAGCAGGAAGAGACAAGGTCCTATCTTACAATCTCTAAGTTGCCAAGTCTGTAGTTTTTTTAACACTGGATAGCTACCCAGTTTCTTTAGGGAAAGAAAAGAAAGTGCCTTCTCTTGAGGCACTTGTGCAACTGGCAGTGGCTGGCAGGTTCAATAACTGCTTGTCTGCCACGGATCCTTATGCCTTTCTGTCACTGCCATCCTGGACACTTCAGAGACAAAAACTGGTCATGCCTCACTTGTCTCTGAGTGAATGTGATCTGTGAAAAGCCATGTTTAAGCTGTCTGGTCAAAGACTTGAGAAAATGAGGCAGATGTAAGGTGAGAAAAAAAATGCAAACAGTTCACTGGCATACTCAAAGGTGTTCTGGCTCTGTTGTCTCCAGAAGAAACAGATATTAAGGTCTGATATTTTCCATCACATGTAGTGATAGAGAAAGTGATGTACTGTCTATGTGCAATTGTTGCAGCTCCTAAGTACCCAACACACTGTGAAGCCGTGGCTGGGCTCAAAAGAATGAATGCAATAGGTGATAAACGTGGGCCAGCCACCTGCAGGGCACTGGATCACCTGTTTATAGTTTATAGTTTATTTTGCTCTTATTAACTTGCAAATTTGAAAGAACTTTCATTTTAACAGTCATCAGTGAAGCAGACATCGAAATATAATTACAAGCAAAACTGAAAACAGCTCACTGTTCCAGCTATTTGTAAAATTTGGAAAGAATTTCAAATGTAAGTTCAAATATTGTTTTTTCTCCATAGAAATCACAATCTTCATTTTAAACTCTTTTCTATTAGATATTTGACAAGTTATTCTTCAGGACAAAAGACCTTCATCCAACTGAGTAACAGCAAAAACAGACTCTTACTTTTTAAATTCCTCCACACTAAATTGCATGGAAATGTTAATTGTTTATTAAGAAGCCGTAGGTTGAAAACTAATTTCTCAGAGTGGTTAGTGGAAAGAAACAAATACCACAAAAACAACTTCTATGGAAATTGGGATAGTCTGAAAGCAACTACAAAACTGAATAAAACACCACATAATATTCTCAAAGAAGTCATGCAAGGTTTAATTATCTGAAATGGGATGTACCAGAAGTCTTTATCGATTTCAGATAAAGCTTTTGGTACTTAACCCTGCAAATCAACTACTTGTTAGAAATTTTCCATTAAAATCTTACTGCATACAAATTACAGTTTTTGCAAGGCTTCAATTACATGCAATTTTTTTTTTTTAAATCTCATAAAGAAAAAAAACCCTTAGATGTTACATTTTTCAAATTATCTACTTTCAGTTTGCTGTCAGGTTTTCTGATTAGATAGGTTCAATGAAGAAAAACAGATTGTTTTGTTTCACTTGGATCCACAAGCCAGCAAGGATATTCCCCTCAAAAGATTTGGCAAAGGGAGCTTAAGATCCTGACTCCAAAACCTAAAAGCCCCAAATATGCCTGAAAGGGGAGGCCATCAATGCTTACCTTGGAAATATCTTACTGCATATTTTGTCTGCTCTTTAGACTGTCTGGTGCTTCTCAGCTAACCCAAGACCCAGCAGGTACAAATGCCTCTACATGTTTTCCATTTCTCTGTCAAGGCAGCTACCAGCTGCAAAACTTTTCCACTGCTGGGGAGCAAACAAGAAGGGGACCCTCAAAACCTCTTGTCTCAGGTGTGGTAGAAATCCTCAGGTTACATTTTGCTTTTCAGGAGAAGAATCTAAGCTATCATCTTGTGGAAGAGTTTTTGTTGAAACTACTCTGATTTCATTTTTTCTTGTGGTTCTTTGTGCAAGATCCCGAAACCCCTTCCTGTGAGTGAGAACTCTCATTGATCAGGAGATAATAAAAATAGGAAATTTCAGAGAAGCTTATGCATTTTTGTTGTGGTATTTTATTTCTCTTGTCAAGTCCAGGGCCCCATCCTAAAGTTATCTAAACTGTCAGAGTCTATTGCTTCAGAAGAATCAGTCAATTTTGCCTTTTACACTTCTACTAAGCTTGCATGGAAACTTGAAATACAAAGTGAAGGCTTTTCAAATCACGTTTGCCAGTGAGTATTTACTGTGTCATCTGGACTATTTGTAGCACTTTGTGATTAATACCTGAAAAGTCTTTTTTCGTTGTGTTCAGTTTCCATGTGTCAGTCCCATGGTTATTCCTCCAGGCTTTAATTTAAGACATTACAATATTAGTCAATTTATTTGTCTTTTCAAATTTCTTTTTTGTTTTGTTTTTAAGAAGGAAAACATTGGGGGCGTGGGGTGTGGGGGAGGGCTATATCTTTCCTTCTTTGTTTATTTTTTTTAAGGAGGAAAATATAGGGTTTTTTTTAATATTCCCAACAAATTAATTAAATATAAAGCATTAACTTAGTTTTAAAAATGGGGATCTGAAAATTGACACAAGTTCAGCTCAAACCTAGAACTTCAAAACATCAGTGGGATGTCTGAATTACTTACGCTTTTGCCCTAAGAATTTATCACAAACTTCATCTATATGTTAACTTTGCTCTGTCATCTATTAACTTGCATGTTTATACTGGAATGAAAGAAAATTGGACCTCATCCACGATTCAAAATACACCTTTTCTGGCCAGCATTGATCATAAACCATTGCTGTTGTTCAACAAACAGCACTCACTGGCCATCTGTTGCTTGACAGGAATTCTTTTCACCCCGTTGAGCTAAGCTGATGAAAACAGTTTCCTGCCACTCGTAAGTGTGGTCCTTTTGACTATTCCTCTATCCTTGTCCAGAATTTCCCATTCTTTAATTTTGGTTAAGATTGGCACTCATTTTCCTGACGCTGACTCCCTCTGCTCCTTGAAGTTCTTGGTTTAACCCTGCAGAAATCTTTAACTGTTCAGTGGAGGGTTGGTCTTGTGCTGGACAAAAAGTGTACATATATATATATGTGTGTATATATATATCATTGAAGGGTGCTTGAGGACTCTGTTTTCTGTAGTAACTCATTTATTCTTACTTTGTAAAAACCTCAGTGAAAAATTCCTCTCACAGCTGTGGCTCCCCATAATACTGGAGGGAATGGGGCAGGTGGAGCCCACACAGGTAACACCAAACTCCTACTTACACTCTGAGTACTGGGGACAAATGATGTGGTGCTTACCACTGAGAAGCATTAAGTGTTCTCTAAATCCTATTATCACCTGTTGTCAAAAAGTTTGTTTTGTTTTTTAAATTTCCACCAGCCTAAGGCAACTTTGTATAAGCTTGCTACTTTGGATGGAATTAATTTTCACTAAGAAATATAAAGTAAAAAAAAAAGAAATATTATTGTCAAAATATCAGGGAAGGACAGCTTATCTTATCTTTGAGCAATATTAATTCTGGTAGAACTGAATAAATTTCAATGAAGGTAAATGTTTGAGCTCTTTTAGAGCCACAAATATAAATTTTTTTCTGTTTCCTTTATTATAACAGGCTCTACATCTCAAGGTGTCATTATATAATAGAAATAAACAACATTCCTTTTTACAAGCTGATTGTACTTGCTAAAATAAAGTAGGATGTTGTGGCCATGATAGTCTAAGGATATAACAGAACTTTTGCAAGTGGGCAATATCTTTTATTTTACCTAGTGATGCACCTGGAAAAAACAAACTAACTTTCATTTATATGATGCCTTCATGAGGTAACAAATAAGAAGGAGGAGGAAGTTGCATGCAACGAAAATAAATTCTTGAGATGGAAATAGAATATAAAGAGCAGTAGACTGGTAAATTTCATATTTCAAGTCTATACTACTCTGTAAAGAGATTATAAAATAATGAAATATATATTGTAGTGGCTCAAGCAAGCAGCTCTTTACTCACGTGAGTGAACACTATGAATTTTGCTCATAAAATGACTACAGAGTTAATGCAAGTAAAGGCATAAAATTTTACTAAAATTCAAGGAAGTTATTCAGTTATTCTGGTTGCAAATGTTTTTCATACAATCTTGGAAGAATAGTCAGACTTGTTTACAGAAAATATAAGTTGAAAATATTTACAAATTCCTCAGAGAGGTATTTTATTTACTGAATTAAAAAAAAAACATCTATACTGAAGTTCAGTTTTCAGAAAATTGCACTTAACTAAACCTCAAAAAATATAACTATTAAACTTTCTCTGTTTCATGTGAGGACCTTTAGGCTGTGATTTTAGGAAATGAGTATCCCTCACAAAGCTGCATCTAATTGCACTTTCAAGTTAGTCAGATGATTTCAAGAAAATAAGTCAGTTCTCTTCCTTTGATTACAAGTTTGATCCAGTATAGGAACCCTGTCCTACTTCTAGTAGGCAGTGTCCAAAAAGATGAAAAACATTGCAGGAGCCAGATGTTGTGTTTCCAAAGTCTGAAGGCAGAAAATCTGTGCTGGCAGGCAACAGTACTCTGTGGGATGGGAAATAAACCAAAGCACATGATGCTACAGGTAGACACTGATAAGTCTAAATGGTAAATAGCTTTTTGTTTACTTGACTGTGGGGGTTACTTTCTCAGTGTATTAAAAAGATAAAAATTTCTATCAAAGGAAAACAACTACTATCTATTTGCTGGAGGACTATTTCTACTCCCAGGCTCTTGCACAAATGTATAAAAGTACACTGTCTTGGCAGGAAGATCCCATCTCTTAAACCAGAAAATTAAAAATGTTCACAGCAGGGATTTCAGGACCTATTTTTTTGTCTGCTTTTCTTATTTTACTCCCAGTAAGCCTTGTTTTTCCACTCCTGTGCTGCAAAGACTTTTTATCAAATGAAATCAACTTAATATCCTGAAGCAATCCCTACAAATATGAGGTCACACTTCAGGTGGTGTCTGCAAAGTACTTTCATTTATTTTTCTTGGACTTTTTTTGGGAAAGCATGTGGGAATTCTCTCTGATACAAATGCTTATGTGAGACAATTATATGTACTTTTAACCCCAGAAAAGTGTTGTTTTTTCACTGTCAATATGATACAGGCAAATCTCTGTTGTCCTTATATTTGGTAAAAGCTCTAATCAGTTATTGTCCAGAAAAGTACATGAAATGGAGTCATGTCCACCCACGCAGATTTAGTAGAGTCCGTAAAGACATGCTTTTCTTGATCTCAATCACACATTAAAACAAATAAAAGAAAAATAAAGAAGGCTTCTAAATGTGACAAGAATAACCCTTTTAGCTGCCATACTGACTCCTTTCATAAGCAGACATACTTCTCTGTCTCCTTCCTCCTCCTTCATCCACCACATCTCTGACTTCTGCATCAAATGAGTGTAAGCTCTCTGCAGAAGACAAATTCAAAGCAAGTCTTAAAAAAAAAAATTGGAGGCATTCCCTCCCTCTATCCTCAATCAAAGATAAGATTCTTTTTTCTGTCTGCTTTTTACTGCCTACCAATTAAGGGCAAAATAATAAAAATTGTAACTCTTCCACCTCCTTTTTGTCAGGAGGAAAAGGAGAATTCAGGAATATACAAGTGTTTCACTCTTTATTTTTACTTTGTAAAATCAGACTGAGAGAACATACTTGTGAAAAATAAATATATAGAAATACAGATATATAAATATGTGTATATATATATATATATATTCAATAATATCTTTTAATACTTCTGTTCTCATATTTTCAGCTTTTTCCATTAGTAAAACTTGTTACTACTGCATTGAAAAGATGCTGTTGCAAATATTTTTTTGAATTGTGAGAATTTTTTGATTCAGCCACTTCACACAGTTCCTAGAAGTAGCTACCTATGGAAAAAAAGAGACTGCTTGTACCAAAATCAATCTTCCTTTAAGTCAAAAGTCATGCTCTGTCCAGGGTAGACCTCACATGAAAAGAAAATTGAAAAAGACAAAATTGTATTAGGAGAAAATAGATGATTTGTCTCATTCAATTAAAATTTAGAATAGCAAATTACCAGAAGCTAGAATCAATTTTCACATGATCTACAAACAGTTGGATTGGTCTGACCTTCAGATAAGATTAATTTGCAACTAATAATTCACTGTGTTCTAAGTCTCATTGCATTTACTGCTTTCATAAATCTTCTGTACTTTTTTTTCCCCACTCTTCTCTGCTCAGTTGCTGCTGTTTAAGTGCTCTGAGGATAAAGAGTCTTGGGATTCTGCCAGATGGTCTGGGCTAATTCCAAGACAGAGGAGTGACTCTTCAGCTATCCCTATTCCTCACTTATTATGGACTAAATACTAACAATAGAAGGGTTTGGGGTTTGTTTTGCTTTGTTTATTTGTTGGTTTTTGGTTTTTTTTTTTTTTGTTGGTTGCAGTTTGTTTGTTTTTTTAAGGATTCAGAACGATTTTTAAAGAGGTGTAAAACAAAACAAGACAAAACAAAACAAAACAAAACAAAACAAAACAAAACAAAACAAAACAAAACAAAACACAACTTCTCTTTTCATCCCAGTCTATGCAAAACTGGCCCTCTGCCAGATCAGGTGCAATTAAGACATCCTGAAACAAGAGGTAGATTGGACAGGAACATGTTGATATCCTTCATGTCTCCTTTTTGGATTTGAAAACTGAAACTGGTGATGGCTTGCAGAATATTATACATGCTGAAGGAGTAAATTGTTTTATCTTTGCTTTGCAGTTTTTCTGCTAATTCTTCCCAAAGTACTGCATAATGAGCTACCACAATTGGGCTCAGTTCCCCCTGTGCTAGCCATTCCATCTCTTTAGAGAATTGGTGCATTTCAGGTTCAGCTTTTATTTTGATTGTTATCAGGGATTTTGTTCCTGTATGAAAAAACAGTCTATGAGTTAAAATATAACATGAAACAAATCTAGAAAAAAAAGGTTAAAATTAAGGACTTTCTTTCATTTCATAGGAGTTTTTAAAGATACAGCTTGTCAGCATATATCTTACAAAATTTATAAGGACATCTAACATGAGGTCTGTAAGTGAACAGTTAAAAATAATAATAATGAGTTTTAGATGCTATGACTTTTTATGTGAATTCAATACTATTTTGACTTCCTCAGAAACTACACTGCCTGTGTAAGCATCTATAAACACCTGTGGTAACTTCAGCAACCACCTCTGATAATAACTGGACATGGTAATAGAAAACCAGGTGTAAGAAATATAAAACAGCACAATCTGACTGAGTCCCATGGTCTTCAGTCTTCCACCTCTGCTATGTGTGTCTTCATAAATGCTGATGGAAAGGAAGTTTCTTATGGACCTAGAGAGCAAATGATTTGGAGGACAGAGCATCCCATCTCTGCACTCCAAGGCTCTGCACTGCAAGAAGATATGAGTCAGAGTAACAGAAAGACCAAGGCATCCTGCTTGTGATGCGTCCCTTCACATGCCATTTGCCAATTTGTAACAATATTTGATGTATTTTTTATGCTTTTTGGCATAAGATTTCATATTGTGCCATTAGTAGTTCTGCTGTCATCATTTGGAGCATTGCATGCCTTTTGACGTGCAATTTTACACACTTCTACATTAGGTTTTTGCTCAGAACTGCTTATAATAGTTCATTTCAGGTCTCTGTATCCTGTATCCTGCATCCTGACAGAAGTTCATTATCTTTTTTTTTTTTAACTTGAAGTTTATAAAAGAATTATATATTTTTGGGATTTTGGTGTTGGTGTTGTTTTTTTTGTTTGTTTGTTTTTGGTTTTGGTTTTTTTTGTACCTGCTGTCAAGTGCTGTATCATTTTAATTCAATCTTTCAATCTGCTCACTGGCTCTGCTTATCTCCTTTAGTGTGTTGCTTTGTAGTTCATCTTATCATTTTATTTTCATTGAAAAGAATAACATGCGAGAGGACAATATTTGTAGATAATAAAATGAAGGCTATTTTGTAAAAATTACTACTTTCAATGTGTCACAGAAATTTCTGTGTTTTAGAATCTATTTTTGATGATAGGATCTTGTTCCATTGTCTACCAATAAAGTGACAATGGAACTTTTTTTCACTATTTCAAATGAGCTTTAAACCATCAGCATTTTGGAGCAGAGACCTCCTTTGTTTATGTCAAGTATTATGTTAGTGATTTGCATGATTTCTGAAAACAAAAATTCCTATTGTCAGACAGTATTTTTAGTCCAGCTTTCATTTCGTCCAAATATTTATTTCAATAAGAGGTTTTACAAATTTAAGGATAGATTTATAGGTAAAGATATTTTGATCTCTTGACATAATAAGGGTCTAAGCATTTCTGCCAGCAATCTGGTTGCCACAAAATTATAGAGTTGGTTTAGGAACACAAAATGTACTCTGCACTGGAGAGAGGCCACCTTGAATCCTGAGTTCAGCTTTAGGCCTCTCACTACAAGAAAGATATTGATGTGCTGGAGCATGTCCAGAGAAGGGCAATGGAACTGGGGAAATATCTGCCACAAATCCAATGAGGAGCAGCTGAGGGAGCTGAAAGGTTTTAGCTTGTAGAAAAGGAGGTTCTGGAGAGACCTTCTCACTCACTAGAACTACCTGAAAGGAGGTTGTAGCAAGATGGGGGCTGGTCTCTTCTCCCAGGTAACAATTGATAGGTGCAAAGGAAATGACAGAATTCAAGAATATTCTGTGTTGGAAGGGACCCACAGGGATCATGGAGTCCATCTCTTAAGTGAGAGGTCCATCCAGGGGCCCCATCCAGGGACCTTCCACTTAAGAGTTGGACTCTGGACTTTGGCATTGTTAGCACCATGCTCTAAATGACAGAGCTAATCTTAGGGTATCAGCTCAGGTTTTACCAGGGAAGGTTTAGGTTGGATATTAGGAAACCTTTGTTCATGGCAAGGGTGGACAGCACTGAAACAAGCTGCCCAAGGAAGTGGGAAAATCACCACCTCTGGAAGAGTTCAGAAAACCTTTAGATGTGGCTCAGTGATGAACATGTCAGTGCTGGGTTAATGGTTGGACTTGGTGATCTCAGATGTCTTTTCCAACCTTAACGATTCTCTGATTCTGTCTGGACTTTGCTTGGATCTTGTCCAACACCCTATTTCTTCAGTACTTTTATGAAAAGCTGAAAAGCAAATTAATTTTTAAATTAACTGCCAAATACATTAGAAGAAATGATAAAATGCACAAATGAAGTACATTATTATAATTAAATTCTATTGCCTGAGGAAAAGGGAGTGGAGAAAAAATGGAATGACCTTTTAGATGATGGTGATTTTGTGTCTTTGCCTTTATTTTTTTTAATCCAGAATATTAGTGTACAACTCTGTAATCTCATGCACACGATTGCAGTTGTTTACTTAATATAAGTGTTGCTATTGGCACTGTATGAGATAGCTTGATTTTCAACTGTAAATTTTTTCATATGTCTGAATGAAAGCAAAAATAAGGATATACAAACATAGGAATTTACCATACACAATTATTTTTCAAAGCAGCAACAGAAAACATGTCATGTCTGGGTCTGGAAGAATAGAAAATTTCCTTTCTGCCGATTTAAAAAAAGAATTTATGAATGTAGAAATCAACAAAATAATTTCCCCACTGCCATTATTGCTTGCCTTATTTTACAAATTCTTGCTGTCCTACTGCAAAACAGTATCAGTTGCATAAGCAAAAGAACAGTTATTTATCTCTTCTGACTAATTTGTGTCTAAAGGAGAGGAGGACTGTGCAGAAGTAAAGGGCATCCTGTGCTGAGTGGCACTGGTGGGAGCTAGTTGGGATCATTCAATTGTGTACCAGTAATTTTAAATTTTACCCAAACAGTAGTAGACATTTTAGAGGAATTTGAATTCCATTTTTGCACCTGATGAAACAGACTGGGTCCTTTTCAGAGTAGTAATCTCTTACTGGGGTACTATGTCTCTTTTTTCTCCTTGGATTTTGAAAATATTACCATTTCATATAGATCCTTTCAACCGAAGTGTTTCACCTGGTGGTCTGCATTCTTACTTTGCACACTTCAGCTGTTAACAAGACCCACAAATGTTATGAGAGAAGAACCACCCCTTTAAAAATGCAATTTAAGTAAATTACCAATTCTTCCTTTCTGTTCCACTGCATAAAACCCAGAGTTTACATATGTGGTTATGGTGCCTGTAATCTAACTTAAAGGAAGTTGAGATAACTTAAACTAATAGACCATCCAAAGTAGCTATAGTTTCTAGATTCAACTGTGGACTGAATCTAATCCTGCTGTTATGGAGGAAAACTTACTTAATATTTTAAAACAGCACAACAAAAGTGTGTCATAAAAATCAACACTGAGTATAGAATATTTTCTGCATTAAAGCTGCAAAAACATTTACCTCTTTTCTCTAGTGATTTTTTTCATGTTAAGAGATTAAAAATATGAGAAGTAAAACAATATTTCTGGTATAGCTAGTGAATTTTGTATTGTTACCACTTATATACAATTATTGAGAGAATTTAATAAACAAAGAGGTCTCTGTTTCACATTTCCTTTTCTAAGTACAGTTGATGGTTCAGCTGGAAGAACAAGCACACCTCTAATCTTTTCTCTTTTGCAAAGGTTCTTGTGTAATTCTGTGAGCCTAAGCCATTTTTCCTTTACTGAATTTCCTTTGAACTTTTGCTTTGATTTGGAAACACTTTTCTTTTTACATTTCTCTACCCGCAGCTGAGGAAAGACTTGTTTGCATCTGATTTTGGAGTCATTGAAGTTAATTGTTCTCTGTCCATTGTTTGGCCTTCTTGTTACAGCGTGATGATTGTATATATCAGAGCAGTTCTCATTACAGACAATTTTCAGGGATCAAATACTAAGCACGAATCTTGCAAAGCACATCTCCTTCATTAAGTTAGACCCGCATTTGATGACAGCTCTAGAAGTGATTATAGTGAAATTGAGCAAAACCATCTCAGTTTTATTGTGAATTTTGCCTATAGGACTGAAATCTGACTGTCTTGTTTACAAAACAATGAGACTGGGGACATGTCAGGACATTCATCTTCTTCTAAGAGCCCTCTTTTGTACTGTTAAATCCTTTTTCTTTCAATTACTAGAGGTCTGATTGAAGAAGCAAGCCAAATACTCACTTGTTTCATTAGCAGTGGAAAGAAAATTGAAGCTTCTCCCCTTAATAGCACATTAGATTGAGGAACACAACTGGAGGCAGATGATACATCTATTTTCTGAGGCTTTAAAAGCCAGAACAAAACACAGAACGCATCCATTCTTAGCCAGGGGCGTAGTAAAGTGAGAAGTGAATAGGCACGGAATGTTTTTACTAGAAAAGTAGCCCAGACTTCTTTAAATCTTAGCCTGCCTTTGCCACCAGCTGATGGACTTTGTGAGGCACTTAGCCTCATCAACTACAGGTGGCTGGACACACAGGCTACAGAGCAGATTATGCCTTAATTTTGTCTGGTACCCATCTGTCTTGTGGCAGGAACAGAGAAATGAATCACAAAGTCTTTTCCTACACTCTGGCTTGTTTGGCAAGGGAAGAGGGCTCATCAGCTCCCCAGAAGTGCCCTGCAGTTGGGGATGCCTGAGCGTGAATACAAACTCCTGTGGGGTGTGAAAAGCAGGGCATTTCTCCATGGAATTGTTCAGGCTCAGGGCAGTCTAAATATGTGTTTAATCACCTGGATTAACTCCAAGCTCTTTAAACTGTAATTAACAGTGGCAGATCCCATCTTCTCTAATTCACACAGACCAATGCAATTTCAGGTGTGCCTGGTTTTTTGTTAGCCTGTTCACTGATCCTAGGAATGAAATACTATGCAGTCTTACAGTTCTTTTGTCATCTCCACAGAACTCTGAGTTTAAAACTAGTGCCATATGGTATTAGAGTTCCCACTGAGTATCTGAAGAAGCTGATTGGATATTTTCTGAAAGATTATAAAATTAATGGACCCTCTGATAATTTTTAGGAACAGTGTCATCAACTTTCTAGAAAGAAACAAATAAACAACTTCACCTTCCCAATAAACCCAACTCCTGAACTGAGAGCAAATGAGGGTGGAATTGCTACTAAACTGTTTTATTTTGAAATGAAAAATATTTTTGTATAAGCAGACAATGTGTGTTTGTTCTTAATTCTGATACTAGTTTTACTGTTAGGTAATCACAAAACTGAGGTTGATTTCTCTAAATATCAGTATGTATGATGATAAATATAAGATAAACATGGATATTGTCTTACAGAGTATCATATCAAAGTTTCAAAACTTTAAAGTAATAAGCTGCTCTTTTTGTTTCTCCTGTTTTCTGCAGAATCCCTTCTTCTATCTTACTGTAACCTTTATTTTCATAGTGAAAAGAAATTATGAGCTCTAGGGTGGAACAAGATAAAAGACAGATTAAAGGTGAACATATTTAATGAGTTTCAGTAGTCAGTAAATTTAGGTATAAAGCTGAAATTTTATGTTTAAACATCAATCAATCCAAACACATCCAAAATATAAGAATTGCATATAGGCTGTAGGCAAACACAAACATGTTGCATAGTTTGTTCACACATGCTCATTTAAAATAAGGTTGGCCGCTGTGGTTTTATTTGGGAAATCTGCTTTTTTCTTTCCTGATGCCACAGATTAATACTTCGCGCCTGTGCTTGCATTTTTCATACTATGAAAAACACAGGCGGAAATGAAAATTGTGAGACACGGTAATATGAGCTAGAAAAGAAAACATTTATTTTGCTCACTTAGTTTTTAAAAAAAGAAGCTTAAAAATAATTACAGAATTAATGATCTGGAAGCAAAGTGCAGAAATCTGTTTTGTCACAAATATTTCTAATACTTTGATGCTGCTGAATTAATGCATAAAAACTCTTGGGGTTTTCACAGTGGCATCAGAGGATTTTTAGGGGTTTGGTGTAACTGTGGACTTCAACACTATCTTATAAATTGTAATTTTTTCAGTTGTTCACTATTAATATCTTATGTTTTTACATGTCTCTATTCTCCTGTACTTACAATTGCTTTCCTGAAATTTGAAGATTTACAATAAACATAATTACAGCAGAAAATTAAGAATTACTGGTTAGGGTATTTGCAAAATAACTTTATTTCACATCCATTCTGCTTGAATCAGTAAAAAATTGTAATCAAAAGAAAAACATTGCTGTGGTGTTTTTTCAATATATCCCTGATTTGTCTTGATGGAGGAATTTAATTTTAATATTTTACATCTTTTTTCCCCACTGAGACTTCTGCTACTATTGATAAAGATTTTCCCTGTAATTTTCTCTTTGCAATGCTTGTTGAAGCATAGCCCATGTAAACAAAAAATAATCAGTTGGAGCTGAATATTCTAACATAATTTAACATTCTATTTTAAGTGTTCTGAATGAGAAACCAGTTTAGATATTCTTATGCATTATAATTACAAAGCTATGATCCAAAATTGTCTTTTTCACAGATTTCCTAATCCTTCTAATTGTTGATTTTCTGATCAGAGTGAGCGAGTACAGTTGGAAACAGACTTTCATCCAGCTTCTGCTAAATAGTAGAATTCACATTGCCCTGTTCTCACTTGAGGATATTCAGATACAGAATGCGTGGCTGCTGTTCTACTGCAGCAGAGCTGTAATTTGGTGGGCAGTCATTTTGAAGCTAAAGCAAATTAGCTCACCATATTCAAGAGCATGACAGAGTAGACTGTTATTCTTTGTACACCATTATAGATATACATAGATATACTTTTATTTACATGCATATGCATAGATATATAATGGGTGTGAGAGGCCTCTTTGGTGCTTAAATGGTGTCTTGCCCACTGCACATCAGCTGGAGCACAGTGGAATTGGTTTTTCCTCAGAATTATCCCAGTGATTCCTTCACGAGGAAAACAGTGAATGAATGCATAGCAGGAGTGTGTTGACCTTCCAGTAGATTTTACTGCCAAATTTAGAGCTGACCACTGTGTTCCACAGCACTGCAAAGCCGCAGAGCTGTGAGCAGCACTTTCACTCGGAGTCGCCCTGTGGTTTAGAGGCTGACTTCCTCCTGCTTGACTCCTTGTGGGACAGGGAGCTGGCAGGGAGCTGGCTTGCACTGCCCAGCTCTCACAACAGGCAAACACATTAAAGGTGACAACTGGGGTTTGTGAGGGCTGTTAGAAGTACACAGAACGCAGCACAGTGAAATTGAGGGCAAAAGAGGAAGTGAGGAGGACGGGATAGAGCCATGTACAATGGAATAAATTACTTCAGTGTGAAATGAAAAGAGGACGCGAATGCTCTGAAATAATCAGCACACAAAGCACTGCTGCAGGAAAGTGGATTGCCTGGGAAAACTATTTTTCTATACAGATACCACTAGGCACTGCTTCTTAAAATAAAATCAAATTGATGTGGGAGATATCATCAGACAACTGGGAAAAAGGAATTATCCAGGACTACATATTTTTTTTCTTAACTTATTTTGTAGAGAGACAAAAAAACAATAATAAAGTTGTCAGAGTTAATTCTTGAATATATTTCTTTTACATTTTCATTTACTCTTTTGTAGTATGTAAATTCCACCCCTTTGGTTCCTGAAGGATACACTCCACATGAAGAGGTCGTGTACAATAGCTCTTTCCTGTTCCTGTCTTTGATTACCCACTCTGCAAAGATGGCTGAACCACAGCAAACAGCAGTGCCATTTGCATGCCTTATCATATTTTTAAATAACCATGAAAGTAACCAAGAGCCTTGTTTAACACAAATGGTCATTCTTATCACATGTACCATTGTTTTTATATTTTTATTTTAAGCAAGTCTGTTCATTAGATTAACCAGCTGCACTCAGTGATAAAAGTTGAGTCATTAACTCTAAAATTACTAAGAGCTGAAAGTAATTAGTGTTTGAGATATGAACTAAAACTTTAATTAAAACAGATCCAGGACTACATGAGTTAAAAATACCTGCTGTCTGAGATGGAGTTACAGGCATGGACAAGTTGCCAGCAGACAGGTATTAATAGCTGTCAGTATCAGTATCCATAGGTGCTGAAAGGAGTTGATGCCTTCCAATATTTTCAGCATAATGCCTGTTGTTGCCCTCAGGTACTGACAGTGTCTTAATCCCAGGCCACGTTGTGAATACTGAATGAGAAATCAAGTTAGGTATTTTTACCAGTTTACAGGGTTTATTTCTTTTAAATTAATATTAACCCAATAATATGGTGATCTTTTTCTATGGTTTAAGACCTTGTAGAGGTGAAATGGGTGCAAAGGAAGAGCTCTGAGTCTACACACGGGACTATATGAAAGCATCATGCAAAAACATGTGGGTTGGGATGCTTCTTGCCAGCATCAATAGTGAAAATATCAAGACTCTTTTTAAGATGTGCCTGTCTCAGTCTCCTGATTATTGTCTGCTACAGAGATAATGACCTGAAGTCTTTTTTCCCATTTCTGAAAGCAAAGATCAGTATTGCAAACATAAAAAGATAGGCAGGCTTCATCCTACTCTTACTATCTTCCCAGCAGGTAAAATGGGATGCTCCCAAGCCCTTTGGATTTGTCTCAGTGCCTTGCTAGGTGTTTGCTGGCTTTCCCAGCTGTTTGGGATCAGCCGCTGGAACGATGCAGACAATTCAACACCTAGCCTGGGTCTGTCAGGCAGCACAGTGGTCATGCAGCCAATGAATGCTGTCAGACCTGGAGCTGAGGCTATGTCTGCATTGGGAAGGCTTCACATATGGGTTCAGCATCTTGGAGGCTGTGCAGAGGCTCCTCAAGTGCATTTACAGTGTGTAAATTTAGGGTTATGGTGACGTAACTTGATGGTGAGCACAAGAGGTTAATGAATAGAGCAGTGCCTTGAAAAGGAGACTGTGTTTTATAAAAAAAATGAGACCACTATCTGTACTGCCTGTACTACAGAAATATCATTACTTTCATTTGCCATATCAGAAGTGCACAATATTTTCTATAGCAAATTATTAATTTCAAAATGAAACTTTTATCACTCAAACCTGACTTAGTCCTCCCAGAATCTATTTTACCAGCTGACATGAAACATGTTGTAATTACATGAGTCTAATGGTTAGGAAAGAGGTTTCATTAGGAGGAAATAAATAAAAAAAACCCATTTAATTAAAACTTGTTTCTATTTCCAGTGGTTTTAAAAGCATAAATTATGTTAATTAGAAAGATAGATAAAAATATTTTTGCAAAGGGTTCTACCATCCATTAATAGATTATCTATATTATTAATTTTCTTGTTTTATTTCAGATTAAATATATTTATTTTTCTGTTTAAAAGGCTTTTGAATGATAACCAAATTTGAAATATTTGACAGAATTGCTTTGAAAGGCTTAGAAATCAGCAAAATATGTAACTCAAAATAGAAACCTCTCCTAGATGACCCTCAATAGCTAAACTGGGATTTTTACTTATTAAAAAATAATTTAAAACATCTTATTTAAGTACAAGACAGCTTATTCACCACCTGCCATATTTAGTTTATACTTACTGAAAAATGTGCCATTCAATAAAAGGTGATTGGTCTAATGAACCAATGAGAAATAATTTGTTCTATGTGTTTTATGTCTACTGGCTTAATTTTGAAAGAGGACTACAAAAAGTGATCCTTTCTGCTGATGCTTTTGTTGGCTTCCCTTAAGATTGTAATCATTAACCATAACTACTCTTGCTCATTTTTATATTTTGAGGAAATTTATGACATTCCATTCCATATCATGAACAAAAGGCAAAATATCATTCAACACAACTTCAATGTTGAACAATTTATGTGTAAAAAACCCAACATATTAATTGACTGTGATCAATTTATGTATAAAAATGTGAGCATTTAAGGTTCTTCCAAAGCCTGCTTTAACATAAAGGTGATTAACTCATTGAATGTGAAAATCGTGAACATGTAGAAGAGAGATTAGGTAAATCTTTTTATGACAGAAAACTTAATACACTTAATAGTACCAACACGTGCACATAGACCAGATAAGGGATTGAAGTGATCAAAGATAATTAGCAGAAAATACATTATGTTCTCTTGAACAGAGGCAGAGAAAGTGTATATCACAGTTCTTCAAGAATTTAAGACAAAATATAATGTGATATAATTTACCACAATTTCCAACATTATGTGCAGACCATGAAAGTTATGAAGGTTTACACATCCAATATTCTATTGGGGGGGGGGGACGGGGGAAAGGGTATTTTTAGATCTGTGTATTAATAAGACTAATTTCAACATTTCGGAAAGCAGAATTTCTGAAGCAAGGATTTTATTTGTTAATCAGTAAGCACCTAGGAGACTAGAACAGATTTTTCAGCTCATAGAATTCAGCTAACATCTTTCTTGTGACTTCTGTCTGAGACAGGAGTACTGGATTATGCTTTGACTTCACACACTTTTACACATTTTCATTGGATATTCTTACAAGCAGCCTATGGGAATAAAATCTAAATTAAGGAACTGACTGACGGGTAATCACCACATGGGAAAACTTAATGTTGGTAGCTCGTGGTGGTCAGCAGTTAACCTGGAAGAATAATGTGAGTGAAATTTATTCTCAGTTCAGCCCTTAGTCAAAGTCAAAGTGTTAGTCAGAAACCAGCAGTAAAAGTTGTTCCCAAGGCAAGGTATTTATAGACGAAAGTGTTGTGGGAAAAGAATGGATTGTGAATGCAGTTTATTGGAATGCTCCTTTGCCTTCACTGAGAAAGCAAAAGATTTACCAACCATATCCAGACACTACTCAGCAAGGCAGACCTGTTTTATCTCACCCCAGCTTCACTGCAGTTTGAATTTGTTGCAGTTACAACAGCTCTGCTTGCTCCTGATAATACACAAACCTGGCTGCTTACTGCAGGTGAAAGTTTGGCCCTTTCGGCTCAGTACCACAGAGAACACGCAAATCTTCTCTTTTATAGTGCTTGGCAAATGAATTAATCCAGGTAGAGAGTAAGACACATGGCTGCTCCTGTAAGTCATAAAGCTATTTCAATTTCTGTATATTTGCAGTACACCGTGAAAGGCAGAACAGAAAACTGCTTTCTGTTATATATTTTCCTGTCACAGCATTGTCTAGACAGAAAGCTTATGGTTAATGTGTTTATTTGCAAGGCTCTGAGGAAAACATAGAGCAAACCTGCCCAGCAACCTACCACCAGCTATAGTGCTATCAATTAAAAAAAAATAACATTAATGTTGCCATCTTCTCCCTGTGTAATCATGTTCGCTTAATGTGCTTCATCTTCACCAGAAAGGTTATAGATTGGCTTCATTCAGTCAGGTGCTAACCCCTGCAATGAATTTTTCTATTCAGACTTAGCTTTGTTTTGTTAGATGTTAACTTCTGAGACCTCTCACAGTTTTTTACAAGTTTTTTACAACTTCCAACAAATAACTTGAAAGCCTGTGTTTTATTTTTTTAAATGCTTTTATATTTGCCTTTGTGTGTACTGTAGTATTCATCTGAACCATTAGATCCTTCAATATCCATGACAATTAGGCTGTTTTCTGGCTGTTAAGGGTTTGGATGGATCAATATTTGATTCAGATTTGTCTCCAATTTATATGGTAATCATCTATTTTATACTCAATATGTATCATACAGATGGTTGATTTAATAAAATCTGTACTTGTTCTCATAAATACAAGTTTTACAGAATGAAGACATTGCTCAAACTCCCACTATAATTAAAGGAATCTTAAATTAGATGGATTGATTAGTGTCTTTTATAGATTTGATAACACATAGCAAGCACATCTCAGTTAGAAGACCCTGAAGATTTTTCCAAGCTATTACCCCTTATATTCTTCTGTTATTTTAAAACAATTTTGTCTTTTCCTTCCTCCTTCCCTCCCTCCCTCCTTCATTCTCCTTCCCTTAAAGTTAATAATTGTACTGACTTGCAATCCCTGTTTTTACACCAGTACACATGATTGCTTCTTTGTGATGTTCTATTCCAGTTCTTCGGTCTGCCTGGGTTATTTTTATGTTTTTCAACTGTCCACAGTCTCAAAGCTGGACTTAGTTCCTATTGTAAGCACCCTCTCTAATTTCTCCTTTTGAAAAGAGGAGCTCCAGCCACAGGCATTCATTTTCTTCCTGATGCTGTATGAAAATAAAAATAAAAATTAAACATTTATTGAGTTTTCAGAGCACACAGAAATCCCCAGATGCTGGTGCATACCTTGCCATGTATGCATAAATAGAGTCTGGATGATGGTATGCCAACATTGGTGATGTAGGGAAAACTGCCTTATTGGCTAGGAGAACAGCAGAGATTTTTTAGGCTGCTCTGGTACGTGGCAAGTCAGCGCACAGTACTTTCAATTAAAAGCATGGCTGCCTGCTACATTGGAAATTGCTTTTCCCTTACAGAACCTAGGCCATTACTTAAGGCATGTAGGAATATGCCCTGGAACTTTTCATCCTACTTTTCACCCTACTGGGACTGTTCGTGGGGCAGGTCTGCTCACTGGTTCACAGAGGCAGTGCCGTGCTCTAGAACTGGATGTACCTTCTTGGCAATGCTGGGCTGTTGCTTTATAATTGTGTGCCTGAATCTCACCCCTGCTGCACTTTTGGAGCTCAGCAGCAGTTAAAAGACAGATTTTCACTCATGTTTTCTTCAGGTAAGGATACGCCATTGCTATAGTGGATATGTGAAATTACTCGTTTCTACAGGTGGACACCAGAGCATGTACACCATGAGCATGGATAACATGAGAATACAAACTGCCTAAACCTGTGGGTGTCCTGTGACACAGTGCTCTTTGTAGACAATCAGCCAGGTGTTCCAGAATGATAATCTGGTCATGGAGCCTCATTAGGTGGCAATTTACCAGTATAAAAACTGCACCTCTGATGAACACAAAAGCTGATGCTGGACTAGGATGCCTCTATTGGTCAGTGGTAGCTTGGTAAAAAGAATTGCTGGATCTACTCCTCCCACATGATGTCCCATGCACAGATTAGAGAGGAGTCTGAGCCAGTCCTCCTCCAGGGATTTTTAATAATAAGGTGCACATGGTGTGCATGATGAGAACAGTCATGTAAGATGTCTTACAGGTGTGAGTTTAATTCACTATTTCTCAGCTTAATTCTGAGCAGAAGCCAAAGGGCCAGGCAAGTCAACACAGACAAAGCCAAGTCAGCATGAGAACAACCATTCATATCAAAACAGTGGTACATCAAAATCAGTTTTTTCTTTTATTTAAAAACTTCTAAGGATGGGGGTTCCTTATCCTTAGATTACCTTATCTAGTACTTCTAACACTTTCTGGTTTAGCCACATGAATTAGGAATATTTTTTTCCCTTCTGGTGATATTTTACATTTTGTAGGGTAGTGAAGTATTTTTATGTTTATTTATTTTTATTTCTCTTTTTCTTCTGGATTGTAACCTCCATATTTTTTAAAAGAATACAGTTTCTAGGCCACATCTCCTTTGATAGTCTTCCCTTGACTTTTTAGAATTTATTTATACCCTAATTAGACTTCAGTCATGCTGACTAATGAAGTAGGATTTCTTTGTGTCTTTTATATAGTAGTCCCACTGATATTTCTCAGCACTTTATGTATGCAGTTTATGCCTACTGCTACATAACTGTTCCCACCCAGTTGCATCTTTTTATTTCAGTACATTTCTAGAATATATCAAGAACAGTTTGAATTCTAGACTTACATTCCCTCCCAGCTTTTAAATGACAAAGCATGCTCACAGCAGTGCTGGACAAGGAGCAGTTCTTGAATAATCCACTGAATCCTCTTGATAATGACCACTTCAAGGTGGTACAGTGTTGCATCCTTACAGTATTTTCTCCAGGGCACAGATCACCCTCACTGTTTCCCTGGAGGAAGGGACCACGTGGCTGGTGGACAAAACTGAAGCATGCATTACTGTATTCCTGTTTGTTTCCAAGCTGTTTTGCAGCTCCACATGCACAGAGAAGTGTCTCCCCTTTGAGCCTCTGTGCAGCCCAAGGGGAGAGGAAGAGAAGCAGAGCTATTGTCGCCCCTTTTATTGGAGTCTTGTGTGCACTATTTACCAGGAAAACCAGAATTTGGATTTTTCTCTCCGATACTTGCAAAGTATTTTGGTGACAATACCTATAAATGAAAGGGGCTGTACAAAACAAAAGGTCAACTTTTTATCTCGTTCCTCTTCCTTTGTATAACCCTCTAGAAATCCTGGAGCTTTTTTTTGACACCTTGAAAAGCAGAAGTTGTATAAATGACTCAAAGGTTTTAGAGGTGAAAATTCAAAGCAGGATCACTTGCTTTTGACCTATAATGCAAGTAGAAATCACTGAGAGTAAACTAAATTTAGGAACTGGAAACCCCTGGTTGTATTTACTCTTGACAAGTTAATGTTGGACATCACATATTAATAGGTGAATGAATCTCTATAGAACTTGGACTTCAATTAATCTTTAACCTGTCTAAAACAGTGAAAAGGGGTTACATTTTCCTTTTAAATAGTTTTTTTTGCAGTATAATAAAGTAACTTGGAAAAAAACATGAATACTTAATTCCCATTCTTAATCAGGATAAATAATATGAAAATTTGTTTGAGACAATTCAGGAAAGAACTGCTTCTATACAGACATGTTTGGACAAATTTAGGCCTTGATTGTTGTTAGACAATCACTGTTAAAAAGACTTTTTATTTGAAAAAGTCTTTCCATCAATCAGGTGAAATTCCCCACTCTGATAACCTAATTAATCTTCATATTTGTGAAAGACAGCTACACCTGGCTTTTTTAGGCTTTATCTGCTTGCTTGATTATTACTCTGTTTATGGTAATGGAGAATTAATATTTGCTCACCTTACATAAAGAGTAGCAAAAAAAAAAGTACAAATAATTCTAATAGGAATCTGCTTACCCACAGTTAATGCATGTTATTCCCTTTAGAGTTCACTTTTCAGCATAGTGATTTCTTTACTCCCACATTAACACAAAAGAGGAGGGAACCCAGGTGAGAAAGCAGAGCAAAGCCCTTTGATGTAGATTAAGAAAACAGCCACAGAAGCACAAAGACAGAAATGAGCAGAATACAGATTGACTCAGTCCCCTCCCACTTACCCTTCCTCCCCCTAAAAATGTGAAATCCTGAGGTGTGCTGCTTCTCAATACATGAAATGGAAGGGAAGAACCCAGTGGCAGGTTAGGGGTGAAGCTCTCACAGTATCTGACAAAGCTAAGCCTGTGATAATAGCTTTTGGGCTGCAAAAATGAGAGATTTGAGGAGATTGCCAGCTGTCAGGAATTATGATACCAGGTTTGCTATTAATGCTCAGAAGTCACAGTGGTTGGCCACAGTAGAACATGTTGTGTTTGTTATTTCATGATAGAGATTTGTTACTTGTTTCATGTCAGTATTTTATTTTTGTGTAAAGTGAATGGATGAGTTCTTTCATGCTTTTAACTGGACTACTACCCCAAGAAATGGTAGGTGAGGTTTTCACAGGTGATTTTGAATTGAGATTTTTTTTTACGTAGCTCATACAGTTCTGGCTGTATAAGGATGGAAATGATGGAAATGGCAGGCTATCAGGAATACATCCAGCTACATTAATTAGCAAATTTTGTAGCATTTTATTCTTGCTGGAAAAAGACCTTCTATGTGGGGTTAAGGAACCTGCCTCTGTTGCAAACTAAAGGTAGAAGAATTACAGAAAGGCAGCTCCTACAGGTGCTGAATTCCTTTGTTCAGTAACAGATAACATTTGAACTAGTAGTTCCAGGATCTCTTTATGGGCCATGGTGAAAACCTAGTTTGGAGAAGGTATTGGGGAAACCTCCCTGACTCACCATGCAGGAGCCACTCTGGCATTCCCACCCACACCCCCTGAGCTGGGACTGAGCTCCCTTCACAGCTACACCTGCCACACTCACACAGCCAGACAAAGGAGCGCTGAAAGAGGAGAAGGCACAAAAAAGAAAATTATGAGCATGTGCTGTTGGTTTTTTCTCCCAGAAACTATTTTGAATAATGAGTTGCATTAAACAACCAATTCATTTTGAAACATTTTACAAATGATTGAGTGAATAAAATAAAGTATTAACACCATGCCATATATATTTAATCACTGGAAAGGATCTAATTTTTCCATAAATACAAATTTATTTGATTACAGGAAAGATAACAATTTGAATAAAAGATAATTGCATCTGACATTAATGACTTTTATTTTTGTTGTTGCAATTTATCTCCCCGGTTATCTGTACAAGAATAAAATTCTCACAGTAGGTCAACAAGCATTTCCAGAATATCTGCAGCAGATTCAAAACTATTTACTAAAATCTCTGCAGCAAATTTTAGAGAAAGTTTATTACTGTTATTATTATTATTATTATTATTATTATTATTATTATTATTAGCCCTGAAATAAGGACAGTTGTATTTTAGAACTGGATAAATTAATTCTGTTAGTACAGCTACATTTTTCTGTAATTAAAATTTGCCACTGTTGTCTAGTTTTAGAATTATAATATTCTAACTAGGGCCCCTACTGAAGGAGTCTCCTGCCCAGTCTTCCTTAACGGTGTAGAAACACCAACAACCACTGCAGAAAACTGCAATGAAATATGGCACATGGTGTCCAAATAAACTAACAAATCCTATTCTGTGTGTTTTCCTCTCAAAAAAAAAAAACCAAAAAAAACCACAAAATAAAACCCCAAATAAAACCCCCCAAAAAACAGGAAAAATGTGTATAACTGAATAATAAATAGAAAGGAAACAGAAATTAAGCATTTTCCTATTCAGTGGGACAAATGCCACTGAAATATGATTTGAGATGCTATGCTGTAATAGTAGTTGTTAATAATTTAATTTTTACATTTGAAAAGCATTTTGAAAATTAACGATGTCTTTGGGGTTGCAGTCAAAGTAAAATTTTCATTTTCTGTTGTAAAACTAGCATAAAACCAATTATGATTTCCCATTACAAACAAGTGTTTGTGCTAGCAAAACAAAGTTAACTGCTGAGAATAAAATTCTAAGGTCGTATAATTACCAAAAGAATAGTTAAATATTTATCACATGTTTCTGCGTCGTTACTTAAAAATGTTACCAGAAAAGTCCTCATAAAAAGATATACTATAGAGAAAATATAATGGTTTTGATGTATTATCTTTAGAATTATTTTCAACTTTACCTTCTAGAACTTGCAATACAATATTTGCTCAGCTCTGTGGACCTGAGCATGCATCTGAAACACAGGTGCAGACATGTAAAATGGAGACAGTGAAAATATGGAAATTATACTTAAAAACTGATTCGAGGCACATTCTAATGTGTTTCACTTTCTTGTGTCACTCATAATGCACTGAGCCCTGGCACAAGCAGTTGAGACTGGCACAAGCAGTCTGTGGATTCTCCATCCCCAGATACTCAAAATCCATCTAGACATAGTCCCGAGGAACTCAATTTAAGTGCCCTGACTGAGCAGTGGAAGGCTGGACCACATGTCCTACAGAGATCCCTTCCAATCTCAGTTCTTTGCTTTTGTAAAAAACACTTATTTTCTGTTGGAAAAAGTTCAATTACAATTGTATTAATATCTCTAATAAGGGAAAATCATAGGCACTTAATCACAGCTTCATATCAGGTCACTCTTTCCTCAGTTTGGTAATTCTTGCCAAATATCGTCATGCTTTGGGGAAAAAAAAATCTTGATGGTTTGGATGTAACAACCTAAGTTTTTATTTGAAGAGAGAGAAGTTTTTTATTAGATGGCTGGTATGGTTAGAAAGGAAGACAAAATTTTGTGCAAGAAATCATTTATTTTGAATTTAGAAGAGTCTTCATCTTGCAAAGTTAAGTACACGTGAGAATAGTGTCTTAAAATTAAGTACATAGCAGCTCATGTCTGAGAGAAAAATTGGACCAGAAAAAGATATTAAATGAGGAAATGGGGTAAGAAAGAATTGAGTCATAATTTCTCTGAGAGGTACTAAAACAACTTATAACATGGAAATATGACTTTAATACGTTCTAGAACTGTTATCATACAGTAATCATTTAGTCTTTGGTATTTAACCAGGCAAGGAATTATTTTTCTTGGATTTGCTTCACTCATGTAGATTTTTGTGAGTTTTTGGAGGTTTTTTAGTATGTCTCATTCTTTTACCACTATCTCTGATATTCATAAATACTTAAGTGTCATTTCCAGGGTACAAGATATTGTAACTGTAAAAAAATGTTTCTGTACTATGAAAATGCACCACTTATCAAAATTTTTTGCAAAGATATTTTGCATCTCTTGTAAAGCCAGACCAAGATTAAATATTGTAATTAACACTGGTATCATTCATGTGTTACTTAAAAGGTAATGAATATTCTTTTATAGAGTGAAGTTATCGTAATCAGCTATTCATTGGATTTTTGTTTTATTGGAAATAAATAAAAATGCATACACTCCTTATTCTTTTCAAGCAGTTGGAATCACAAGTAGAGTATACACCTTTCCTATTCTTTTATTTTGGACATCACCCTCAGTTTCATACATTCAGTGCTTTTGATGCAATGGGTTTTTTTCTTTCTCCAAGAAGAACTCTAGCATTTTAGCTTTTTCTTTAATCTGGCTTTTATTCAAGACACTGTGATTTTAGGCTTCATCTTGTCTCTTATCTGATGCACCCTTTATCCTAGAAAATGCTTCTTTTCAGATTTTTAATCTTGATGCCTTTACTGCAGGTCTTTTGGGTGGTTTTTTTTTGTTTGTTTGTGGTTTTTTTTGTTGGTTTTTTTTTTTCATTCTGTTCCAGACATAGAGTAACTGATGAATAAAATGTTTAATGTTATATTAATTCCTCAGAAGCCTATTTGACTCTACAGTTTAGGAGAAAACATTTCCCTGGTACAGCAGAACATGTGTGGTCAGAGGGCAAGGCTGCTTTGCACTTCACCTCTTCCCATATGAGGAAGAAGCAAAACTATTCAGAGATGTCTGGCTCCATGAATTTAATCACTGTTGTGAAAGCTGTATCCCTCTTCCCAGTAAGGCAGTTGGTTAATTCTGAAAGCTGCAATCCTTAGCTTTCAGGCTGTCTCGTTAACTCAGTCCTCTTCTAATGACATTGCCTCGTCCTTCTGCACACAGCACAGTTATTCATAAATCCTTCTTTGCCAACTGAAGGAATGCAGTCGGTGGAAACTGCTGCCTCTGCTTCTGAATCTGTCTGTGTAAGTTTGCATTTTCTTTGAATCCCTCCTGGGGTGTGGAGTGCACGTGGAAATGTATCCTTCAGGGCCTTTCTGGAATGCCCAGATTGATTTTAACAGTTCCTGTAAACTCCATGTAAGCGTTATGACTGGATATCACTGGAGTGTTTTACTGCCTGCTATACTTTCAAAACACTTAAGAACATTAAAAATATGTTTTGAATCATAAGGATTGTATCTAGAGTAAGTTTTCAAGTCTGCAGGTTATTTATTCCTTCACTTTATTATGCATGATTTCCATATTGTTTCAATATACTCTCTCATCTTTGTCATGACTGAATCCTTGGAATGTTTCCCTGTGTACTTATGAATCAAGGGCAACATTGAAGTTAGTGGCTTTTACTCAAACCATTGTCTTTTTCCATCATTATTTTGTTTCAGTGATAAAGAGTGGGAGTGGATAAGCCCCTGGTGTGTTTCTACAATAATTAACCTGGACAAAAAGATGAAAGAACAGTAGTTAAATAGATTTCATTTACATGTATAGCTTTTATTTGGGAAAAGAAAAAAAAAAAAAAGAAAATATTGTGACCAAGTCTTTTTTTAGAGGTACTAAGATATCCATGTGCATTATGGAAAATTCCTCAATTTTGCCACCTTAAAAACTGAGTTTCCTTCCTGTTTCAGGAAGGAAAACATGATTAACTTTTTTGTTTCAAGCTCTTACTTGGTTTCTAACTAATTAAGCTTCACTTTTCCATACCATAGACTTTTTCCACTAAATTGTATTTTTTATCAGGATTTCACTGAAACTTTGGGTCATGCTGTTTCATCCTTTCATGTACCATCCTCAGAAGAGCATGTTACTTCATTGCACCGCACTAAAAGGAGTCTCATTAACCTTTTTATAGGATGGCTGACATTCAGAGGCAGTATCAGCTTCAAATTTTGAAACTCAGCCAAAATATTCAAGCTTAGATGTTTAAAGTTTAGTTTCTCAATCTGTAGTTGAAATTTCCCGATCAAAGCAGCCTTCTTTGTAGTGATCAGAGTCTTTAGATATCAAGGTAAAAATATTCTTGTCCTACCCTTATAGTTAGGCGGTAATTTGTATGTTCTGTAAAATCAGAACAGTAACAGTTTTGAATTATTTATTATGAGACCTCTTGATTATTCATAATTTTTAAAAAGTCAAAAAACTGTGGAGGTGTCAAAACTCATGTAAAATATTCAATTCACAGTTGATAAATTTCTCTTGAAGTTATGATGTTGGTAATCAATAGCAGTCATGGGAGGATGGCTTTCTGACTTTTACATTACTCTGCATTCTTATACATGGCATTTCACCTGCTCACAGCTACCTAAAACGTGCCAATACAACAAATAGCCTGATATGATTATGACTTTTCCCAAAACGAAAATTTCCAACCCCTGAAACCACCTTCTGAAAAATGTTTTCTGCCCTTCTACAAGATTGTATCACAGGAGACTTCAGCTGGACTGTGCCTTTTACCTATTTTATTCTGGTCCTTTTTACTCGGAGAAGTTCCCCCTAAGCAAAACATACATTTAATGTACCATTCAAAACTAGACTAAAAATTTGAGCTGAATTTTTTTTTTTCTGCCTCCATGAAAGAAAAATATCAAATTACTTGGATACTAGTTCTGCTGCTCCAATGTCATCTCAAACATGCTGTTGCTAAGCTAATCCAGGTCTCAAAGCAGTGAACAGAGCTCTGTGTCTACAGGAGCATCTGACTAAGGTTGGGAAGTAAATTTGAACATTAGACCTCGGAGCTGCTGGGAGATAATGAAGAGGAAATAAAAACAACTTAAATAGATTTAACGTCACTAGGAAAGCTGTGTCATTTTCCCCTTTTTTATCTCTGGCAGTGGGTAGTATGCTGTGGGCATGAATGCTTTGTTTCTAATAAGAGGATGAAAAGTAAGCCAATATTTAAAAGAATTATTAGGGAATTATACTCCAAATGACATCTGGAGGGAAAAGTGATTGTAATGCAAATGTTCCATTTTAGCAAGAGATAGATTTAAAGGAATTTATGTTGTGTCACTCTAGAAAGCAAATGTCCTCTTTATTCTAGAAAATAATACGCATTAAACAGAAGTTACCACCAATGGCTTAGTTTGGAAATCAGTTGCATTTTTGAAAAGCTTATGCCAGGTTTTCTCCTCCAATGGATTCCATCTCCAGCTGCCTATCATGATTGACACAAGCATTTTTCTATGGATATTGTGTCATTCGCTTGCTTAATGCAACTAAAAAAAGGTCACCATATATTTTATTGGGCTATTAGAATATAGTGCTTAGCCAAATTAGTAGAGTTGTTTAGAAAACATATACAGTATGCACATATATTGTTATCATTTGTGATGTGCTTTGGAACCACTTGAAATATTTAATAATTTTTTCTTAAAGTATTATAAACAAAAGAGAAAATAATTCCCATATATTTTCCCCACCCAGTTTTTATAAAACAGATTTTTTTTCTTTTGCACAGTTCGTTAATACCTATCCCTGAACAATGCTTATCCTTTTGGATAAATGAATAGATCAAAAATGTCTTGTAAAGGTGTATTGCAAGTGCTGTTGGAGGGAAAATTGTATCAGAATTGCTTTTTCTTACCAGTCTGAATGTCAGTGTTGTTAATAATTATCTCTGGACAAACAAATTCAGAAAGCTTTTGAAAAGAGCATTTTTTTTTTGTTTTGCTAGAAAGTGTCTTCATTTGCAATTCTAACAGTACAGAACATTAACAACAGAATGTGAATGTATTTCTATCCCGCTGCAGCAATGGCTTTAGAGCAAAAAAAAATTGCTTAAAAGTGTTTCAAGGTAAATGTAATTTTCTTAGTATATGGAGTAAAAAAGAGCCTTCACATATAATCCCTTTTCTGTACCTTGTAGGGCAATTTTGATTCCCTCATATTTCAAATTTCCTCTTTTTAAAAAACAATTTATATTTATAAAAATATTCTCAATTCTGTAAAAGCCTTTTTCTTGGACTATTTGATAGTCCAAGGCTGTAAAAGCTTATAAAAGGGAAAAAAAAAAACCAAAAAAAAAAGCTGTTTCATTTTTCATCCTGAGATTATTCTTTGTATACTAACAACCAAAATTCTGTCTTCTTTATTTTTTTAAATTTTCTTTTTAAATCACATGTTTTGCAACTTGGCAGGGCTGAAGCCATGTTGGAATATTATGTTTAGTAGATTTATCATCTTTGGAGATATTTAAAATCCATTTGCACATGACCTGGGCAATCACCTCTATGTGGCCCTGCTTGAGTAGGGACATTGGACCAGAGGTTCCTTTCAGTGCCAACTATCCTGTGATACCGAATTCCTCTGAAGGTCAAGAGAAATTCTAAAAATCAAAGAATGTCCACTATTATTATAGCTATTGCATAAAAACTTCACTTTTTTTTCCAAGCATAATTTGCTGATTACTATGATTTTAATTGGCAAGAGCCTATATATTGGATTTATGTGGATTCCAGACTCAGCTTTGTAGGTGCTGTGCTAACATAAGCTCTGTTTTGAAATGCTGGCAGTGAAAAGCAGGTAGCAGAGTGAAGACAAGTGCAGTCAGATATTGCAGGAATGCATACATACATGAAATTATAAAAGTTATTTGCTTTTAAAGTATTTTTTTTCTTTTTGAAGTCAACATTTTAAGGGAAAAGTATTTATTTTCTAAAACTAGAACATAAGCAAAATAAGAGGGGCAGTAAGATTACTACATTTCCAGTCATCAGAGCAGGAGACTGGAAAATAGATATTCATTTTAGAGCACAGTATCTGTTGCATGCATGGCATACAAGTGTTAGAAGAGGAGACCTCTGCAAATTCCTGAAATTCAGTTTTCTAGCTATGAAATGGTTATGACCTACTAACCCAGAGATTGATAATGACTTCATTATTCTCCTTTTGATATTCAGCATTATATGAGTCATGTAGGTGCTATGTAATAACTATGATTTCTCCCCTGCCACACCAAACAGAATGTAGCAGTATTCATAAAATAAATCCACAGGGAATATCAGCAGTTCTCTGATTAACAAAACCTAGTTCTTGTTATGCAGAGATAAATTAAGACAGCAAGCGGAGTCACCAGAAACAATTTCAGAGCCAACATAACGAAAAACAATCTGAAGTTTCCTCTAAATGTAATCCAGCTGTGCTCAGTTTCAAAGCAGAGGAAAAGAGCAAAATTATACACTAAGCAAACCAGAGCACAACACTGTCTATTCCCATTTTCAGTGGAGACAAGAAAAATACTACTTTAAAGTCTAACTGGCAAAACTTTGGACACTCTTGTTTTACTCTTTCAAGAGAGTTGAAAGAAATAGTAATTTGAAGTCTAACTTTCAAGCTTTTTGCCTACAGTCTGGAGTTAAAGAATATGTATAGCAGTTGGAAAGGACCTACAATGGCCACCTAGTCCAGCTGGACTAGTCTAGTCCTGACCAGGGTTGCCCAAAAATTAAAATATACTGTTAAGGTCATTACCTCAATGCCTCTTAAACACTGACAGACTTGGCACATCAACCGCCTCTCTAGGAAGCTTGTTACAGGAAATAAATGTTTCCTTATGTCCAGACTAAACATTCCCTGGTGCTGTTTCCTACATGTCCTATCCCTGGATAGAAGGGAGAAGAGATCAGCAACTCCTTCTTCACCTCTTCTCCTTGGAAAGCAGTGGGAGCAATGAGGTCTCATTACCTTCTTCCCCTCAGCCTTCTTTTCTCCTAAGCAGACAAATGCAGAGTCTTCAGTTGCTCCTCACAGGATATTTCTTCCAGCCCTTGCACCAATTTTGTTTCCATTCTCTGGATGTAACTGAGCACCTTCACATCCTTGTTAAACTGTAGGGCCCAGAACTTCCTGTGACACTCCAGATAAGACTGCACCAATGCTGAGTAAAGCAGGATAATCATCTCTTTTGACCTGCTGGCGATGCTGGGTTTGACACACCTGGGCTACCAGGGCACATACAGCTAACTCACATTGAGCCTGAAACCTTCCAGCAGCCCCAGGTCCCTTTCTGCACTGCTTTCCCAATGTCATCTTGTCTCCAGTATTACTCCATCCTAGGTTCAGAATCTGACATCTGCAAGCTGTACCTAATTTTGAAATACTGTTTTTAGAGATGCGGGTTTTCTCATTATTGACAGGGAATCATGAAGGCAAACTAATATAAGATGTCTTCTAATAAACTAATATAAGTGTCTTCTCCACTGTGTGAATTGTGCATTCCTGCATTCTTGAAGAGGGGCAGCATAGCAGGTGCTACCTCCCACAACAGCACCGTGGATATGCAACTTGCACCATGATCAATGTTCTATTCAGGATTAATGCCTTGTGTCCATCTTTGCAGAGACTGTTTTCACTTAAACCATATACCCAGATTACTGAGGGAGAAATCAAAACCAAAAAGTTTGACCTTTTGCATTAGTTTTACATAGCTAGCACTAAGTTGCTTGCTTCATCTGTTTCTATCATGTGGTTTTTTAGAGTCACTCTTGTCTTTAGTGAGATCTGGTTTATTTTACTAGTAGGTGTTGTTGTAAAGAAAACACATAATATTAGCTGTGGGTGAGTGCTCTTCTGATGGGGAAAAATTGCACTGGATTCTTATAAAAATCTGGCAAGGTTGATGTATAATTTAGGCTTTCTGAAGGAAGGGCATCTGTTTCACTCATACATAATCATTGCAACATCTATGTAAGCTTTAATATTCTTAGCAATAAAAGACACTTTTCTAATATTGGTTATTCCTGTGTTTACGTCTAAGTGTTGGTATCTCTGTCTTACCTCTTTTCTGCCCATGTTGAAAACAGTGTCTTGGGATAGTGCTGATTTTAAACAGGGGGTTGCCTGCTGAGTGAGAGAAGACACCGATTGTCTCTCAATTCCTTTGAGCCAACCTATTAGCTGCTGACAGCCTTCATTGAATCAATGTGTGGCTTAAATCCAGAAATGAATTATAATACAAGATTAGAGTTATGGTCTCAAACTAAAAACAATGTTACTGCACTGACAGCTGTGATCAAAGCTGTTTCAAGTTCTCTCAGAGGTAGAAATCTCTAGGTGGCAATCAAAGGTTTCATGGTTAGGAATTACAGACAGAATTCATAATATGCTCCAATCAAAATAAAAGAAGTCAAAAGGTACTATAAACGGAATATTCTCTTGGTTAAGAAATGAGACTCTGCAGGTTAGTTTAAAATCATCTCCAACCACAAACAACTTAATCTCATCCCAAAAGTCCAGAAAAATATTATATTAAAAAGTAAAACCTATCTAAACCAGATCAAGCACACATAATTCTTATTTATTTAATGGCCTAAGCAAAAGTAGCACAAGGTTAGTGTTGGTTTACAGAGGAGGAAATCGGTAGGCCAGACAAAAATGCTCAATAAAATTTCTGACAAAAATAGATAATTCTTTCTGATGTATAGAAGAAACATGATTCTTACTGCCTAAAATTTGTAGCAATACCTGCTGAATCACTGCAGCAAGACAACCCGATAGGACAGCTGTGACTAGATTTATGCATAAGAACAACTCCCTGACGTGCTGCAAAAGAATGCTAAGATTAAGAGTCTTGGTTTATTTATATGTAAATTTAGGTAGATTTATTACAGGGACCTGACTGGACTGCAGTATCATACACTGTACTCAGCCTTCCTTGGCCCAAAACAGAGTATTTACTCCTGTGAAGGAGCACATGCACTTCCTGCTGGGATCTCTCTAGGGATATGATGATGGTGTTTTGCAGGTCAAAACACTGAGACCCCTTGGGAAGAGTATTCTTGGACAGTTTTAAAATACCTGACATACTGACAGGTATTTTTGATCTGCTCTGACTGGGCTGGAATGGATCCAGCAGGCAGATTAAATTGATGGATGATATTCTTCCCATTTTTGTCTCTCCCCACAGTGATGTTCCTTCTCTGAGGTAAAATACTGGGGCTGAGATGAAGTGCTATGTGCACAGGTTCAGTGCACATGAAGCTGCATGAGGTTTAAAAAGGAAGGGATTATTTGTGCTGTTCCCACTGCTTTGTGGCCGCTCTGATGAAATGCTGCATTGATACTTCTGATCCCACACTGAACAACGTTCTCTGCTGGAGAATGGGAGAGCACAAGGCAAGGGAGAGACCTCATTCCTATTCGTTATACATGAAAATATTCTAATGCCTTGCCTAGAGGCTTAGAAATTGTGTGATGTTTGGAACTAGTGTGTTATTTTTTGTAAGTTTATATCTTATGTGCCTTGAATGGGTTTTGATAATCTCTCTTCCAGATGGAAAATTGACAGGATGAATGAAATACTGAGCTGTTTTCCAACCATGTTATTCTGTCTTGATATTGTCTTCTGATGGTTCAATCCCTCAGAAGTTCATCTGCCTTGTGATAACTTTGAGATGCTGCAAGCTTATCGAGAAAATGTCTGTAATCAGGAATTATTTTATGCTATTCTTAAAACATATTGTTATAGATGTCATAAGTCTTAAAAATAATGGAAAAATATACTAAAATTAATATTAGAAAATAATTATTTGAGTTATAAATGTGGGTTATGGCCACATATAGGGAGGTTGAATTGTCACATTGCATCACATCTGTACATACATATATTATTTAAATTGTGCTTTTAGTACTATTTATGTCTGGGGTATTCTTATTATACTTATTATTCTTATATTTTGGTGAAAGAAACATGTAAACAATCAGTTTTGTCAGTCTACCAGTTGCTGTCCCAATAGTAATGAGACTAAGAAGTCAGAGACTTCAGGTTTTCCTTTCTCAAGCTGCCATGCAGATCGTGACCCCTTGTCCTGAATTCTTAGAAGTATCTGTAGCACCTTTCCCATCTGTAAATGCATGGGGTTTCCCCTCTGGGCTGTCACTGCTGACTCACAGTGAGCCTGATGCCTACCAGCACCCCCAGGTCCTTTTCTGCAGGGCTGCCCTTCAGCTGCTGCTCTCCCAATTTATACTTGTGCCTGGAATCACTCCACCACACAGCTGCAGAATCCAACAAAGAGTAAGATTATTTCTTGCAGATATAAGGTCTAAATATCATGTTTCACTTTGTATTACTTTAAACTTCTCTGTTTAAAGAGTCTGAACTTAATTTTTGATCTTTCCTTTTCACTTATGACATTGTTTAACTGTATCAATATTTTTTCATGGGGAAAAAATGTACACTTGATCTCATAGAAGTGTTTTTCTATTGATGGTATATAATTTATGAAAATCAAGAAATAATTTTCAGGTTGTATATTTTCGTTTCTTCACATCTGGAAATAATTCATAGCTCAAATTTTTCATAGTTGTTCCTTTGCCTTCCTAATTACCAAAATTAATGTTCCTAAAGCCCTGTGGTAAATCCTGCCCAGAGGTTCCCAAATTTAGCCATAATCTGAGCATTTATTTCTAAAGAACTAGGATTGAGCTCATTATTATCAAGAAATCTTCATAACAGGAAGGATTGTCCCAATGCAATAAATCATCCAACTGTTAATATTGGAAAAATTAAGGAAACGTGATCACATGTATTAAAATCCATACATTTTTAAGAAATCTGCAAGTGAACAAAATTAGAAAATTTATCTGCATTATAAACGTAGTTGTGTTGCATTTTACACCTCTTAAAACTTACTGCAATTAAAGTAAATGCCTACATCCTCTGCTAGATCCTTACGAAGTCCTCGATTCAGAGTTGAACACTGCAGAAAACAGAGCATCACATGGCATATCAAAGAATTCTGGATGAGTAGTGATGCCATCCTGGCAAAAGAGACAATAAGGATTGATACAGCTTGAAATTGCTAATGTCTCCATAGGGTTCTGCTGTCCTGTCAATATGCACATGTAATTCTTGTTAATACTATTCTTGTATTAATATGTTCTTAGATATATTAATATGTTAATGGAAACCACGAAATTGTGATGAGATTATGTTTTGAAGAAACATGTTAACTCCAGTGGAAACCTTAATTATTCAAAGAATGACAACCCTAAATTTCAGCTATTATATATTTCCTTATGCCTTCATTTCATTTTAGTGTTAGAAAACTCAAAACTGACTCACTGTATGAGAAGGAAATGTTATTCTACCAATATCCCAGTGGGAATAGATTTACTGAAGTATTTACAAATGTTCTATATAGATGATAATATTCCTTAAAGACAAATGATTAATAAACTTTGGTTGAGGAGGCTGCTAGGACATTGCTGTTCTGCTACATAATCATTTCTCAACTCAAGGAAAATCAAGGGTCAAATGGAAAATTTATATATTTATCAGAATTTAGTCATAAACTATAACATCACGTCAAGATAATATTCATCAATTCATATGTGATAAGTAAAAATGCAAAATTCTGCAATGCACCATAATCCTTTTCTTTTGCATGTCAAACAACTTCAACATAATCTGAGAGCAGACAAATGGGCAGTTATCATGGTACAACAGATCCAAGGAAACTTGTGATGCAGAAGTGAAGTTTATATGTATCTTTACCCACACTGCCTTAATTTTATATCTGCTGGAGTGGTGGTAACACTTCCAAATTCTCAGAATAGCTATATTAAAACCTGTGAATTTCTAAAATTATCTATTTGGAGCTCCAAACCATATGAGAGTGATAGAAATCAGATTGACCTTATTATCCTGACACATTTCTTTCAGATGCTTTCAGATTTCTTTCTAGAAGGCAACATATCAGGCTTTGATGAACATCACAAAAACCCCCAAACCTGTAAGTTCACATCTATTTAATTAAGTGATTTTTGATGTTGATAGACCTGAAGAATTAAATTTTCAACCTCAAGACCAGCCTTATTGCAGATAAACAAAACAAGACATAAATAAACATAACTTTTTGGAAAAACTTTTTTTCTTACATGATATTTGTAAGAAAATTTATATCATATGAGTTGAAGAGTTGTATTTTTTTAAAAAAAAGGGTTCTTAAAGGTAAACAGTAGCTCTCAGGAAAATAAATCAGCTACAACAGGTTTGGTTAAGCCTCTGCCTACGTGAGTCTGTTCTGTAGAGGGGAAATGGTCTCTGACAAGAACTACCATTCATCTGAACTTTAGGTATATTTGGAATTTATATACCATTCATCTGAACTTTAGGCATATTTGGAATTTATATACTTATTCAATAAGATTGGATGTTTTCCTTAATATCTTTCAATTTGGAATCTCAAGGATGCATTAAAAGTTATCCCATCATAAAGGAAGATCTATATTTTTTCTGCCTAGGAAAAGTTTTACTTGCAGAGTGATACACAAGCATCCAATGTAAAGAACTCTTCATGTTTCCAAACTGTAAGGAAACAGGCTGTATCTAGCAGCTCTCCAGTGGTGGAGAGAAAATATGGTTTCCCTGCATCTCTTTCCTCTCCAGGGTACAGAACAGTTGACCTCAATTTAACTTGCTAAAATGTTCAGCACAGCTACAACTACTATTTCAGCTAATTTCTTCCATTGGCCTGGAATAAAATATTCTTCATCTTACCTGGAAGAAGTAAAAAGCACAAAATGAAATTATTCCTTTGTTGTGTTGTCTGCACAGACCCCTGAGGAGGCAACAGCAGGAAGAACAGCTTTTTTTGGCCAACAAGGTCAAGTGTAGATGCCAATGGAAGATGTCCCTTCCCATAGCTGGGGTGCTGAACTAGAAGATCTTCTAATGTCCCAACACAATCCATGTGTTTTTTGTGAATATCATGATTTAATATTTGTAACCTGGGACTAACACACAGCTCAAATGTACTAGAACCAACAGGGAGCTTGCCATTGAAGTTGTTGTTTTAAAAGAATAATTTTTTTGTTAGGTTCATTTTAAATGATACTTTTGTAAGGAATTATCTATGAGCTCAATCCGTGATAGAGATCATGTCTTAGAATTAGAGTGCCAATACTTTAAACACATTTGTACATGGGTGTAGTCAAACAGATGTTCTGGAGGGAATTCAGCAACAGCTGATAACTAAATCAAATATGTCAGTTTTTAATATTAATTGGAGACTTTACTATTTTATGTCTGTAGATATTTTGTGACTCTGCCTTAGTATGATTGGCCAACCTAATTAAAAAATAAACCAGGAAGAGGCTTACCTATACTGCTGCAAACTGAGGTTACTGAAATAGTTTTTAGTGCAGAACTATTGCCTCATTAAAAACTCACCACAGTTAAATCCTTCTAGTAATCTCACTGCACATATCTGCCTGCTTTCTGACTGAAAAAGGAAAAAAAACAAAATTCTGAATATTGCTTTATGGTTTTGGAACACCGTTTTTCTTTCTCTTTTTACCCAAACTTTGCAGGTAAGCATTTTAAAAAGCAGATACTTTATATTAGCAAGATATAAGAAGAAGGATTTTTGAATTTTTTCTCAGATTATGATTCTTTGTTTTTCAGTGGGTGCCCTTTGAACTTTAGTAATTTTCTCTGAATATCTTGAAGTAGTTCAGTTTTGTTTCCTGTATTAGGTGGTAGTTCTTAGTGTTTTTTAGTTACCTATGTCATATATAGAAATGTTCCATCTGCTTGTTACTTGAAATTAATCCTAGTATCTTTGTGTTAACATTGCACATTCAGTAAGTCTCAGATCCTGCAGAGACGATTATGCCTCCACTTGCATATAGAGTGAAATAACTGCATTAATGCTTTTGGATCTGTTAATATTTTGGGGCTTATGATTCTGAAAGTACTTTTATTCTGCTTGTTCTTTGGAGTATTTTTCTAAAAGTTTTCAGGAGCTGTTTAGTAGAAGTTGTGCTATAAAAACTGTGCTAAAAACAGAATGGGAGGAAGATGCATGCTAAACTGTGTTTTTCAATAACAGAATATCAGTGATGACTCAAATATGATTTTGTGTTTTAACTTCATGTACACAGATATATGGATACAGATAAGTGAGAGATATATATAGGCAGAAGGCTAGATTACATGAATAATGATTTAATTTTCTCTCTGATGTCTATGTACTTAAGTGGCTTTTGTGTTTAACAGTAGAAGATCCTGAGTGCCATAGCTTAGGTATCTCAATTTTGTCCTACCCTCAGTTTCTCATTCACTATGGTAGCATCTCAAAAGTAATTCTTGTGGAAAGTAGAATTTATGCAGAGCTTAACTATGCAGCCATTGAGCTGCACAAAAGCATGAACATGAATGTGAAATAAGCACTTGCCTGCTTAGTAATTTCCAATTAAAAAATGTGAACATACCCAAAGTTATTAACAAATTATTTGATTTAGTGTGGGTGAAGGGAATACATTCTTGTAAATATATGAAAGCTAAATACATAATGTTTGCAATCCAACATCAGTATAACTCAGTATATGTTTCCATGGCATTTTTCATCCAAAAATAGTCACTTTTTTCATTCTCTAAGCCAACCAGAAGATATGTAGTGGTAGTTAACAGCATGCCTTATTGCATTTTTATGAGACAGAGAGAGAAAAAATGGAAAATAAAAGTCAATATTCCGAAAATGTCAGATACCAGCTGCATGAGATTAGGAAGTTGTTTCACTTATGAATAATTTTTTTTTTCACTACTACTTATTACAGAATTTCTCCTTCCCAAGGCCTGGCACCAGCTGTTGTCTTGGACACGACACAAGAGTGATGAATTATTGTTGTGATCATATGAGGTGACTCTGAGGCAGGATCTGATCAGCCTACTTTAGTCCTTGAGGTGACTCAGCAAGGATATTGTTTTGTGAAGAATGAGTATAATTTTATCCTGTAATTTCCAAATTTTCCAGATTTTCTGGATTCAGATTAAGCATGCCTCATCCAAACTAAGAGACTACAAAAACATTTGCTGATATTATGGTATTTGGAGTCTGTCTGAAAGTGTGATTGTTACCATTTTAATAGGAGCTTAAAATATCTTATTGTTTATTGTCCGTAGCAAAAAGTAGGAAAAAACCTCATTTATTTTGAAAGTTATTGAATCTACTGAAATTATGCAAACCTCCTAAATTTTAATTGAAAATAATTGACGGTTTCTAAAGTTTAATCATAAATTCAATTATGTTCAAGTAAATTTATCTTAAAGTGAAAGATGATTACCAGAGATATTTAATTTGATTTCATTTCAGCCTGTCTTTGTGAATTTTTATGACAGATTAAGGTGACAAAACTACATTTTTATCAACAGATTTTTAAAGTTCTTACTCCTTTAATAGTTTATTAGGACATAAAAATGTTAATTGAAAGTTCTTCTGGAAAGCTTTCTCCTCAAGCAACCCTTTCTACTTTAATTTCAGTTGAAACATGACCTCAAATAGGGACAGCAATTTTTCTGGCAATTTAAACTGTCATAGACCAATAAAAGCATAAATATGACAATCTCTATCTTAAAAAGGCTTTTAAAAAACCTAGACATTCAATAATTAAAAATGCAGTAGAGCATCACTCTGTGGCTCTGAGCCATTTTCTGTCTTTCTTGTCCATGAACAACCACTAGAATATAGTAAAATTTCTTTTGAACTAATAGATATTTTGTTCAGCCTGTCAAAGGTAGGAAATAATCCTAATCCATAATTAACATTAGTGGGTAGCTAAAAATTATATGGATGATGATCACTGAATTTAACAGCAAATCATGCCATTGAAAATTATATACTAGTGGGGAAGGTTTAAAATAATTTCCATTTCTATGGAAATAGAATTTTAATTTAATGTTAGTCAAAATGCCATCAATGTTGTTGCTAAAGCCAATTACAGACTTTAAAATACTTTTAAATGGAAGTATTGGAAATATTACTTTGGAGAAAAAAAGTCTTTGTATTTTAGCATGAAGACCTTGCAGTAATAGGAACAAATTAACAGAGATGCTTTATGTGTCAAAAGGTTAACTTATTTTCTTTTTCCATTTTGATATCCAAAATCTTATATCTAAAAGCTATGGAAATCACATATGCTTTACTATAACAATGAAAACTGAACACTAAATGCAATGAGTAGCAGATAGCAAATGTGAATTCACAGTAGCGTAACTTCTTGAAGAATGTTCTTTGTGGTTCAGAGTGTGTGCACATCAGTGCATACTGATGCACTGGTGACTGTTATAAAATATGTAAGCAGGAACTCATGAAAATAGGAAATGTATCTTTTGCACTTGAACACCGAATAATACACAGAAGCAGAAGGTAAAAACATGTTTTTTACCATTTTCATGCTTCCAATTTACAGGTTATTTTGAGCAATCTGTATGGTTCATCTGGACAAATGAGACACATCTTATATGCAAAATCAATAATGTTTTGTTAGCCTAGTTAATATCTTGATAGTTTAATTGAAGGTTTATTATTAATTCAATTAAAATGTCATTAAGACACATAATTCAAATTAACCCTTAGAATTTGGGTCCATAATGAGTCAGTTTTAGGATCAGGATTAAGATTTTGTCCCCTCATTTTTTTTCTTAATCTACTCTGGTTATGTTTTAAGGTCACAATAACAAAACCCCACTAACACACCTTTTCTGAGGTATGTTTTAATAGCTATTCTATTCTAACCTTTTCCCTCTTCTCCAGAGAACTTTTTCTTACCTCAGAACTGCAACATGTATATGTAACCCCAGAGAATACTGTTTATTCCACATGCTCAGCAGAAGGAAATTCTTTGTCTGAGATGCATACACTTGTATACAGATCAAATAAAGGAAAAGCAAGTGTTTCCTATGAATGCTGTTCCTTTTTGAAAAGGATTCTGTCTTCAGTAACTCAATGGCCACTATATTTCACATGTCCATATGTTTGAGAAGGACAATTGATGCATATAGATGGTTGATTTTTTTCTGATTTAATTAATTCCCTTTGTCTAAGCAACAACTGACAGAACGAGAGGACAGTCTTAAGTTGTGCCAAGGGAAATATAGGTTAGATATTAGTAAAATTTTTTTTTTATGGAAAGAGTGATAAAATACTGGAATTGTCTGCCCAGGGAGGTGGTGGAGTCACCATCTCTGGCTGTGTTTATAAAAGGACTGGATGTGGCACTCGGTGCCATGGTTTAGTGGAGGTGTTGGGGCATGGGTTGGACTCAGTGATCTTGAAGGTCTCTTCCAACATAGTCATTCTGTGAATTCTCTGTAGCTGTAAAGGAAATTAGGCATGAAAGCACCTAGGAATAAATAATGCTGTTGAAAAAAAATTTCTTCATGGTCTTCAACTTATTTAAAAAATAATATAAATTGTTATCAAACCACGACACAGACTTAAGTGAAAGCTTTCCATCTCTTTGAAATGTCTTGGTGTCCTAGTGTCATAGGGAAATTTTTAACAGGTCTTTTTTCTCAGACAACACTGAACAAGAAGTAGGGTTTTAAAATGTTTGCCAAAGAAAACCCCATATTTCCAAGCAGCACTTATCAAACCAAACTATCTAAATCAGGAAAACAAACAATAATGAAGATTGTTTCATATTGAATTTATCAACATCAGGTAGAAATTATGGAAATTTTGAAAGTTTGCATTAAAGTTCCAGAATAAAATTTATATATTATTTAGTGAAAACCATATGTTTGTTGGTTGTATTTTTTAAAAAGAAGAACAATTAAGAGATTAAGGAAAACTCTTAATTTAAGATTAAAGCCTTAATTGGAGCATTAAATTTGATACACTAAATCCTTCTTTCACTAATAATCATCAATATATGAAAATACTATAGAGCTCTGTAAAAGAAAAGTGATGTTCTTGAGCATAAGCATATGTGAATGAACAGCCATCATCAGAAGCCAAAACACACAAACTAAAAGGAAGGCTTTAGAGAAGACATACAGAACATTTTCATCTTGTTCTTGAAACTCAATACAAACTGCATTATAGAAACAACATAAACTTTTCAGTCTCTTTGGAAAGGACCAAACTACTTGCCCTGAAAAAGAGAATAGAGTATGTGCTCCCCTCAGGTTGTACATTCAATATTCTTCTCAAGAATATTTATTGTTAATTTAACCAAAATATGCAAAGCTATTTGATCAGCTTACATGTCTCATTTAAAAATGTATTTTAAAATATATGGATATTATAAACAAAGTTACTTAAATTAACTAATGAAAATAGATTGTTTTGATTAAATATTCATCTTTTATATTCAAGCAAAAGATGAATATGTGCTATGCCAAATGTGCAAGGTAAGTCTTGTTCTTTTGGATTTAAATTCTTATCAAGTATACTTTCAAATGTGAGGTTTTAGTAGCGTTCTTGTTCCACACATATTGCTGTTGCTTCACAGACACATTTTTGAAGCATAGTTAGGAAGTTTTTATTTTATTTTTTATGAATATGCATCCTCTGAAAAAGAAAAATAAAACATCATTGTAGTTTCAGCCCCATGTGGCTTACTTAGACAATTTACACTGCTGTATTACAGTTAGACCATAACACAGATGTAATTTCTGGAAAAAAAAAACCAAAACAACCAAACAAAAAACTATTCTCTAATGGTTAGATATATCACTCTTCTTCAAAGTGGCAGAGCAAGTAGAAAGAGAATTGTTAAAAACCTATTGAAACCCTGTTGTACTGTAAGTAAATTTTTATTTAGCCTCCCAGATAATGTTGCTTAATAGGAGCGCTTAAAAGCATTTTTTTTCAGTAGCTGTCACACTTAGTCAACAAAGATACAAAGCTGTTTTGCCCTGAGCTAAACAAACAAAGTTCTTAACAAGTAAACAAATCTTCCTCTTGTTATTAATCCCAAACCAAGTGTAATAAGCACAAAATAGTACAAGGGGTAATGACATAAACAAGTCACAATTGCATGTTTGACATATGGATCTTCAGTCACAGCTGGGTGTGTATGGTATCATACAGGTATACAACAATTTTTTTTGTTAAGGAATTCTCGTGTTCTCCAATTATCCTTGCAGTTGATACTGGTAGGGCAATATTCTGGTGCAGTATCTTTGACATTTTGGAGGAGGAGGAGAATACATTACTAACCCACGAATCAAGACTAGCATGTACATATTGTGGAGCTGCAGCTCCTATTTATCCTCTTGCTGTTAGAATAGAGTTAGCCACCCCTGTCTTAACCATTAAATGAACATTATAAATATCTAAGCAAATCAGGAAAATAAGTTGGTCGCTGTTATAGTGACAGATAAGGGGGCTGGTTGAGATGGATCAGCACTGTCTCTTGATATTTCCCCCCTGCCAAGGAGCTGGGAGTGGACAAGGTGCTGGCAGGGGACACAACTAGGCTAGCTGGCCCAAATTAACGAAACAGATATTCCATACTAGATGACATCATCTCAGATATAAACGTTAAGGGAGGAAGGAAGAATGAGGAGCATTTTTTGTTTAAAATGTTTGCCCTTCAGAGCAACTTCTCCATATGCTGAAGTTTGCTTCCTGGGAAGTGGCAGAACATCACTTGCTGGTGGGAAGTAGAGAATAATCTTTTTTTAAACTCTTTGCTTCTAAATGCACCAAATTTTGCTTTTGCATTAGTAAACCGGCTTATCTCAACCTACAAGCTGTTTTCCTTCCTCTGGCCAGCTGGGAAGGGGAATGGTAGAATGGTTTGGTGGGCACCTGGCTATCAGCCAAGGTCAACCCATCACCGAATCCTGAGGACCAGGCTGTGTACAGAACACACGTCTCTATCTTCTCTGCTCCATTTCCTATTAGTATTTATACACATTGGTAAATCTCCCTGAATTTTCTCTTCTCCCAGGTCTCTCAGCCACTCCTCACATGGTAGGTGCTTCAGTGCCATAATCTCTGTGTCCATTTTCTGGATTTAGTTCAGTTTGTCTGTGTCTTTCTTGTAGTGGGGAGCCCCACTGGAAAGAATACTTCAGATGTGGGCTTAGAGCCAAGGGGAGGGGAAGGATTATTTCCTCTGACTGTCTGGCAACAATCTTCCTAATGGAGCACAGAATCTTGTTATTCTTATTTGCTTTGAAGTCACACTGCTTACTCGTGTTCAATTTGATATCCGTAAAGACCTCCAGAGCCTTTCTAGAAAGTTGCTTTCTAGCCATTTGGTCCCTAGGCTGGACTGATCTATAGGTTATTCCTCCCTAGGTGCAGGACTCTATTGCCTTTGATGAACTTCATAATGTTCTTCTTTATAAGGCTCATTTCTCCATCTATCTAAATTCCCTCTGGGTGGTGAGATGGACATCTGGTCTACTGATCAGTCCTCACAGTTTTGTATAATCTTCAAACTTGGTGAGGGTGCACTCTGTCCTATCATCCAGGTTATAAATTAAGAGGTTAAATTGTATTGAATCAAGTTTTCATTCCTGGGATGCCAAACCAGTGTCTGACCTCCAGCTGGACTTCATGACTTTGACTATAATTCTTTAAACGCAGAAGTTCAGGTAGTATTAAATCCACATCACTGACCACTCATTTGGTCTACACATCCATCAGTGTTTCAATGAAGATGTTGTGAAAGCATTGAAAGCCTTGCAAAATCAAGATGCACAAAAACAACTTCTCTTCCCTCACACTAAACAAATAATCTTTTTTGTTAAAGGCTGTCAGGTTTGTCAGGATAATAATTCTATTATCTGTGTTGAATACACCAAATCAAATTCTTGTTGATATGCATAGGAACAGTTTCCAGGATTATTTGTTTCATCACCTTCTGGTACGTAAATGTGAGGCTGATTAGCCTATAGATCCTCAGATCCTCTGTCTTGCCCTTCTTGAAGATAGGCAGGACATTGGCTCTTTCCAGTCCTCAGGAAACTCTTCTGAGCATCATGGGCTTTCAAAGATAGCAGAGACATAAGCACTTAGGGATACTTCCTAAGACTTGTATGTGTTTGGTTTATTTAAATGTTCCCTAGTCTGACATTTTTCCATTTCATTGCTCTGGACTCTCTAACAGATTTCTCCAACAGAGGACTCCTTGAGGAACCAACTATTTCAGATTCTTCTTCTGTAAAGACTGCCTTACAGAAGGCATCAGCCATCTCTGACCCTCATCCAATATTAGGCTAAGTTGTTATTTTTGAGACAAAAATTTATCCCAGATTATTTGACTTAGTATTTCCACCTATTAACCTGTTCACTAAATTTTGAGCTCCTTTGCCTAGATTAAAAGTAATTATAGTATACATAGCATTGGAATCATTAGAATCTACAGTGTAGTTTCCCAGTTTCAAAACAATATGATAGAAGTCACCATCTGCTTGTCCTTCAACTTACCTTATGGTTTCTTTGTTACTTGTTAAGTATTGTGGTATTTAATCTTTTTGTGTTGTATCATTAATCAACCAACTGGTGTGAAAGAAACAGCTTTTATTTCCTTTTAAAGCAGATTGCATCTTTTAAAATATTACTGTTTGGGTGGTTTTTGTTATTTTAGCAGATTCCTCATCTCTATGTCTATGCTATTGTTCTATTTTGCTTCTTTAACTGAAGCAAAAGCCTAAAAATCCCCACTGTAGGCCGAAAAGTGATAAATAAAAAGGAGATTTCTTATTGAAAAGTCCATATCAGTATGTGATTTTTATGATATAGAATAATTAATATTGTAAATCAGAATTTATTCCCATTATGCATCTTTACAAAGAATGACAAGGAGGATATTGCTGTGCCTGATTTTAATCAGACTATAAATCTTTATTTATGTGATGAATATAAGTTATGTTAATTCTTAACAAGAATTATCAGTGGAAATGCTTTTTCTTTCAAGTGATGCTATAAATCTTGTCAGACTGAGAGATGTACTTGTGGGACTTTAAACTGGAGAAGATATGAAAAAGGCAAGTTATCACCAGGATATAAATGCCAAACTCTCTCTAATTTAAAGGTCATTTCAATTTCCCAGTATTTTCTTAGTTAACACATGGTTTCCTGGGAATACTAACTGGCTAGTAACAAGAGAAAGGTTTTAGTCTCTGCTTTTTCATTCAATAGACAATACTAGGGTTTTTATACATGTTTTATGTAGTTCAGATTAATTTTCCAGATCATGTACTGCCATAATATGCAGTGACAGGATTGCTGCTTAGAACCTTAGAGAAGAGTCTCATTGCACTTGATATGTTGCTGCTAAGAAACAGCTCCTGCACAAAATTAGGGTCTTTTGTTTATGGTACCATAATTAACAGTAATTCATTTTATAGGATGGCTTTTGTAGGGGAAGAATTATCAACAGTTACTATTCTCTAATGAGTTAAGTCTTTACATATTATCTGAATCTTTCTGTACTGCTTTTGTTCACAGACATATGAGAACTCTGTTAAAGTATATGAATTTAATCTTGTAGCCATTAACTTTGCAAAGTTTTTACTACAGATTCCTATGGCATTAAATGTGATTACTAGATGGTGTCTATTGCACATTGGCAGAGGAAAAATAACCCAAATATGAAAAAATTGTACATTGATACCCCAGGTATAAAAAACCATAAGATTTTTCTACTGTTCCTGAAATCAAATACCAGAAAATTCAGGTTAAAAGGACTCAACATTTTGAAGTATTCCACTATTTTCAAGGCATGAAAATCTGCATGTTAGGTGCAGCCATTACCCCTAGCATAACAGATTATCCTAAAGGAAAAGTGATAGAAACCTAAAATAGTAAAAAAATCACATTAAAGTAAGCCAACATCATATCTAGTAAACTGTTTTATTGCTTTATTTGTGAAACCATATTTAGAAGACAGATACTGACATATGCTGGTTACTTGTGTGTGCAGTCAGTAGGCATAACTTTGAATTGTTAGAATGAATCTTTCAAGATACACTGAAGATACCAACAAGCTGGATGCACTGTTTATTTGCAGGAAAATAATTTTTTAGAAACTTGGAAGAAATGTCCTTGAAAAATGTTTATTCACACATGGTGGATTCAATCAGTTCCCATATTTCTGAAAGGAATTTTTGCTAATATGAACATTTTAAAAGCTATGAGATTAAAGGAACACTCAGTTTTATACATACTTATACAAAATGTTGCAGTGATTTGAAATGTATAGCCCCCTAATGAGCACCCAGTGCATGAGACAAAAAGTAAAAAAAACCTAAACCAGTAGTAAATTTAATGTAGGTATTATGACATACATTATACGTATGACAGGGAGGATTAACAACACAGATTCTGCTTCAGTCATTCTGTCTATCTTCTGAGAATTATAGAGGAGACTTTAATCTTTTAGCCCTATGAATCATGCTGGGTCATTTTGTTTGACACCATTAAGACTTGGAGAAGTAGGTTTAGAGTTCTTTTGCTTTTAATTCATTATTATGGTTGTAAAAGTGCACTTATTTCAGTGCATATTTACTTCTTAATATTAACATATAGATGAGGGTGAATGTTCTATTCAATGAGGTAATTTATAATTCATTGTTTGCTGGGGGGAATGAATCTTGTAGATACAAGGACAATGCATGTAGTATGGGAGAGCTTCTTATTTGCTGTTTTCCACCATGATTATTTATTCCTTCTTTAATCTGCTTGTTCATCTTGCACTTTTTAAAAAGCTTCTTCTTGCAGAATGTGCTTTTTTATGACATGCCAAACTTGGTCTACCACAAAAGGGAAAACATTTTTCAAAGCCTCCAATCTGCAAAATGTTAAGCCCTGCTGCAGCCAGCCATATTGCCTTCATCCTTGTAGTTTCCTATTTATTTTTTGTGACTTTCTTCTTAGACAAGCAGGATTAGCCATTAGATTTAGGATGAGCTTAGAGTCTTTATTACATTCGAGGAGGACTGGCTTCAACCCTTTTGGTCCTCCATATTCCTTCCCCAGCCATTATACATCAAAGTCTTGGCTTCTGAATGTTTCTTTGGCTGTTTTTTAGACAAGTTAATATAGGAAATGGATTGCTTTTTAAAATGTAGGAGAAGGACCACTTTTATGTTCATGACTTATATAAATATGTGGTTCCTACATCCTGACAAGGAGTCAGAGTTCTCTTATCTAAGTAAAACAGAAACACAGCATCATTCTGCTCATCTTTTTCCTTCTGAAAAAGCCTTCACACTGCCATAAAAATTTCTTTTGGTTTTAGTGACTTTAAAGGTGCTTAATACTTAAGTGTTTATATATGTATATACACTTTTTAATTATAGCTGCCATAAAATTGTGATATGAAGTTCACTTGAAAGTAAAGAAGAGGAACTAAAACCAGACAATGTTTTAATTTTAGTTTTATTAAGGGTTCTTTTCCACATTTTATAGTGCAGCCCAAGGGCCAGTTTGTGAATGCCTTTACAAAAAAAAAAGAAAAAAAAGGATTAAATCAAATCTACATAAGGTCATATTCCATGCATAAAATTTGTGCAAAAACAAGAAGAGAAAGCATTATATGTATATTATATGTATAAATAATACATTACTGAATATGTTAATGCATTGCTGCATGTGATTAATGTAGTTGAGACAATAGGATTGTGTGTGTTTTATGTCAAATTTTTTCTTCACAAAGACATGCTGTATTCAGTAACGGTTACACAGTTTTTGTCTAAACATTGCAGTGCCTGGAATTCTTTGACTCAGTTATTTTGTAGAAAGACTTTACTTATCCATTCAGGCTGTCTCCTATGCTATATCACAAAGCACCAAGGAAGGGAAGGGTCAATTTTTTCTTGTACAGAAGAGAAATGTTGCACACATGCATTTAAAAAAAGAAAAGTATCATGATTTTAGTTTAGATAAGAAAATAAATCCTGGGGTGAAGCATTTCTTTCCAATAGAATTTGTAAGTAATAAGCTACTTAATATATTGAACATTAGTTTTTGAATTATGTGCTTTTCCAAGTCTGACTAGTGGAACTAATCATAGAATGATTATATAACTAGAATTATTTGTTTAATAAATTATTTTGTACCTAATTTCTTATATGTGTATCTATTTAAATGTTAGCAAACTTTATTCTGTTCTGGCAGGTAAGGCTATTTGAAATCTCCATGAAATTCTGAAAAAAAGAGATGGATTTATAATAAGATCTGGTTACACTTTTATAGTGGAGATTCTAATTGTTTCCATTAATAATTAGATTTGCCACTATGGTTTCAGGATGACTGAAGAGTTTAATAATAAGCCCACCGGACTCAGTAAATTTAAACTCTTTACATACATTCTATATCACTGACTCTGCAAATTCTCCATGTCTTGTGCACTTCTTTCTTTCTTGTCAGTGAATATTCCTTCTTTATTTTTTTTTTTTTGTGAAATGATAAGTGGATGGAATACCCTACGTAAAAGGGTAATATTTTTATATTATTCTACATCTAGAACATCTTTTACTGTTCACCATAAGTTGTGATCTCGTCAAGATGTCATGTAGCAATAAAACCCATAAGCATTATCAAATGGCAGCCCACTGTATCAGAAATATTGAAGCATGCAGTGCACACAGTCCTTAAAAACTCATCATTTGCTAAACAGTATGGTCTATAAAAATAAGCTGGTTTAATTTTTCCAGAGATGGAAGGCCGATTTAGCAATTCATCAGATTGAATAATCTTTCAGTTTCTTCTTTCTTGAACTGGATCCTTTTCGTCAGTAAGGGCTAATTATGAATGCAACCCATTTTGAACCTGACATTAATGTAATGTCAAAAGCAATCAAAGAGTAATAAAAAAAAGTCCATAAGGTCTATGCTGTTTTCCTTAATAATGTTGCTAAACTGATCTTTCATTTCTCAAAATACAATACTGTAGAAGTGTAAAAGCATAATTTACCATGTATTAAATAAACATTTTTGAGAATGAGACCTTTTATATATAGCCTTCCAAACCATTAAAAACAAAATGATCTACAAGCACAGCTTACCATTTTTTTTTTCCTCAGTCCTTCAGAATGCTGTACAAGCCTGACTTTCACATGATTGATGATGTGTGGTGTTGCCTACTGAAACCTTACACATTGCCCAGGGGGCCAGCAGGATCTGGAGGAGTATGAGTTGTCCTCTCAGACTCCTGAGGAATATGAAGGTGAGAGTAATCTCACAGCTGAATGTGCAACCCCAAACTAATAGGTGACCTTATTATATTTTAGGTGGATTTTACAAACATTACTCTTTTACTTTAAATACTTTTCTTTTACTTTATTGTGATTTTTTTTTGTAACCTGTAGTTGTGTGTAGAGAATTCCATTGCAAGGGAGAGGGGAGAGAGACACTGCCTAGAACAAATATCAAGAAGGTATCCCAAAACCTCAGGCAGATAAAAATATATTGTCTGCGACTTCTTAAAAACCTGTAATTTTTTCTAAAATCTGTCTCCATCTATAGCAGAGATTGAAGTCTTGTTTTCTCTTGCTTACTGATTTTTCTCCTGTGTCCCATGCACAGAGTGGATTTGACTAAGAACAACATATTTAAGTGTAAGGATGGAGTGTGACATTCAAGCACTGAGGGCAGGTTGACCACTGACTCCATTGACTGCTTTATCCTGATAAGTATGAGTGGGCCATCTAATATAAATGTGTTGGAAAATCATTCTTTTTTTTTTTGTGTAGAAACCTGTCATACTTTAGACTAGAAGGAACATCCAGAGGTCATTTAGTCAATTCTAAAGCCTAAGTCTAGGCCAAAAAGGTTGTAGGCTGATTTGGCTTTAAATTCTTCATTTGTAATAGTTACTGTAACATGTTCATGTCTTTTACTGGTGGGTAAACTTGTCCTGATCTTGGGTATAAGTTATACTTTTAAACTTGTGAAAGTGTCAGAGATATCTGAGATATATCACTACATACACATTTCTCACATTTTCTCTTGCCATATTTCCTTGAAACCATGTTTACCATGATAGCACATAACCATTTTTACAAATAGCAATGGGAAAATCCTGCTGTTACACCAAAATTCATGAAGGTGATTGATTTCCACCTCTAATGAATCTTTTACAAAAGTACTGTTTTATAGGATATATAGATGGACTTATGGCTTAATTATTCAGAACTATGGTAATTTTCATATTTAAATCAATAGGGCTAAATTTTACTAATGGTATAAAGTTTTTAATTAATTTAATGCACCACTAGATATTTTATCCTCAAATCTGCTTAGATGATAAGTGACACTTACAAACTTCTGATCTAGAATAAATATCAAGGGATATGAAGAATTCAAACCATGGTCATTTAGGGAGAAAGAAAATGATCAGATTTCTAAGAGTAGTAGATCAAGAAGTTAGAGTTATATGTCTAAAACACAAATTTGATTTGAAAACTAAAATAAAAATGCTTTAGGAAGATGAAGCAATTAACTATCCATCTTGATACATATAACAAGTGCAGTAAGAACATACAAATCAAATTCACAGGAGGTAGTACAAAGTTTTCTCCCTTTCAATAGTTGCAGAAAGTCCCTGTCATGTGTGATTTGCATCAAGCTATTTTATGAGAGTTTAATTTTTGTTTTGTCAGATTTAAGAGTTTCAAACAGTGAAATACCACTTTCAGGTCTCAATTATTCTCTCAGATTTACCATGGACTTCTTTGTGATTTTGAGGACACTGAACTCAGGTAATAATAAATCCTATAGATACAGTTATGGTAATTTGAATGGAAAGACACTCTCATTAAATGTGTTACTTTTCTCATTTTCCTCTACCTTATTTAAACTTGTCTTGGTCATTTGGTCTCTCCAAAAAGTATCACTTGGCTCTTGAAATTTTTCTGGCATAGCTTTTGAAAAAACATTGAAGTTTATATTAGCCCATGAATTGCACTAGGTTATTCTATTTGGCTCATAATAAGATAAATGGTATTTACACAAGGGTGCCTGAAAGTCCTGAAAGAAGGCATCCACATAAAAAAAAAATTCTTTTTATTTTCTGTAAATATGAATAAAGCATTGGGGTACAGGTGTTAACATCAGTGATAATTGACATGAGTGCATGTCTTTGCATGCATTTCTTTGTCTGATGATAAAGTCAGCCTAGCCTTTCTCTTTCAACACTTCACTTAAAATCTGACCAACCATGCAATTGATATTTTGTTCAGCATAGGATTTGAACTGGCTTAATATGAAGTATATTAATTTTAATATGAAATATCTTTTATGAAAGAATTGAAAGACTTTGATAAAATGAGCTTTTTTATGTTTTTTTTAATTATTTTAATAAGTTTTATTTATGGACTGTCATTCTGGTTCTGAAAATCAGGAACTTCCTTTGTATATTCTGAAGGAAACCTTATTACCACAAATTGGAAGATATGTGTGTCTAGCATGCTGTAAACCTCTCCTTAATGTATAATATAATATTAAGTACCAGGAACAGTATGATTTCATTCAGGAAAAATAATAGTCCCTGAAAAATTCATGTGAATAGGGCCTGTGTACATTTATCAACAAACTTTTAAAGTCAGTAACATCAATAAGGATGTCCCAATGCCTGCAAAAGAAGCCTTTGACTCTACCTCTTAACTTGAATAATCTTCCACAAACAATTGAGTTTTTCAAGAGTCAATATTAAACAGAATTAGGATTTCTTAGAATTTTCTTGTTTATGGAGATCAATACTTAATCTGAATTTTTGTTATTCTTTACTAATTCTACTTCCGGTGTCAATATGGAAAATATAAAAATAATGGAAGAATTAAAGATAATCATAAGAGTCAGCTGTTACAAAATTAGTTGTTGTCAGAAAAATAAATCTCTGTTAAATTGTATTAAAATAGTTATTTTTGTCTGTGTGTGGCAGTAATTTTGATGGCTAAAGTCACATAAAATGAGTTTGCATCTGTCTTCAGAACCTTATATTATTATACCAGATAGACAAATAAACAAGTCTTGATGTAAATGTCAAATTGCTAACACAGTCATCTAATAGAACTCCTACAGGCATAAAATCAAGTTTCTATCAATTTTTCTATCATTGTTGAAAATAGGTGTGGTTCTGTTGAAAAATCTAACAACAACAATACATAACTTTTTTAGATAATTCAGAACTGCATTTTTCAGGCGATATGTACCTAGAAAATCTTCTCTGAAGAAAAAAATTTAACATTAAAGGTAAATTGGGAAGTGTTTTACTCACAACATTGATTAATAAGCAAACTGGTGTCATTCCCTTCTTAAAGCTCACAGAGATAAAAGAAGCAGTACAATACAAACAAAAGCATATTACACAATAAAATAAAAACAACAGTGGCATTGATTACTGTAGAGTAAAAGATTATATTGCTGTTATTTGTACTACAGTTATATCAGTTCTTTTCTGAGTCAATAAATAGGTTTTAGCATACTGCATACAGAAGTGTATAAACTGTGTCCTCTTTCTCTCCTCAAGTGAAAGAGTTTTGTATTTTAGAAGATAGACGTTAGGGAAGGAGTATCCTTAATTTTGTCTTCATAATTTCTATATTATATTTCTATAATTTCTATACTACAGATTAGTTTTTCTTTCATTCAAAGATCACTGCTATGATAAGGTTCCAAACATGAGACAATTTTGCAGTAGGATATAAGGGACTGGATTGTATTGGCCACTTTTCTGAATATGCCTTGATAATCTCACCATGTGTGCTCATCTCTTTATTCATTCAGTCCTGCAAGCTGCTTCTTAACAAATAATGACTAAAGAAATCTAAAGAAAATCACCATATGCTTCTCATGGCTTTGGTTTTCACTGTTTTTGCTTTTATTTCATATGATTTGCTCTTCGAGAGGTACATTCCTTGTGGTTTAATAATGAGTCTCCATGGTATACAGATACATGTGAAAAAAGTATTTCATAGTTTGCAAGATATATGTATAATTCAGTGTAGGCTGCTTGGATTTCCAAAATACATTAAAAAAGGTTTTTCCTTTAAAATGTCTCAGGGAAAGCAGCAGGTAAAAAGGAACAATTTTACACAAACATGAAAAATCCAAAACAAAACCAAAAACCAACAAAACAAAACAAAGAAAAACAGAAAGGAAAGCAGAGAATATAAATTTTTTTTCTGCATTCTCAGGGGGAAAAAGTCACTAGCACATTGTCTGACATTTGTGCTTTTTAACATATACGTAAATGGTCTATGAGTGGATGAAGAGTTAGGTGACAAAATTATTAAGTCATGTGCTTTCTGAAAGATAACTGAATTTGGAATGGCTCCTGTGTAAATAATAGATATATAGGCTAACCTATAATTATCCTATAGGACTTCTTGCAACAGGATGAATGGTAGCTCAATATTTTTTCAGACACCACAGAGCATTTGGATCTGTCCATGGTAGAGAAATCAAATCAGGCTATGGAATACAAATCTTTGTGTCAGGAAGTCTCTGAACTGCAAATTATAGGAGTTTGTAATCTGGGGCAGTAACTTTATAGTTCCTTTTTTCCAGACAAGGTCTACTACCCATCATTTGAAACACAGCACAAAGTGTGATGGATCTTTGGTTTGGCTCAGCCAGAGACACTTGCATGTTTTCTTGGATGTCAGAGAGATGGTGATATCAGATGACTACTCAGACTTTTTATATACTTTTTATTTCATTTTTCATAATGCTTGTAAATGAACTTGATTTAGAGTCAGCGTATCCTCAAAAAAATCCTCCTGAAAAATAAACAAAAGCTAATTTTATCACAAATTTTACACTGTCCTGCACAGTTATACTCCTTTGATATTAAGAGGGAGCGAAAAATAACAGAGATAACGTGTTTTTACAGATTTCACATATTTCCTATTTGTTTTATCTCTTAGGGTGTTGAGTTTCTCCTAATAATTACAGACGATTTTAATAATGCCTTAATTTCTGTTATTCCAGGTCTCTTATATCCTGAAATAATTTCCTCTCTCTTGCATGCAGCTTCCTCAGTTTCAGAAAAGCAGAAACATGTGGTGTTCAAAGCCTTATCTATTAAGTCTACTCCATAAAAAACACATTGCTTTCTTCAAAAAAAAAGCCACAAAACCCCAAAAAATAAATAAAACAAAGTTTTTTGGAACTTTTGTGTGGCTTGTGGTTTTTTGATTTTTTTGGTTTGGTTAGGTTTTTGGTTTTTTTGTGTTGACACTTTGAATTTATTCCCTTCACTGATATCAAAATTGCTGTGTATTACATTCACTAAGGTTTTAGTATTATGTGCAAAACAGATACAAGTCCTCCAGAAAGACAGGGAATTTGTTTCAGGAAAATAATAAAACAGCAATAAAATAAAATAATGAAATATGCTGACAACAGCCTATCACAAATAACCTAATCTGAATGACTGAAATAGGGTTATAAAAATTCTTTAGCATCCCCATGAGAACTGTAATTTTTTGCAAATAAATGAAGCTTTTAAAAGGAACAAATTGTTCAAAGTGTGGGGTTTTTTTTGCAGTAGCACAAGAAAAAGAAACAGCTTATAATTCTTTTGATTCATCCATTCTTTATGTCATCTAGCAGGTGTGACATACAATTAACTACATAAGAAGAAATTTGTTTCCATACTAAGAATTTGTTTTATCTTTGCTCAGAGAAATTGCAGGTTTTTTCTGGTTACTTCCTGTATCTTACTAGAACTTGAAGAATGATACTTTAATAAGTTTGCCAAAATACTACTTTTCTCTTAGCAGTCAGTGCTTAGCTGCAGCCATTCAGAGGGTGGGTTTGGCTTTTTGTGTGTGTGTGTGTGATAGTTATGGGTTTTTTTATTGTTGCTTGGGAGTTTTTGTTATTTTTAAAGGAAGGGGGGTTTGGGTGTTTTTGTTTGTTTGTTTGTTTGTTTTGTTTTGATTTCTGAGATTACAATATCTGATGTTAACAAAAGCCAGAAGACACAACTTTAATATTTATGAATTTCCCATGTTATGCCTTCTTGATTATGGTCTCATGATAAATGAATCTATAGGCTAAAGAGATTCTGTAAGGCTAAAGAGGCACCAAAAATTAGCTTTTTTTTTTATCAAATTATTGTCTTCAGCCATCTGTAAACTCACGGAAGCAAATGCATCTAATACTATTTCTGACTTTCTGGCAAAAGAAACCAGGTTTGACTTCCGGTGGTGAAAGGGATGAAAATAGTTATCATGCTAATCAATGGAATGTGTTTATAAGCATTGCTTTTTCTTGCATTAATTATACTCCATTGAATTAAATAATCTGTGAAAAATCTAAAAATCAAAAAAAATTTGTTTTTCTTCTGTTGCAGAAAGTTTTCTAATTTTAAGATCTAAAAGAATGCTTGCATTTTACTTAAAAATGATTTGTTCAACTCGAGCTAGCTTCAGCTACAGTACTTCAGCCTCATCCTCAGAGTTCTAGTGGTGCTGAACTGATGTCTAACTTTTTTGAGCTTTTTGAAAGTTTAAATCTGTAAGCAGTATCTGTGGTGGCTTTGTTTGCTTCTCAGCTTTCTTGACTTCAAAATTTATGGGGTTTTTTATTGCTGAACATTGCTAACACAGAGCCAAGGCCTTTTCTGCACTCCTTAAAAACCCTCCATCTTTTCATTGGGTGTGTTCCAGTATCATTCTTCAATCGATTTTAAAAGAATCAAAGGGGACAGAATAGTTTGTTTGTGAGTTGAAATTATATGACCTATTAGAGAATTCTGGGTATTTCCAGGCAAGACAGATACTAGCACAACAGTGATAACTGTGTGCAAATTTTTTTGGTGGGTAGATTACCAGTAATTTCTTCATAACATTTTGAGCATTTCTGAATCAGCAGTAAGGCTTTTAATATAAGAAAATGGCTTTGTCTAGTCATTAATTAAGATAGGGAATTACTCAAGTTTCTTTCAATGTATTTACACTGCAGAGGAGTTGAACCAATGCTACTGCATTGTGGAATATTTGACTAAGTCCTCAAAATTGCTTCTGTGGGCTGCCAGTCTATTGGCAGAAATTAGGGATGGGATTACAGATAAACCTCCAAAGACCTTTGATAAAGGAAGTTTTCCTCCCTGTTTTCCCATGGTTAGGTCTGTTGGTAATTTTCCAGGGAACGTGAAGATGCTGTTGCATTAATTTGCTTTATACAGCAGACTACAGAGGGAAAGAGCAGTGGAGACTGACCATTCTGCATAGGTTGTGGTTTCAAAACCAGAAATACATAGTAAGAGAAATCCTTGAAAGTTATCTCCTGAAAATTATCTCCAACTGGGATTGGAGACAATGTAAATAAGGAACATGAGAAAGTTTGTGTTGGGATGCAATTTATCTGTTTCAATCACTGGCTACCCAAAGACTTTGCTGAGTGTGGCATGAAAATCATAGGTTACAATCCCTAATTAAATGATGGGAATTACTCATACATTTTCAACTGCTGCTTTATCTTTGGCCAGGTGCTGATCAACAACCTCCACTGGTTAAAGGAAATTCAATTTTAAAAATTGTACCAGTGAAAAGTTCCTCTGAGGTATGAGTCACACAAAATTCTTTCTTTTAATTAATTTTCTTAGGAATTTTTTGGCCAAGCAAGTGAAACAAATATATTTATTTAATTCTAGGTAAATCCTTTCTTCTCCATCTTTCCTTAAGCTCTTAAACCCTTTCTATTCTTCTCTTCATCTGACATTTACACCTTTTATTTGTTTATTGTATGTAATTATTCTGTATACATATTTTTCCTTATTTCTGTATTCCTTTCTGTGACTCTTTAAGCTTCCTATTTAATTTTCTGCTGTCTTTTGTTTTGTGTCATTCAAAATACATGCATAAACATCTTTACCCTTAAAATGTATTTAAAAAAAAAAGGAAAAAAAGTTAATAACTTATTTAATTAAGGGAAAATAGCATACGTTTTAGCCAGATGCACATAAACATGCATCTTTTTTAAGTATTGGTGATGGGTTTAGTTCTTTAATTGCCTTTTCACTATCCATTTTTTTTACCATTATCTCTTAATGTCAATTTTAAAATTAACTTTTAAATGTATCTTTCTAGTAATGGAAGAAGAATGTTTGGACTGTATAATAAAAATGATTGCTGAAATGCTATCCAAAATATAGCTGAGATTTAGGGTACTAAAAACTGAAGACCTCTGTCACAGAATAAAGCACCTGAAAGTATTTTTGTCTGTGATAGCAGACAAAAAAAATAGAGATAAAATTAAATTTAACAAATTTATTACAAGAATGAAGATTGATTCTTTAGTTCAGAGGACTTGTCAAGGAGAAGGAAAATATAAGTTCCAAGTAGTTCTGAAATAATTAACAAAAATTTTGTACAAGTTGTTCCCAGGGTTCCATTTGTATTGCTAGGAATACACTTGTGAGAAGCACTTTGATGGGATATTTGTAGAAAAAAAATGTGACTATGGATTAGCAAATTTACTACAACTTAATTCAAATAAAGAGAAGTAAAGTTACCTTCAGCCTTTCCATGAACTTTCCTCTGAGGTAGATCAGTCTGTTAAGCTGCTCATTCACCTTTGCAGGGACTGCCAGTAATATTTGTGGAAAACTGACACTTTTCTAAGTGCATGAGCCAAACGAACTTACTGCTCTTGTCAGAACAATCAAGCAAACCTATCATCCATCCTCTAGGTACCTTGGAAGCCCTGAAACTGAAATTGGTTTAGAAGGTAAATATCGCCACTAAAAGAGAGAAAAAGGCTTCCATCTCAGCTGAAACCTAATCACTATCTTGTCATCATAGAATCATCAGATCAGCCTGAGAGACTCTAACACACAGCTCTCTCACATGCAAAACTGCATCAGTGCTTAGTGTTTCTTATCTGTGACATTTTGGATGTGGCAAATTTCAAAAAAACATCTTTCTATCTGTCTTTACAAATAAAGGTGACAGGAAAAAAATCTGCTTGTAAATTCCTCAAGTTTTTTGAAAAGCCAATAAAACAAGTAGGTAAAATATAGGTTATCTGTGTATTAAAGACTTTTAAGGCCTGACCTCCAATTCACTATTGCTTCTTATGTTCTTTAGTTCATGTAACCTTTTTCTAATTGAATAAATCTTAATCTTGCAAAAAGTTATGTCATTAAAATGCATGGCTATCTTATTTGGTGTATAATCATTTATAAGTGAAAACATTTAACTTCAAAGTGTGATATCCTAAGTTTTTCCAATCTTTCTACAGGTTCCTTCAATTCAGGAGCCAGGCTGTCTAATGTTTCTTCTTGTGGCTGTGGAAGACCTTGAAGCAGCAAATTACATTGGTCATAAAAGTATTATGTTCTCAACAAAACTGTGGCTTTAGCATGGACTGTTTCATGCTCAGGTAGTTACAATGCCTGTGGAGAACTCTTTTCATAATAACCATAAAACTGAAGTTTTGAGAGCTTTTCATTGAGCTGGAGGACTTAAGGGATCATACAGAGCAGCATTTTTGGGACAAGAGGGCCAAGCTGAAATGTTATTAAAAGGTTGCATGAAATGAGTCATATTTTCTAAATATAAGCTTATCTAATTGTACCGTAATATTTCATTTGTTAAAAAAATGTTCCTTAATAATATGGTTTTCCAGTTCAGGAAATTTGAAGGGCACAGATACTAATACCAGGAAAAAGCAAATGTCAATTTAGATGCTTTTAAGGAGTATATGAAAAATTTGGTTTGGAAATTATAGGCTGGGTTAGTTCTTCCCCCCCACCCCTTTATTTATTTATTTTTTTTTTACAGGAAACACTGCTTGTGTTTGGTCATAACTGATTACTCTTGGGCAAGAAATATTGTTAAAGTTGTAAAATAAAAATTTTCCTCACTATTTTTTAAGGCATATATTAACCAAATTATTGCATTAGCTGTTTAAAAGAGTAGCCTAGTTTTGGATGTAAAATATATCTATTTGATCCCTAATATTTTTCCCATGTAGATCTCCTATAGTTCCTATGCAAAACTGCCTAGTGAGGATATTACCATTCATTTCTAATACTAATATGAGAATATCAGAAAGAAGTCTGAAGACATGAGAAATATTTGTGCATGAACCAAATCTGCAGTTTTATATTTGCAGAGCATTAATATCCATGACATTTTACCCTTTAAAAGGTTTTCATTTCAAGAAAAATATAATGCCACAATATCATATTCATATCATATTATGCTCTGAGTTTCTAATATACTTTATGTGAATTTTTGTTTATGTAACAAATCCTGAGCATCACTTTTTGGCTTGCAGTTATGGTTATGGTGGAATCCTTAAGTGCTGACACAAGAGTGGGGCTAGACTTAATGTCTCTTTTTGTAATTCAATTATAATGTTTCAAGGATGCAGACTGGTAATTAACTTCATGATACTGTAGTTCTGTTGAAGGAACACTAATTTTATTGTAATTATACTTTATAATTCTAATAACATTTATGATTCTATTATGACTGTGGTTAAGGAACTTCACAACTAGACTGAGAGATAAATATGGGAAAACTATAATTTTAAATAATTTAAACAATCATAATACTCATACTCAGTCATTACTGTCTGTGTGGCCAGACTAGGCTTAATGTGGATTAAAAGTATTATTGGGGTTTATGGTTTACTGATGCACCAACCAAAGCATAGAGAGAGAATAGTACAGGACAGTGTAGCACTGAAAGACAGCCTTAACACGAGACTAAAATCTGACTTGAACTGATGGCATTTATCAATATTTTTCATCATGACTTCAAAGGGAAATCATTTAGGAGCTTTGCACTGATTACTTAAATGGCTTCTTTCCACAAATCAGTAAATGAAGCAGTTTAACTGTCTTTGGTTTAATCTCCAGGTCTTGAAACATATTTTACTTTTTGTGTCTGTTGTTCTGCATTGTCAAGTTTTTCAGAATTCCCTAGTCAGTACCTGCTATGAATATTAAAATATTCACAGTTTTCTAATTTTCTTTCATTAAAACATTTTTCACCTCATATCAGCAGTGACCATCAGAAGCAGATCCTCTCTATGCTTCTGTTCTGCTGCTTGATAACAAGTTTCTGGTTATGCTTCCTCAAACCCAGAAATCCTTCAAAGTAAAAGTTGCATGACTGAAATGTTCATGAGAAAATACCAACCTCTTTCTTTTCAAGTGTCCTGGCAGAGTGACTGTGACTGTATAAAGGGTTCCTGAACTACTGATTAAGCTGGACTGTGAGCAATCTTAGAGATAAGGACAACTGTTCTGCCTCCAGAGATGTGATGGAGTTAGAGAAATGAACACTGGGCTAAGTACCCAGGCAGTCCTCACCCCCTGAAACCCTCTTCTGGGCCAGAAGAGCTGAGAGATGTTGTCAAGCATTTCCATATTTCTGTGTGTTCCCTTTACTTCACCAGGGAGTCCCTGGTTTCAACCAGCAGCTGAGGTCAGGCTGAGGGGACAGTAATCTCATATAGGTTATTAGGTTCCTGATTTCTGTGATTTCTCAGAGGTTTCCATGCTGCCACCCACTATTTGCATAGGAATTACTTATCCACAGTGTACTGTTTTATTTCAGACAAGGTATACTTACCAGAATGTTTAACCTATCTTTTATTATACATCAGCATAAGATTTTGCCTGTTTAGCTTGGTGTTATCTATCTCCATTTGCACTTCTGTTGTCCTATTTTAAATCCTAGATGTTCTTAGTCCTGGTATATTTGTTCATGTCCTTTTACAATATTAGTTTCTAGAAAGTTGTTCTGAAACACTAAAAGACAAGTTTGAAAGGCTTCCTTATGGCATAAAGTTAAATATAGCAAACAAACTCAAATGCAAAAATGAAAGCACTTTAATGGCTTAATTGTCTCATTAAAGTTTGCTATGAGCTGTGAAATTCTGACTTTCTGCAAATGTCTTTGAAGATACTATTTTCATTAATCATGCAGCAGCTTTTAATAGAATGAATTTATTAAGGGAATATTTGGCAAAGTAATAGATTTCATACTATGTAAAAATTCTATTTTCCTTAGTCAGCTACAACCATAAGTGCTGAGAGCACTTCATCTATCCCACAGACACTTGAATAAAGGAAAACACAGATATTTCAAATACCTTAGAATCTCAGTTTGAGAACTTAATGTGAAACTTCCATCTGGAAATTGCAAGGCCAGATGGTTGTATAAATCCCAGCAGAAAATATACATCTGTCATTTTTTTTATAACTGGTTCTATTTGAAGAAGGATTTATCTAATCAGCTTGGCACATCATTTAGCATGTCAATCGTACATTCTGTAGCCCTCAGCTCTCTTTGTACCAAGTCCTCTTTCATTTGTAGAATGCAGTGGAGGTAATAATTTCTCTACCAGATGCAGGATGACTGCTGATTTAAATTGTTTTATGCAGAAGCATGATGAAGAAACACAGATGAATATAATTGAGTAAAATTTTTTAATAAAGCTTCTTGCCATTAAGCGTACTTAGCTTCTAAATTTACCTGTCATAGCTCTGCTCTCCATCATGAAAAGACACTCTAGCAAAATCTCCAACAGTGTGATGGAAATAAGCATATTGACTTAATTGAAATTTTCTTTACAGTTCTATACTACTTCAATAATCCAAAGGAACAAAAATTATTTTTCAAAATAATTGGAAATCCACAGTCTATCAAAGTTTGAATTTATGGAGACATCTGATTAGACTGTCTTCCTAAGAATCCTTAAACCAGTACTTTAGAATATGATGTCAGTATCTGTACTAGTGAGGAATATCATGAGGCATGTGAACCTCAGTGTGGATGTTCTTATTATGTGTATGATAAGTGACTGGACATGAAGTCTATCTTTATTCAGGTTTACTTTTACAACAGGGGAACTCTCACATACATCCATACATCACATTGTGTTTTACATACTTACTGGAATTTTACCCCTGTCCTTTAAAAATTATGTTTGGGCATTAGATTATAGCACACTCAACCTAGCATTTTATTTCTGATGTTTTTCATTGATAAAGATTTAATCTGAAGAGCAGAGAAACATGAACCAATTACTTTCTCCTCTTTGCCTTTGACTGCAACACACAATCCTCTAGTCTGGTCGGTCCCTGCCTGAGAAAACATAGGTAGGATGATGTAACACTCTGCAAGAGATATATACTACAGAACTACTTTCTTTTCAGCATTTTAGCCTGGATCAGCGTATTTTAAGCTAATCTCCCAGTTGCATCTTATTACTTTGCCTTGGTTCACATCAGGGAACTTGAAAAGCAGAACCTTTATTTCATTTCAATTAAAAAAAAAAAACCCAAAACCAAAAAAGCCAGCCGGGAATGCAAAAAATAACTTCAAATTCAGAAAGATTAATTGGACAAAACTGAAGCTTAAAGTTATTTCTTCCTCCTTGAGATATATATATATATATATATATATATATATATAATTTCCTCTTCAATACAAACAGTTTTTATTCACATACTTCCTACCACTGGGACACATTGTTTTCTAGACTAGATAGAAATTTACCTTTGCCTTGGAAAAATATTTTTACAGTAATTCTTCCTGGAGAGGTCAATTATTTATTGATCAAGAAAAAATTGTCTTCACTAGAAATTTTTCAGAAAAGTCTACTGATTTTTTTTCTCCTAATATTTAACTTTACTAAATATAATGAAGGCGGCACACATGACTAATTTCATTTATAAGTTCTTTCTATGAAAAAAGTGTCACTATGAAACACAACCAGGTCCCAACCCACAAACTGTTCATGGTTTTAAGGTTCACATTTCTTTTCAGCCTTTATTAGTGGGTAGTAATCAGCAACACAGAATTATTTGAAGATGTGCTAGGATGAATTTAATATTATTATAAAAATAAAACTTGTGCATGGATTGAATACTTTTGATCAATGGTGACTGCTGTATTTTGATCCATAACCATTAAGTTATCAACATCACACAAGAATACTGAAATTTATGTTTCGATTTTATTTCCCCCAAGATAATTTTGGGGATGTCAGTGCAGTAATAGAAGAAAGGAGTGAACTGCATCTCAGGATCAAAATCTGCCATATGCATTTAATTGCATTAGATGGCTAAAACTTTCCAAGGAATACTGGCAGATCTGCTCAGTGGCTTGATTTTTAAAAAAGGATTCTCACTAGGAGCTAACAATACACAATGTACTGTATATAATGGAAGCAAATTATGTAATATGTATGTGAATTGCCAAGTTTATTCTCATAAAGAAGTTCAAATTGAAAAAAATTGTCATTTATTATTGCAAATATTTTAATGAGATTCTCCTGTCAGCAGATAGAAATAGCTAACTTTAAATTATTCAGTACAATTACAGCTCTTCCCTTTAATAGCATACAGACTAGCCCTTTTAATGATAGAAGTCTGAACCTGCAAACCAAGCCAAAGCTTTCAAATTATCTCTCTCCTTATTTCATTTGTTCTAATCCAATGAAAATGGAAAAAAAATCAGTTCCAAATACGTTGTACTAATGTCAGCAAACAGAATGAGCAATCAATTAGAAAATTAAGTTAAATCTATTATTTTCAGGAAATTAGTTAAAATTCAGGATACAGGTACTGGCAGTCCTCTGCTACATGATGTCTATGAGTCTGAATGTCGTAGTACAGATTTCAAGTCTGTTACATGGGGCAGCCCTGAGCAGTTCTCTGTGTTGCCATTGCCTGGATGTTTCTACTTATCACTTTTGGCTTAAAGCACTGAATCTTAATGCAATTTTGGAAACATTATTAACAACTTTTCCCACTGTTGATTTCTTCAAATTCTAGCAAAAATCTTAAAAGATGAGTTCCTTTCAATTTTTAGGTGTCTCACCAAGCTCCCATATGTATGTAGTAGTTTAATTCCAGTGGAAGGAGTATTTTAACACATCTGACAGCAATTTTTTAAATGTGAAGTAACCTGATTTTAGGGACCATGCCACCAAGAGAGAGAGAGCCTTGTGATGTCACATAGAATCAATTTTTGTAATAGAAGACGTCTATGGATAAAGTAAGACAGGTCTATGGATAAAGTAATGCATTTACTTATTAATTTTGCAGTAGTGAAGCAAATTGTAAAAACAAATATGCTTTGTAAGATGTTCTTACAAAACTGTCTGAAGATTCACTCATAAATGCTTTTATTATACTGTAAGAAAATAATAAATCAAGAAAGGTCTAAATAGTTATATATCGTTCTTTTTTTAATCAATGTCATGCAAAAAGGCTGAATCTAATGTTTGTATTCATATATCTATTATTATCTCCAAATTTCATGAACACTGCTGATTTTACAAGATCCTTTTGTGACAATAAACATTATCATTATTTCCAAATCTCTTTGAACTTCAACAATTTGTGAATACTAATACTGGTCTCCTGCTTGTCATTCTGAACAACTGCTGCAAACTTAAACTCATCAGTCATGTCACTTAGGTCATTGAACAATATTCTGGAGGTAGCAAGTCAGTCCTAATAGCAAGTCTTGCGTTGGTTCATACTGCCATTCTATTTGTGAATTTATTCTCATGCTGGAGAACATTGGTTTAAACAGAGCCTATCTTTTGAACTATCTTTTATATCTAATCTGTACCATATATGAATGTTGATTTCATCAAGTATTCCTCTACAGAAGTCAAGGTTTTTCGCTATTGGAAGTATAAATATGTATTAAAAGTGATTATTCTTGGCCTTATCCAGAAATGACATTAACCCACCTCAGTTGTTTAAAGGCAATAAACTCAGTGGTGTTCCTGAATTAAAACAGCTGTGGTTCCTGTTCATGCTAAAGTAAAGCAAATTTGGATTAATGCATTGATTCCCAAGAGCAAGGGAATGAAAGGCTGAAATTGGTATGTTATGCAAAACAGCTTGTATCAGTGAAGCAGGATGTAGAATGACTGTTCAAGAACACTTTCTTTTTCAGTGGGAGTCAAATGTAAGTCAAGATAAAAATCTGTGAGGCTGTCTTTCTAATAAATGAAAGAAAACACTAATGCAACTGTTCTCTGAGCTGACCTGAAATGAGGACCATATCTTAGTCCTAATTACCATCTCCTTTTTTGGACAGGTAACCTGAGACATTTCTTTTCAGATATGTTACTGACCGTGACTTTAATCTGGCATTCATACTCCTGATCATCAGGGGCATTAGCAGGGTTAACTGGGGTTAACAGCTTTCATGGAACAAGTTGCAACAAAAAGGCAATCTGTGTTTCACATTTGCAAGGCATTGCTTCTGTCATACCAGGTCTCTAATTTATGTGTTCTGTACTGACTTCTTCCTCACTAAATGGAAGTCAGAAGTAGATTGCAAGGCATAGAGCAAAATACTCCTGACACTAACTGTGTGAAGGGGTGCCTGTGGTCCCACCTGTCAAAATGGCTTCAAACAGTTTCATGCTGTGGAAAGATCGTTTCTAGTAGCCATACAGAAATGTGTAAAATCAAGAAACAGAAAAGGGTAAAGGCAAACAAGACAAAGCAAACTCAGAGACTTGTTTTGAGGGATTCCAAAACATTCCCAACATGTGACATGCTGTGTTCACATTTAATCTGTTATTGGGCTGTAGGTACATTTCCAATTCAGACAAATTATCTGTTACTTGTATGCATAACTCTTTAAAAGTACAATTCTTTTCAGAATCTAGAATTCAAGTATCCATTCAAGTATTCTGTAGCATCAATGTCAGATGACAGTTGTAGAGTGGTGACACACAGAAACTTAAAGCCTAATCATCTTTTTATGAGAAATCCTTTAGCTGTTTTTAGTGCGAAGTAGTTTTGGAAAACACATTTTCCTAACATTCCTATGAGACCAGTTTTAAAAGCCAGAAGGAAGTCAGGTAGGAAGAATTTAAATGGAATTCATATCACTCAGATAATTTTAAAAAAACACCCCTATGTCTGCAAAATTAAAGGACTCATTTTGGAGTCATTTCAAACCTGATCATCTTTATTCATCAAGGTTATTATGACTTAATTTCTAAATAATAAAGGTTATTATTTAGAGTGCATTATTTAATATTTGAAGTTAAAATGGGTTTTCCCCATATGAGTAACTTTATTTCTGTACTATATCATCTACCAAGTCAGTCAATCTCATAATTTCTTTTTTCCAGTTCATAATAAGTGTTTACTTTTATTACTGTTCCTTCATTTTTTTATGAGTTTTGGAATTTATTTAGGAATATACTGAACAATACTAGCCTTAAAACAGTGAACTGTCCAAGATTCTTATATAAACGAGAGACAATTTTCTTGCTCTCTTTGACTTACCTCCTAATTACATATTTATCCCAGGTTCTCCCCTTCTGGCAAGTGTTTTAGAAATTTCCTGAGGAGGCACTGAAGAAGGCACTGGAAAAATCATTTGGAGATTCAAGCAGACAACATTTTTTTCTGATAAAAGTTTCCTTAACATAAGACACCTGACCAACAGAAACAAAATAAAAGTCCCGATTGTATATAGAGTAAGTTTATGTTTTAGGAAATTAATGTATGGACATATATCTATTTCTGACATATATATATCAGGAATACTAGAATATTTTTGATTTTTTTTTTGCCAGTAATTCAGATTATATTGTAACAATTCTATAACTATGTAAGTGTTAAAAATGGGTGAGATTTTGAAAGCTTTAATTTGACAGAGGAGTTTGCAAAAAAGGTTATTAGAATTCATTTAAATACTGAAGAAAAACTTAGAAAATACCTAAAGAATATTGAGGCAGGGCATGTGGGGAAGGAAGGCTCATTTATGAAACATCTGCCTTGAAAGTTACACATGGGAACTTTCCTCAGGACCTGTGTTCTTCTCTGGCAATGTCAAGTGAGGTGCAACAAGGAAAATTAATACTACAGCTTGATTTCTGCTAAAAAGTTAACTGGGCCATAAACCTATTTCAGCTTTGCTGGTTGGATTAATTTCAATTTCTTTTTTTTTACTTTGCTTTATTCAGTAGATTTTGTTTCTTGTGCTTGCTTAACTTTGGTCATGAAGCATTTTTTGTTTTGTTAAAGGCAATACTATTACTTACTTGAAATATAGAAAATGTCTCAGCTATATGTTGCATAAAATGTTTCATTTGTTTTGTCAAGGCAAGGTCTGTCAACACTCAACAAAGCAAAAAAAAAAACATGTCATAAAAGGTATCTCTTTCTAAAATCTCAGCATCATCTCTAATGTCATAGAATTACATGACATTCCTTTGAAGTTCCAAAGATATTCATCTCATGTAAGAATGATGAATGCTGTTTTGAACTTTGGCCATTTTTAGCTTAATTTTCTCGATGAAATATTTTATTTTCCCATGAAACTTATGCAATTTAGATGCAATTTTCCTTTTCTCAGTGTTTATTTCTTATTTCAGATTAAAAAAAACAACACAAATGCATCTGAGGGAAAAAGCATTTGCTGAATTCTGTTCAAGAATTTTCAGTTTACTGCTGAAGAGAAGCACATGAACATCTTTGAAGGAGCAGGTTTGTCTTTTTACCTGAAACCAGACTTTTCAACTGCATCCATATTTTTTTCAAAAATTACAATTTATAATGGCATGATTTTTTTCTAGAAGAGTTTATGAATACTCTTAGAATAGTCTAAATTCTAACAGAATACTTGGTAAAAAAATAAATTTTATCTGCGTCTTGGAAAATTTTATTTGAACTGCACATTTTTACTTGCTGCTCCTACCTCCAAACAGAAGATCAGTCTAAACAATTGCATTTTAGAGAATTACATTTTTTGAAAAGATGTTTATAAAATGTGCATTGTAGACATTAGTTTCCTTACTTTGTAATGGTCAGTTTTCTGTACAATAAGCATAAAATGAGTCCTATACACTTTATGAAATAAAATGTTATGAGACATGATACTTAGTATGCTGAATTTAAGAAAAATTTAGATTATGGTCTAATGCTTATGTTTTACTGCACAATTTATCTTTTGCAAAAACTAGCAATGAGAGTACTTACCTGAAATTGTACAATAATACATAGTATGTGTTTAATTAGACATAAAAGGACAACTTTGTTAGAAAACCTTCCTCCTTGGCTCATTGATGGAGATTTTGCATTTTTACAGCTCTGTCTGTAGACAATAACAGTTTGTACTTTGCAATTCTCTGGAGATTCCTGTTTTTATCTTTTTAAATACCTTCCCTGTGTTTTAATTGTTTTTTATGACAATGGAGCACAGATGGTCCTTTAGAAAGCATTTGGTTCAGAGCATTTTAGAAGAAGATGTGATTATTACTATATTTTTTCACTGTGGCTATCTCTATCATGTTTTCACATCCTTCTGAACTAGCACACACATATTCAAGCTTAATTTTGCTTATTAGAGTCAGTCAGTGATGTGAAAAAAGTTGCATTTCCAAATTCAGACAAGACTCATATTAATTTGGGTGTCATATTTTGTGTGATATTAAAGCAGAGATGACTAATCAAACCTTAACCTTAACAAAAAGAGCACCAGAATCAGAAATTGTGTGAAGTCTGTGAAAAGTGAGGTAAGCTCTTCATGTGTATGAGTGAAACTGAATCTGTGAGATTGAATGAATAAGGTAAATGGTTTTAAGGTCTTTGATCATAGTTCCAATTATTTTTCTCACAGACATTTCTGTGTGTAGGTTACTGAAGTGAGTAAATTGAAACCTCTCCTGAGAGGGGAATACAGTGCATGCACAGATCAACAGCACATAACAAAATGATTTATGCAAGGTTGGAATTCTCTGGTTGTATATGAAGAAAATACACCAGGGCAATCCCAAGCAAAAGTAAAGGATGCAAGGACTATGGATTGAGATTAGCCTTGTGTTTGCAGAGGAAAAGCTCAATATGCCTCGGCAATGTGTGCTTGTTGTCCAGAAGGCCACAGCCACAGTGGGCTGCATGACAAAAAGTGTGACCAGCAGGTGGAGGGAGGTGATTTTCCCCCTCTACTCTGCCCTAGCAGGACCCCACCTGGAGTGCTCTGTCCAGCTCTGGGGTCCCCTGCACATGAAAGTTGTGGACCTGTTGCAATGAATCCATAAAGAGGCACTAAATTGATGCAGAGCTGGAGCACCACTTTATGAAGACAGGCTGAGACAACTCTTCAGCCTGGGGCAGGCTCAAAGGAGACCTTAGGGAAGCCTTTCCATACCTAAAGGAGGCTGAAAAGAAAACTGGACAGGGACTTTTGACAAGAGCATATAGTGACATGACATAGATGAATGACTTTAATCTGAAGGACGGTAGGTTTAGATCAGATTTTAGATTAGATTTTTTTTACAGTAAAGAAATTCTTTACTGTATGCATACCACAGCCCTGGAAGTGCTCAAGACCAGGCTGGATGAGTCTCCAAATAACGTGGTCTAGTGGAAAGTGTCCCTGCCCATAGCAGTGGATTTGGAACTAAATGGCCTTTGAAGTCTTTTCTTACCTTAACTACTCTATGATTCTGTGATCTATTGCATCAGCAGTTGGGATCAAAGCAGTTACAAATCTTTTTATTAGTCAAATGGAGTTTGCGCAAAATAGGTTTTCACATAGATTTTTTTGTTTTTGTTGCAGCTGAAAGTCATGTTGAATGCATAGAGTGAAATTACCTGCGAGGAAAATATGAAATAATTTTTCTAATGAAATCTCTATTTCTTTTATGCCTGGAAATGAACTTAACAATTTTAAAGAGGGTGAATATTTTAATCTTCTTTCTTTTAACTTGCAGTAGATAAGTTAGCAGAGAATAGGATAGTGCTATAGTTTGCATGCATTGTGCCATGAATCCCCTCTAAACACCATAAAGAGCTTAATGCATTCTCCTTGGTACTTAAACCACACATTAGGAAATGGCTTTTTATAGAACTGATAATGCGATGCCTGGGAATTACGTAGGTGAACAGAATAGAACAGTAATGATGACAACATGAATTCCTGAATCAAAAGCCAGGCCTTTCCTCAAAATTTTCAGTGGTTTTTTTTCCCAATGGTCATCCAAATGGAATATGTTTCTACAATATTCAGTGACTTTAAAGTCTATTGTGAGAAATATTTCTGATAGTTCCTTGGAGGAAGGGATATGCCAAAAGAATTAGCTTTCTACAGCAAGAAGACAGGTGTACAAGCCATGTGTAATAACTGTCACTTTACTTTGGACATGAAAAGCATAATTTAGAAAGTGTTTGCAAATTATTCATTCACTTAGAGTGCATTCCCTATTATCATCATAATAATCATTTTCCCATTATCTTTGAATGATTAAGGACAATGTCTTCTTTCAACTACAATTTTTCCCTTCTCATTTTTGCAACAGTCAGTGGCAATACCAGATCTAATCTATCAGTCTTTGAAAAACACTCCTACTTTGATAGGAAAGATCATCAGTTGGTAAAAATAAATAAGAAGCTACTACATGGTGGCTGATGCCTGTATTTTGAAAGTGTCACATGAATCCAGAATGGACAGAGATAAAGACACAAAGTAACAAGAGACATTTCACACACTTCAGCTTTTGAAGTAACATCTTATAGCACTGTACTACTGGCCCTATGTATAAGAGAAATTTGAAAAGGAATATGTGTTATTATGTGAATTAGTAATGATAACATTTATAAATGTCTTCATATGTGTCTATCCTCTTTCAAAAGCACATTGTGGTGAAAAAATAGCTTACTGGAATTTCCAGAATTTCAACGAATAATGAATAATTCCCTTGCTAATAGTCTGTGGAGCTGTTCCTTCCTCAGACTTTCTCTGACACATTTGTGTATTTTTTAGTTCTTTGTAAACAGGGAAGGATTCGGTAGTAGGAATTTTCTACATTTGTTCAAACAATTGTTTGCTATACTATTTAAATGTGTGAGTTTTTTTGTTTAGTATTTTTCAGAGTTCTTTAGACCATCCAGCCTTAGGCTTTCATACTCAGTTGATGTCTTGTTTTGTGTAAATTTCCCAGTCTGCTATACTTATTAGTTAGAACAAAAAATATCATATTTTCAAAACCTCTCTTTTTTTCCTGAATAGTGTCATAATATTATGAATATTGTATCACCATGTTCTATCAATAAATGAATTGGAAATAATAGATTTAATGACATGAAGTAAACTCTAACAGCACTAATAATTTAATAACTTTGGCTTTAACATTTCTGGTACCATGTTCTTGCACTTGACCTACAGGACTAACCATCGTCCTCTGGAAGAAGAATAAGTTAGACTGAAATAGAATAAGTTTAGCTTGACATTAAAAAGATATTCTTAACTCTGAAGTTGGTGAGACTCTGGAACAGGTAGCCCAGAGTTATGGATGCCTCATCCCTGGAAGAGTTCAAGGCCAGTTTTGACGGGGCCTTGAGCAACTGGTCTAGTGGAAGGTGTCCGTGCCCATGGTAGAGGGCTGTAAGTCCATGAACTCCAGAGTCCCTTCCAATCCAAACCATTCTATCGTTCTACAAAAGAGAATAGTGGTTTTATCACTGAATAAAAAATAGCAAAGCAATGGAGTAAACAAATATGCTCATTACTATTGCTCTTCAATTATGTTACTAAAGGACAGTTATTGCGGAAGAGACACACAAAAGTTTGTAGAATGTATTTTCAGAGTTGCTATGGCTGAGTACAGATGAATGCTTATCTCACATCTCCCAACGAAAGGCTGGGTTTTGCTCTGTGCTTTGGTAACAAAATACCTACAGAGAGCCTCTCAGTTAACCTCCTATACAGCAACAGTACCAAAATTCCAAAATAGCCTTTTTTTTTTACAAGGCAGTGTTTCTTCTCTTCCTCATTTTTTTTTCTGTATAGATGTTTCCCACGATTCACATTCTGATATATGTTTTATATGCATGTTTCCCTGTTTCCCAGGACTCCCTGTCCATGGTATAAAAGAAGATTGTAGAAGATTCTGCTGAGATGTCGTCTCAGCAGCCGAAAAGACCAGTCTTCTCAGCAGGTAACAGGAAAAATATCTCCTCCTCTTTCAACCAATTAGTCACTCTTACATCCTTTACCTCTTGCTTTTTAGCAGAAAGGGTAGTTCCTGAGAAATTTCAGGAAAAGTAGAGTTTAATCTTTGCGTGGTTATAATGGAAAAAATATTTCTTTTTCAGTATTGCTTCTGGGAGAGTGCATTAAGAGGAAAGCAGTCAAGCTTGGGTACAATGTGAGATGTCTTTATGAAACCGGCTTCTGCATTCAAAGTGGCTTGAATGGAGATTTAGCTGACAAAATCTCTCCATGTTTAATTCTGAAGTTCTCCAGACATTACCTAGTTTAAATAGGCAAGTAGAGGGGGAAACAATCAGAATAGAAATTTTCTGAGGAAAAGGTGGCAGCATTTGGCCCAAACCCACATGTGCCTAGTACAAGTAGTCTTACTAGGGAATTACATGCTTAAATTTAAAGTTTGCTCAAAAACCTCACTGGGGACAGTGTGTGCTTTCATATTCAGGAAATTCTGAAGTTACTTTCATTTTTTTATAAAATTTATTTTAAGCCCATGGGAGGCATCTCCCTTATACCACTGTGAATATGAATGTGGAATTTCTTTTCCTGACAAAATTCTATTGAGGAACTACAAAAAATGCTTCAGTTCATGGCTTTAACAGACTTGGAAAGAGCTCGAAAAGCAGAAACTGAATTAACTGCAAATATACAATTTTTTCTCTAGGAGTTACACTTATTTGAGGCAAAATCCAAATGAATTTGCATATTTCCTTTTGCTGTTTGCTTTCAAATTTAAAAAACAAATTTAATTATTTTTTTTAATAAAAGTGAATGTTAAATAGTACATCATCACTGAAAGCATACTGATGTGCAATTTAATAAGATTTTTCTAGAGACTGGAACAAATCAGGGAAGATTAATTTCATTTTACTAAAGGTATTATAAGAACTTTTCTTTTCCACTCTTATTTTCTGTCTTCTTTTTTTTTTCTAATATTGTTGTTCTACAACAGACTCCTTTCAGACATACATTATTACAGAGAATTTGAAAATGCAAGTTTGGAGTAAATAGTATAAAATAAGATTATTAAAACAACAAAACACTAAGACAAGTGACATGCAATTTACAGCTCTTGAATGAGAGTGTAGGTTGAAGATTATAAAACAACACACCAGGAGAAAGTAATCAGATGAATACCACATGAAGAAGAAATTATTTCACCATAAAAAGGAGGAAGGTGTTTCATTGCTCTGAGTATTTATATATTTATACAGTAGTTACTCTCTGTGTGCCGTTTTGTGTACCTGTGTGAACACTTACCAAAGTAAACACACATTAATCATTAGAGATGTTCTGTTAGACATGCAGAGCCATGCATGGAAACAGAGTGCAGCCACATGATGATTATCAACAGCAGAAGCATAAATCATGTTGGAAGAAAACCAGATTGAGTTGAGATCCAAATCGGAGATACAAACCCCAGTGAATGAACTTTTCAGCAAAATTTCAACAAGAAAAAAACATTAGGGCAACTCAGATTACATGCCAATCTTTGCAGTGACAAAAAGTGGAGACAGAAATGTGAGAAAACAAGAAATTCTTCAAGAAACTTAGAACAACAACAAAAAAAATATTTAAAATGAAGTTTCAGAATGCCTTTTTTTGGAAATACTGTGTATGTAAAGGTCTTAACTATACAGTCTTAAGTAATATAGTTGAATATATTATAGAACCCTCCTAATGCAGTAAAAATAATTTCCAGAAGTAAGCATTAAATATTAATGTCAATGCTAATATATTTTGAAACATTTTGATCTTTTTTTGCTGAAAGGGAGGAAAGAAATATATCATTCCTTCATTTTATTTGTCCGACATATGAACCTTGTTACTTTGTGGTGAGTAAAAATAAGAGATTGGCACACGAAAAATCAATTTCTAAATATATTCAGTAACAGGAAAAAAAATGCAAATTCATTATAAATAAAATATAACACTTGGAAGCATGACACAATATCTTCACCAAATCCAAGCAGTGTACTGAATGACTATGATTTTTATTTCTCATTCTTTAGTGCACTCACGCTCTTTCAGCTTTCTGCATATTCAGTGTGCAACTGGCAGGCAGTGTTGTAACAGTTGAATATCTGAATGATTGCAACGGTGCAGAAACACATTTTGAACAAACAAAACCAGCATTCAATAATGTTGTTTGTTCTCATTTAAGCAGTGAAAAGACATATACAAGGTTAGATTTGTTACCCTACTTACGATATAAACTCTGTAACACTTCTAATCCTAAGCAATGCTGTGGTAGAAGATGTTGAAGCCTAAAACAGCTTGATTTTGCTGTTAAGAACACTAAAGTCTGAAAGATAATCCTGTGTATGATGTAGCACAGTAAATGGGTATTACTGCTGGGTTGACTCTCTGGTCAGTATTTGTCCTGTTCCAGTATATTGTCATACAATAACACACCAAGGGAAAATCATAAGAATTTTCTACAAGCCTTAGACCTATGAACAGTCTTCACTAACAGGCATCCTTTCAACAATATATTTTTGATAATCTGTAATAGAGAGTGGAAATTCTCATTTCATTCCTATTTAAGAAAAAAATATTTGTGTCCCAGAGCCACAGTTCTCTGTTAAATTAGGACTTCCATCAGAAAACTGTTGGTAGCACAAATCTACCTTTATAGCATTGGCAGTATGGTGTGTGAGCGGAGTCTGCAGCTGTGCTGACTTCTCAGAAAAGAGTTTTTGTCTTCAGAAGCTACCCAGGCATGGGGAACTGTGACTTGTCTTAATGTTTTTGCCTTGTATTTGATTGGATTTGGCACTGGAGCTACACCCATCCAGATGGATGAGCTGCCTCTTGTTAGATATGTTGTGGCTCTTTGCTGACATGAATGGACCAGCAATCCTTTTCACCATCTGATCATGCAATCACATCTATTTTCATCCAGTTTTAGTAGGTTTTTGGTTTTGGTTTAGAGCTCTTAATTTTTGGCACAGGACAATCTTACAAGTGTAGAGCTGTTAATTATTTTAAAATAGTTATTTTATTGAGTCAAGTTTCAAATTTTCTGTTTAGATCAGCATCCTTTCTCTCAAAAGAGATTTGTCTGAGGAGAAAGAACAACTTAAATGTATGGTGCTTTGAATGGCTTTGATTATTATATGAAGGGACTATTTAATATATCTTGTGATATTTCACCATCATTTCCTTCAAGACAAAATTACTTGGCTAACTGGCAACTTTGGACCCTAAACCTGCTTGTTTACAAAAGAAATCAACAGTTATAAGTCTTTTATGATCACATTTATTCTTTATGTTTTTCCTTTTGCATTAACATTTAAGTTTCAGAGAAATTTTCCTAAAAATTTCCTGAAAGTGGTGGGATTATGCCATGCTCCTTATCACCTGTAATGAAGTAGTCACAAAAGAGTGGTAAAAGAAATTTTTCCACTCTTTTTTGATGGACTGGTTATCTTGGAATAGCTGGTCTTTATATTTGATCTAGTATGATCAGAATTTCCAGGGACAGAAGGCTGGAATTTTTGGAACATGTGCCCACGCTATCAGTCCTCAATGAGGAGGTGTCCAGTTTTGCTTTGCAAATAATCCCTGGATACAAGGGTCTACAGGGTATGTTAGCTTTGAGACTAACATATTATATGTTTCAAAATTCATCTTGTATTCATGGTATGTTTGGGACCTTGCTGTATTTTGACCTGGGTGTGTCAATCTGCTCCCTCAGGCATTGGCAAGGTGTAGGACAGAAGACTGAGACTAACTCTGTGTGTCAGACAGACCCCAATATTGTTTTCTAGAAAGCCCCGTGAGATCAGCAGGATGTGCCAAGACAAGTCAGCCCCGGGATATCTCAAGAAAACTGCCTTTGAGTTTCTGAGATTCAGATCATATGAATGCATGGCACAAGGTCAGGAAGAGTATGAGGGCATCTTATGCTTGCTCTTGGTATCACATATATGTAAAAAATTGTATTAAGGGTTAGGGAGACAGGGAAATTCCTAGAAAGGTCTGGTCAGAGAGTTGATTTGCCAGTCATGCTTTGAGACAGCTGTCTCCCATAGAATGGACTTGTATGATTACTAATTTTAAGCACTGTATGACCTTGCTGCAGAATGGCTGGAATTCAGATGCCTCATGTTCAGGATTCAGCCATCCTGAGCCGCTAAAAAGTTTCAATTCTGAAAAAATGTATATATGCATCAAAGACGCAGCTTAACTTTTCTATTCTGCCTAGCAAGTCGAAGTACTACTGACTATGAAATGTGCACAAAAATATTTGATTTGAATTTGCATACTGTCAAAATATTTTCACAATGATGGAGAACTGCTGCCTAATTACAGATGGGTGAGAGACATTATGAAACAATGTGCCTAAAAGCCCTTTACAATTCCACAAATCTTCCAATATTATAGTAGAACATTTTGTACACTAGTTTATTAAACTGAGCTGCAAATTTTCTGTTATCTTTTTTATTCCGGTTATGAAATCAAGAAGAAAAGTTAGAGGCAAGGTACATTTTTCAACTTCAGTGTCCAAGCAGCAATTCAAAGTTCTTTCTAAAATTCAATTGCACTTTATTAGGGTTTTCTTTTAACTGCACTACTCTAAACAAGAGCTCTAGAAAAGAAGAATATATACATCCTATGTTTTTCTTTTTTCTTTTTTTTGAACTTTATTATGAAAAACAGTTTGATTTCAGTTTGCAAAGTTCTGTCCTGATTCCTCATTAACTTTATGATTTATTTTTATCAGAGTCAAAGTAGCAGAGCAGCAAAGTTCCTTGAGAAGTAATAGCAAGACACATAAAGCCTGTCTTAGAGATCTTCCTCCTTCTGCATGTGTATTCAAAAGAGGATATAGAGTACATAAGTATAAGCACTATTGCATGAAAATTAAACATTGACATAAACAGGCTTTTCCTTTCATGTGTGCGTTCACCTCTTATTCACACACAGCAGAAACTTCTCTGTTTGTCCTATCCATAGGCACATCATTGCAGTAGAGTCCTCCATAAGTTTATTTGATGTAACTGTGACAGTATGCACTAGGTTCTGAAACAGTCTTGTGAAACAGAGGTATGAATTAATTTTGTACAAGATGGGGCTTTTAGTATATTTACAAATATTGTATACAATTATCAGGGTTTGCCAAGGCACTACAACAGCAGTGTATCTTTGTTTTTCCATAAAGGGCATGACTGAATTTTCTGAAAGGTATATTATTTTAAAGGTTGTGATAGGCTTTCAAAAATCTGGACAAGTTATACCTTTGAAATTCCACATATTATATTCCCTAAAGTACTAACCCCTATTAATCCACTGACTGTAGTTAAAATTGGAACAGTTTATCTCAGCCTCAAAAATCTAGGGAAAACTGTTTTTTTCAACTGTTTTTTTTTTTGTTTTTTTTTTTAAAGGAAGAGCCTCCCAAGATCTGTCCTGTTTTCTCATGAGTATCAGCTGGTCTAACAGGAAACATCCTGCTGTTAAAACTGTGCTTCTATTGTAATCACAATACATCATCCTTATGATATATGAAGCTTATTGTAAATTAGTTTTACTTTGCAAGCCAGTGTGTCAGAAAAATTTAGAAATTGATACCTGCATTCCTAAAAATAATTTTTACAGATTCTAAGTGGTTCAGCATCTCTTCAAACAATGTGAAAAACTACCATGCTACTTTTGCTGCACCTGAAATCATAAAATTTTTGCTGCTTTCCCCCTTAATTTACTGTCTAATCTTTTTTCACCATTTGATCACTACAGTAGACTACTTTGTAAGGGTACAATTAACATAAATAACTTAATTTCTATAACTATTGATGAAGATGCACAAATGCAAAATCATTAAACTGCAGTCACAAAATATTCAGAGAAGGTATACTTATTTAAAAATCCCCCTCTTGTTGTTCATGACAAGCAGAAAAATAGAAATGTGATGCACAAAAACTGCACCTATATAGAAACAACACAGCAATGTAAATATAGCAATCAGAAAGAAAAACCTGTGAAAAACCAAATTCTTGATATACCAAGTTATACCTCAAATATGATTTCATAGTCTGCATTATATATATGTAAAACCATTTTGCCCAGTACATTTTCTACGTTTACTTTAACCAATGAGTTTTGAATTAGAAGCATTAAAAATTATCATTATTCTGTCATAATTTCAAAAAAGTCTATTGCTAAGACTGGATACCAGGGAACATTAAAATGTTTCATTTGTGTTTTTCTGCATTTAACCCCTATTTCATAATACAATGTGTCATCAAGGTGTCCACAGATTTTGATATCTCACATGGATAATTCAGAACTCGCTTAAATGCAATCAGTGAACATTATTTACTACAATTTGAAAAGCATTTGGATAAAAATAATAGAGTAACTTTTAAAAAAATTGAGAAAGCCTAAGATAAAAAGTGTGTGCAATCAGTGCCTATAATTTTCTTATTAACTGTGCCAGTGTGGTCAGCTGTACTTATTTGGGCAGATTCATCCAGATCACATTTAGATGTTGCATTGAGACCATTGTCCAGTTGTCCTGATGGCAGCATATATGTCTGAAACTGCAGAAGCCCTCAAAAAACATGGGAAGAAATTCTGGTGAAAAGGATGTACAATAGAAAGACTGTTTATGTAAATTTGGAGTTATAGTGATCTCAACACGATTATCACAAAAAAAAAAAAAGCAGTATTATGGTTATTTCTTTACATTTAAATGTTATTTCACAAAATTTGGCAATTCCTTTTTTTTTTAGTATTGTGTTCATAATATTTTAAGTGTTTTTTCCACACAACAAATATACTTACAAAATTTTGATGGTCCAAAGTATAAATGCTGTATTATCCTTGTATCAGAAAATTATAAATTAAAAAAAAAAAGAAAAAAAAAAACAACAAACTGGAGTTATTTTATAGAATTGCTGTTTCTAAAAAAAAATTCTTTTGTTTATGTATTGCTTCGATACCTCCATGAAGACTCAGTATGTTAGTGAAAATACAGCATTTTTATTGAGAAATGGGGCTTTTGAAATCATAGAACCATAGGATGGTTTGGTTTGGAATGGACCCTTAAGTACCATATAGTCTGAATATCTCACATATCTCAAGAGAATATTGAAGAAAGGCATTAGAACTGCCCCCAAAATGCCACTTGATTTATACTAGGAAAATGATTAATTGCTTCCAATTTTCCCTGAGGCTCCATTTCTGTTTTTATTAGGTGGGAAGCCCAGATGAGAGACCAGGAGATGCTGCAATGACAATCATTAACAGCCCACTGCAGAAAGAAACACATGCACCCTACAGCTGGCTGCAGCATGGTTTTATGGACAGGCAGTCTCTTGGGGTGTGTCCACGTATAGATGTGTGGGATCGTTAGGGGGAATTAACTATAGGCATAAAATTGAAGCTCAGAAAATGTTCTAGAACAGGTGTTTGTGTATAGCTATGGGAAATCAGAGGTATAATTTGGTTTTTTATGGTTGTGACTAGTCACGAGGAAACCAAGGTTAGTGGGGGACAACATGAAAAGTTAGTATTAAGTACAAATTTGTATGCATTCAAAAATTAAAATGTATTATTATTAAATTGTGTGGGAGGAAAAGTCAGCCCTTTCCTGAAAATCACTGGATTTAAACTAGTACAAACATTTAACCACACAGGAAAGTACTTTACTAAACATATTTTCTGTCAGAATTACTTTGGAATGAAAGATCATGCATAAGACAAACAAATTCCCCTTGGCTTGATGTCCTTTTCTTCACAAAAAATCCGTTTAAAATGCCCATCAGATTTATTCACATTGGAATATATGTATTACAGGCTCAGCTCATGCAAACTTTTTTAACTGGCAAGACGTATTAAGAATAGAATGTTAATGTAAGCTTTAACATCTAGATAATATTGTTTTTGTTGTATTTGTAATGGCGTGATTATGTCTATCCTTTTCCTACAGCAACTTGTCCTTTCACAATTGTTCAGAAGCCTGAATTTATTGCCTTAGGAATAGAATGATTTCTCAAAAGACAGTATTTACTCTGCAGTGAAGAATCAGGAAAGGTCACAGAGATGGTACAGTCCAAGAGGAGATGACAAGAAGAAAGCTGCTGCTATATCTTCAGCATAGGCAGCTTGGAACTTCCATTTCTTTGTTATTTTTTTCAGTGCAAATCATGTGATATGGGAACTAAATAAGTCACTTTGGCATGAGAATTCAAAATTTGGGAAATTATATTTTTCTGCATAATTCAATGGTTAAGTGTAAAAATTCAAAGCTTTGTTCACAGCTGAGACTAACCAGCAGCCACCATGTACCCAAGATATTGATAAGAAATTGTGATAAACATTAAGAGCTTTTTTTATTCATAAAAACAGTATCTTTCTCAAAGAATAGTTGAGTAAATAGGAAGTAAATTTTTCTAATATCCATGTAATACTTCTTTCAAAGAGAAAGAAAACTTCAATCCCAAATATCATGTCTTTTTAATTATTACTCCTAAACCAAATAACAAACCCAAGTGAATTTATACTCTTCAGTTTATTTTTTCAATCAACATTTATATATGATATAAGTAATATTTTAATGATTACTTCTGAAGGCCACCTATCACTATATTGCCAAATTTATAATGGAAAATAATAACATGATGAGTTCCTGCATCAGCACATGTATCACATGTTCTGAGTTAAGCAATTTACGTTCAGCGGTAGGGTAGAAATAATGTTTCCTATAAAAGCACTTTTATTCACATGACTGGTTCACTGACTCCTCTAAAAAGAACCAATTATGTCCATCTATGAGCAGTCTGGGGTCAAGTTATTTTAAGCCATATGTGTGGAATAGGATAACCACAAGTATATAAGAAAATGAGGGAGTTTTGTTAAGTAATCTGTAAAAGCAGCCGTTTAGATTTTTTTTCCAAGCACTATAATACTGAAAGTAATCAAAGAATTTCAGGAAAAATGATGAGTCAGAGAGATTAATGTGCTCCTAACTTCATACCTGAGTTTCTGTTTATTTTTGTGTTCCTTGCATTTTCAGGATAAAGACACCCCTCTACGGTCTGAGATCCTAAATAGATTTTAAGAAGGATAAAACTTGCAAGAACATATTTTCAGTGCATTGTGGTCTTCATTCAAGGGATGATTCATACAAAAAAATATTCAATTTTATTCCTGACAATACAAACACATTCTGCAGGAAAGCCAAAATAGATTTAGTGCAGATATTGTCAGCTAGAGCCAGGGTAACATTAATACTGATGAAAAATCCATCTCTCTCAAGTATCTGTATCACAGCCAGTTGGAGTTCTCTAAATAGATCTATAAGTTTGTTCAGATTTTCTGCTATTTCTAGGTCTAAACAGTGCAATAATTTCAATAGTTTCCAATCACTGATTTCTTGGACACTGGAATTGTCAGTACACTGAAAACTGCCCTAAAACACAGTTTTCTACAAACTGTTGCAAAGGTAAGAAATTATCTGGTTAACTGCTCTTTGCAGTGAATTGTGTCTTCTGAAACCTACCCTTCATCCCACTGTGGAAAGTTGTGATTTCACAGATAAGCGAAACCTGGGCATTGTGTCCTCTTTCTCATACAATGGATGACGAATTTCAAGGAAAACACATCTTAAATGGGTGCTACTAACCAAAAAATATTTGATCATGGCTATCCAGCCATGGAAGCGGTATGCTGACAACATACTGCAAAGAACATGAAAAAGGTTAAAGATCATCAATTCTAGTGCACTTCAAATGAAAGTGAGGTAAGCTAAATGGATAAAGCCAGAAACTGTGTCTGTGACAGTACCACCAGTGCAGTGACTCTCACTGTATCCAATCTCACATGAAGAAATGTTTCCAACCTTTGATGGCTTCCTGGAAATCCCTGCTCTTGTACTGAGCAAGATACTACCAAAACTTTTTATTTGGTTGGTTTTATTTTTTTCCCCCCTTAGCTCTTCTAATGTAATGATTCAAGCTAAATCCAGCAATTCACTCACTGACACCGTTCTAGCATGTCTTAGACAAACATATCATGTGTACTTTTTGTACATCTGATTTTTAGGAGGAGGAATGGGTACAAACATGAAATTCAGCATTGGTGTGTCCCAGATATAAATGCTTTCAGAGAGGATAAGGCAGATAAGAAAGCAAAACAAAGAAGTTCCCTTAAGTAACTGAATTCAAGTTTCACTGTAATGTTGTTTATAGTGGGAGGAAAAGAAATCAAGGGAGTGTATTCTTGCTTGAAAGAAGAGATGAAGAATGGAAATGGTTATAGTATTTGGAAGGGAAATTGGTACAGTGCTTGATGTTATTTAAGTCAAGATTATTAGTAAGTAAAAAAAATATATTATACTTGTATGACAGTAATGCCTAAAAGCACAAATTGTGAGACAAAGGCTGCAGTGTGCTCAGTACATGCATACAAGGAAATTGTTCCCAAGTCCAAAAGCTAGCAGTATAAATAGCTAAAGTCAGAGAACAGAAAAGTGAAATTTCTCTGTGGAAAGATAGCAGAAGAGTAGCAAAACTAAGAGGAAAATGCAGTTCAGCTCAATTCTAGTTGAAACTCTTTATAGCCTTTGCTTCACTCTAAAGCATTGTAATTAATAGATTTGAGTAATGATATTGCTTTGGGACACAGATTTTTTTTAAGTGTACTAGGAATTCACTGCACCTACTCAAAACAACAATCACAATAAGCAAAATGAGGTTTTCTTTTAAAATCAGAAAACCATCTAGCATTTAAAACAACAAAAAAGGTTAACAAGTAGTTGCTTTTACTGCTAAATGTTTTAGCATTATTCTTCTTACAAGTGATAGTATAAAATTATTTGTGCAGTTAAGAAGGTCTCATAATAAAGGTATTGTGTAAAATACCTCTGGTTTAATACAGAAGATCAGGTGCATATCATAAAACAAATATCTTAGTGTTGAAGATTAGACTGTGTGCCAAATACATTCATTGATTTGTTTCAGAGTGCTTTACTATAATTAATCTAGGGGAGGTGTTTTGTATATCCTTTGAAATGGAAGATGTTTATATTCCATGATGGTTAAATAAGGGCTTGGTGGGATCTGTTGAAAATAACTACCAAACACAAACACATTATTTATAGTAGAGTCACAGCTGTGCTGAAAATTCAGCATAACAAAAGCTTAATCTACAAATTCTATTATTTAATTATTTTCTTGAAAACTAACATACAAAAAAATTCAATGCCAATTTTATACACAGATTTTGTACTGTCGAGTTTAACATGCTTGTGCCAACAGATTTCCTTGAATACTTATTGGAAGACCTACACAACTTTCCAAAAGTTATTTGGCTTTCTCAACTTCTCATATAAGGAGAAGATATGGAAGGCAGTATTATTAGTATAGAAATGCTTCCTAAAAACTTCCCATCAAAGCAATATTGTAGATATGCAGGTTAAATCAATACACCAAGTTATGACAGTTTCTGACACCTCTGGCCGTTATTGAGAAATGTCACTTTGAGTATCTCTGTGCAAAACTGATGAGCACTTTTCCTGAGCAAATTACTTTCCTTGTCACAGAAGTGGTGTACATAGATCTGTGCATTTGTAAACACCCTGTTAGAGCACCTAAGATACAAATAAGTTTAAAATAAACATTAGGGTGCTTGTGTTCACAACCACAGTAACACCCTGTAGATTCATTTACATTTGTTTTTCAGTAGGCTAGATTTCTACAAGGCTTAAGGTTTGTCTTTTTCTATACTCTCGTCACATCTAATTACTAACCACTCTGGGAATTTTTTCTACTTCACCAGGACTACTAATTGCATTTAATGCAAATCTGGAAATGTTCTGGTGAGAATATCCAGTTCAAGTGCTAAACCAGGCAATCTCGTCTTTCACTTGGTTTGAGATTGAAGTTTTGCCTCTTAGCTGTGCTTTCAAATGTTACTGTCTTTGGAAGATTACTGAAGCCCTCTGAACAGCACAGCACAACACTCCTCTTAAGTACTTTACCATGCAAAAAAGCAACCCAAGGAAAGCATTATCATGTTTTGTCTATCAAGTCCAAGGATATGCTTCAGATGGCAGGCTGAAAAGGAGCCAGCATGGAAATTGTCATCTGGATGGCTTATCTTGGAACTATGCTTGCAATATTTACCTATTTTTAGTGGAAGCCTGCCTTGCTGTCTAATTTGATAGCATCACTGTATGAAATCAAAATGAGAACTTCATTTTCTTAAGTAAAAAGTTCAGCTTTATACTTTTGTCATAGTTTTTATACTGACAAAATAAGGATGACAAATGTCATCCTTTAATTTCACTAAGCATCCTCAGAGATTTTCCTTGAGAAGTAATCAGAGTCAGTCTCTGATGAAGAACAAATAAACATCTTCATTTATTGCATGGGTGATGAGGCATAGGATATTCTTAGAGGTTTTCCACTTATGACTGCTGGAAAGATAAACCATACAGCTGTAAAAAAAGACATTTTTGAAGAAATGAAACTCAACAGAACAAGATTTTGCCAGGCAAAGCCATATCAGTTCTGCTTTTATCACAACAGTGCAGACATTAGTAAAACAGAACTGAGTAGATTCCTCTTAGTCTGGGTTGTATCTTAAGGTCAAGCAGTTCAGTGAAAAGACAATTTTGTCTGGGTCAGTCGCTGAGAGATGTGGACAAGTGAAGAGGTCAATATAACATGAAAGAGTGGAATATCAAAAATGTTAAAAATATTGAAATTATTCAAAATTATGTCTCTTACAGGATTGTATCAATGTTACAAAATCCATTTCAGACAAAAAAAGGAAAAACAGCTTTTTTTCAATGGGAAATTAAATTGTAATTTCAAACATATTTTTAAATGCAGTTATATCTTATTTTTGAATCTTAAAAATAATAGAAAATTCAAATTAAATAAAAAATTAATTAGGCACTTTACAGATATGAACTGACTCTAATTACAGTGACAATGTCTTTCTCCATTGAATATTGCTCATGTTTTTTTTTTTTTTTAATTAGCTTTTTCTACTTGTTTAGCTAAAAGCTTGTGCAAAATCAGAGAAAAATTGATAAGGAAGCTACTTATTAATTACAGGTTAGGAATATTATTATTATAATATGACAGCTTTGCATGAAATGCCTGCATAGACACAATTTGTTGACCTCTAGAATGGTAGATTATGTCTTTGAAATTACAGTAAATAGAATTAATTGCAGCTTTTAATGTTTAAAGGTACTCCAGAACATCTGGTTTTGCCTCTGTTCTTACTCTTGTCTGCATACATCCCAGTAGCGGTAAGAGTTCAAGAGGAACTGGCAGGAACCCAACACTGAATTAGTGTTACAGAAAAAGAGGAGCAGATCTGTGCTGTGCGTCCCAGCTTTGTTCCTCAATGTTGTGATATCACAAAAGGTTTATCTAAGCTAGGTTAGAGGACTTTAAGTATGATGTGTATATTCACTTTGTTCTGCAGCTGAATGGTCTGGACCTGGAAGAACTTGCCACATCTCCTTTCTCATTTATTGAATTTGATGGAAATCCCACAAAACTCAAAAATACAAGAAAGGGTTGATGGCATCCATAGCTTTTCTGTCATCCACTAATGTAGTTACTCCATCATAGAAGAGCACTATGTTGGTCAGGCAGAACTTGCTCTTTGTGAAACCATGCGGGTCTTGAATCACCTCCCTCTTCTCCACATGTTTTAGCATAGCTTCCAGGAAGATCTGCTCCATGATCTTCCCAGGCAGATGTGGGGTTGATAGGTCATAGTCCTGCTTCTGCTTTGACTTTTCAAATAGCATGGAGAGTTGCTTGGCAACCACATCAGTCAATACCCTCATAACTCTGGACTTCATTTCAGCTGGTGCAATAGATTTGTGTATATTCAGGCTCCTCAGGTGCTCACAAACCTGATCTTCTCTCACACTGGGAAGGAGTTTGCTCCTCCTGTTTCTGTCTTGTAGTTGGTCTTTCCTCTTGGGAGGTGTGGGAAGACAGGTTGCCAGCGAAGACTAAAGCAAAACACTTGTTGAGTACCTCTGCCTTCTCATGCAGTTTGCCAGCCTTGTTTATCATGGAAGGTAGGCTCTCCTGGGCCTTCCTTTTCTGGCTGACATACCTGTAGAAGCCCTTAGTATTCTCTGCATCCCTTCTCAAGTTCGACTCCATCTGGGCCTTGACCTTCCTGTCCTCATCTCTATACAACTGGACAGATTCCCTAGAGTCTTCCCAGGATACCCGTGCCTGCCTCCACTGCCTGTACATTTCCTTCTTGTTCTTTAGTCTGACAGCAGGTCTCCACTCAGTCATGCTTCTCATTTGCTTTTTCTTGTTTTTTTTTTCATCTTGGGATTGCTACTGTTTCTGCTCCATGGAAAGCACCCTTAAAGCCTTTTCTCCCCTGCCACTAAGGGCAGTTTCCCTAGTAGTCCTACTGACTAACTTCTTGAAGAATTGGAAGTCTGTTTTCCTAAAATTCAGGGTCATGACTTTCTTCATTGCATGACCCATATCCTTCAGGACTGTGAACTCCACAAGTGCATGATCTGCAGCACAGTCAGAAATCACATTTTTTAACACAGTTAAAAATCCTTACAGAAAGCTGTATTTTCAGAGTATTTCCACGAGAAAAAAAATGAAAAGGAAATATTTTAGCACGATTAATGCAGTTTTCTGTACAAAGGACTCAGCTTTTAACTGCTGTGGTTTACTGTCTACACAATATAGGGGCTACGTTTTATAGACCTGTCTTAACTGACAGAAATCTGTTGTGTAAAACAGGAGACTACAAATTTAAATGGAATGTGGACAGTGGTATATATTTTTTCCCTGATCCTGCAAGATGAATACAGCAGAAATTGTGATCAGTCGCTTTCACCACAATAAATCCGACTTGATATTCCTGGTTTTGGCCAGTTTGGAATTTTTAAATCCAATATTATTTGTGCATTCTGAGAAAATTCTGTTGGAAATTTTTACTTTTCTTCAGGTAGACAGTCTAGTGAGACTTGGGTAATGACCAAATACTTGCTTTCTTATTTATAAATGGATCATCTACTTGGCAAATAGATCACACCTTGGCAAGCTGAAGAACTGAGACACTTTCGTACATTGTGCCCGTGGCAAAAATAATCCATCTACTTGGCTTTTTCATAAAGGCTTATGTTGTAGTCTTCATAAATAATAATAAATAAATATTGCCTACTCCTGAAGATGGAAATGCATTCTGTAATGCTCTTTTTACTTATTTCTTAGGCCTGTATATCCTTATGCCTGCATGAAGCATAGTAAGCAGCATGTAGATTCATAGGTTTTCTGAGCAGAGACAGTTTGTGCCAGAAGCAACCGACTGTAGCACACTTCTATTTCATTACCATTGTAAAGGATATCTACAGACATTTTAATAACTTATGATTCAGACTGTCTAGAAATAACAATTGTACCATCCATGCTGGTCTGTGGTTTTCTCATTGCCTCATCAATTTTCTTTCCTTAGCATGTTTTTACAGGGGATTTGCCTCCAATTTTTTAATTAGTTTAGCCACTATTACTTTTTCCTGTTTTATCTCTTCAGTGTCTCACATGCTATTTGGCAATGTCAGCAGGCATTTTCCAAAGATTAGCCCAAGAGGGATCAAGAAACTGACGCTAAGAATAGTAAAATGAATCATATCCTTATACGGACAGATGATCTGATAAAACTTCAGAAAAGCTTAAAAGATAAAGGAACTTGAAAAGGCTATAAGTTAAACCTATTGCATTAAGGTGGATTAATTGTTCCTTATTTGTCATTCCTCCAACGACCTGATATCCTTTCATTTTCTTCAGATGAAAGAACAACCTGCCAAACAGCCCATGAGAGTACAAAGCTCATTGTCACCTTTTGCAAGATGAGTAGCTTCTGTATGTCTGTGCATGTTTTTTTTATCTTTTTCATCATAGACAAAGTGAATAATCATAAATGCATATTTAAATGGAAATATGGATGCACTTGCCCTGTGTTTATGTGACTCTTGCCTATTGGAGCTTAAAGGAGTTATGTGAGATATTACTTCATTATTGTGCAACTTAAATCAGCATTGTCATTTAGACTTGCATTTGAGCCCTGCTTTTCCACAAACTCAAAAAGCAAAAATCGTTTTTGTAAGACATCAGAATATTTTCAAAGTCAGAAAAAGTAACTGAGTTTTATGTGCTAAGACCCATCATGCCAAATGTTTTCTATCTGAATGCTTGTGCTGTCAGGGTTTTGTATGTGAAAATGTACCTCCAAACCTGTTCTGATAACTGTGATAACTGAAATAATAAAAAGATAGGAATATATTATGGAAATCATTATAATGTTGGCAGAGGTAATGCTGGCATTAATATACAATGATACCAAATTCGTTGGACTTTTATTGAACTAGTAATACATTTCAGCCATATATATGTCATACATATTTATTATACATATTATACATATTATCATTTCATCATTATTGTTAATTAATAATATTTCATATTAATTCAATTAATTCATATTAATTCAATAATATTTCATTATTATTATTCATATTCATATATGTGCATATGTATTGATATATGTAAAATGTGTATATATAAATATATATACACATATATGGCTATAGATACATGCAGGCGTGCATAAGGACACAAAAGATGCATCAGACTAGACTGAAAAACTATTTGGTTTCACTGTGGATTGTTTGTGATTTCATATAACATCAATATGGCTTCTAGTAAATATGCTGCTTAACAAAATACAAACATTATTTCCACTCCCACTAAAGGATGTCAAAGGATCATACCAAGCTTAGAGTAGAGAACCTTACTTATTTTCGACATGAAATGCATGAAAATGAGATAGTCTCTAGTACAGTAGTTATAGTCTCTCAATATCTTTGGGACATATGGCAGTAAGGGTCATAAAAGCATTTTCCTGTAAAAATGCAAACTTCTCTAAACCAAATGAAGGGGAACAAACATTTCAAGAGCAGATACTTTGAGCATTAATGTCTCCAATGAGACTGGAAACTGCTATACGTGACTGTAATGTTAGTAATCTCCCCCAAATTTTAATTCCTTCATGGCATTACTGATGATCTGTACATCACATAGATTTAAAGGGAATGTATGTTTCTTATTGCCCTATCATAGAGTGAGTTTGTTGAGCATTTGAAAAAAAGAAAAGAAAGAAAAGAAGGAAAGAAAGAAACATGGCCTTGCAAAAAAAGAAATGTCTACACTCACAACCCAAAATGTATTGAATGCCCTTCCAGAAGGGTGCAATATTTCCTAGTGAAAAAAAAAAAAGCTGACTTAAAGACAAAAACACACTGATTTTAGGCAACTACTAACCAAATTTAATTTATGATTGAGTGCATTAATTTTCTTTCTTTTTTTCTTCTAGTTTTTCCTGTTTATTTTACCTGTTTTATATTCCTTTGAATTTCAATAGGATATATATAATTTTCACTTACACTGTCTATAACTTATAAATGAAAAGAAACATTGTTTTTGCAAATGCAAAATGATTTTGCAGTCTGAGGAACAGTGGGATTCTTTCCAGTGCTCTTTTCACTGTACTACTTTTTCCTTTAAAGTGTATGTTATTAGTTTATCTTAAAAACTTGTGTGATAATGTGCAGTCAGAGCAGAGAGATAAAAGGGAGAGGATGTTATCTGAAAATTGCCTTTATTTGTAATCATTAGGAAGAATACATTTCCCATTGCAATTTGTATTTCCAGAATATATCCTTTGTGCTGTAGAAACTAGGGATGGAAAACCGTGTTTAGAGTCATCTAGTCTATCTCTCTGCCATTCCAATTATTCCCTATTGTAAAATTGGACTGACTCAACCAATGCAAGTTGGCCAATATAATGGAAATCTCATTACTTCTCATTGAGAGACAATTCCCAAAGTTTAATGGTCCTCACTGTTGGAAAGCGCTGCCTTGGTTCTGAATTTTCTCTTTTCACCATTTTATCTTATTTACTCCCTAATGTGTTTGCCAACCTGTAGAAAGGTGAACTTCCTCCTTCGTTGAAATTCCTCAGTGGACATTTTCAAACTTTTCTGATGTCGTCTCATAAAAGCTGCTTGTCTAAACCACACATCTTTGATTATTTTATTTAGATGTCTTTCTTGGGTATAACAATATGCTTGAGAAATTGGTTACATTTAATGATGGCTCTAACTATAATAAGACAAAAATAATCATTTCCTGCTATGTGGAAACAGATAAGGTGATCCAAACACACAGTGATGAGTGGCCACACATAAGTCAATGTTACTGCATTTCCAGCAGAATAAAACTCAGTCATCTTTACTATTATACATGTCAATATCTAAAACTCCCTTGATATTTGAAGATTTTTGGTTTCTTCTGCTGAAGTTTTCCTTACATGTGTTGGAGGGAATATAAAATTCCTATTTGTTCCCATCTTTAAATTTCTGATCACATTTTATTTTCTGCTTCAAATCCTTTTTCCTCTTTGTGCCATTTCTCTGTCCTTATTGCTATATTTCCCAGTTTATCTGACAGTTTCATTAATGTGTTTTCTATTCCCTCTTGCAGAATGTAAATGGATATGTCAAAACTAAATTTAACATGAATACTGGAAATATACTCCATTTCAACTTTCATAACACTGAATTACCATTTATCATTAGCCCCTGTCAAGAGACCTTCAAATCCCTTCTCATATCAGTTCCGTGAGCTGATTTGTTTAAAGCTAATTCTGAAGTATGACTGCAAAACAGAGACAATTTATGCTTGTATTGTGACACCAGTGATGGTATGTGTAGACAAATAATTATTAATAAATGAAATGCATTTATGTATTCACTGTGCAAGTCACCTGTTGATACTGAGAATGCCCATGGTCTTTCTCTTGCTGACCATAGTGCTGTATGGTCTTTCTGTGCAGGAATTTTTTATAGACAGTTGAAAGTATCTTGTGGCAAGATAAAGTTCACAAACTAGATGCTCTGTGGGTCCTCTCAAACCCTCTATTGCATAGTTATATGCAATATCAGAGAAAATAACTCAGTATTTCAGGTATTGCTCCATACCCTTTGGGGTTAACATACAGTGATATATTTCCATGCCAATATTTTCATTGATTTTATGGAAATCATGCAATTACATGTGGAAATAAGTCACTCAAACTAAGAAACCAAAGGCGGTGCTTCGGGCAAGTGAAGTAAATTACATATTTTTAACTCATGTCATTTTCTGCTAAAAGGAATCGTAGAGAAAGCTCTCTAGACATTTAAGTGAATGTGATGATTCTGATATTTCATAATACCAATAACTTAAAGATCATCATACCAATAACATCATTTTCATAGAAAACCAAATTTGGCTTGATATTCTTCTGTATTCATGGCCTATAGGACTATAAAACCAATTGTAATGGATTTTTAAAATGAAATCAATGGCCCAGAGGCAATTATATCAATGCAGGTGGTATAAAAGCCACATATTTCATAAATGCAATCTGTTTCTAAACAGCTCCCGAGATGCACAATATCGTGTGCATTACTCAGTGCTCCTGAGCTGAATCATCAAGTGAAATGCAAGGGCTTTGAAGAGGTCTTTTTTGAAAACCAATATTCTTCCTGAGAAAAGCAAATTTAGAGCTTAATTGAGAATGCATGCCTCCTCTACTGCTTACTTAAAAGGTTTTCTGGCCTGAAGTGATAAATGTTTCTGAGTCAGCACCTTGGAAAAAGTTGGTGTATGGGGACAAGAGAAGACAGCTTGCCGGCAAAGTAGGCAGAGGCAGTGTGCTTTAAGACAGAGGAACAATCCTGCAATAACAAAATTGAAAAAAAATTGCAGAGCAAGTCCCATGACAGGCAGGATCATCCCCAGCCCACAGGGCTGCCTGTGAATTACTCTCACACAGCAACACTCCCAGAGGGTCTCTTGTTCCATACCTGTACCCCCTCAGAGCTGGCCTGTGGCAAAGACACAGATCCCTGAGGGAAATGGGTGCCAGAGGGGGTGTCAATTCCTTAAATTGCATTTTTTTCTTTTTTCCTCCTTCTTTAGTTGTTTAGGTTTTTTTTTGGTGTTGTTGTTGTTGGTTTTTTTAAGGATCTGCTGTGCTTTGTGTGTGCAGAAGCCTCTTATAACTAAAAAAAAATCCTGATATGTCAGTACCACAAAGAGGCACTACTGATTGCAGAGCTCATCCTCTCCCTAACACATAATTTTAATGGAAATGCTTGAATGACAGTTCAGAAGAATCAAGCCTTCTGTGTATTTGCTGAGGAGGGACAATATTACAGAACCTATTTAAACAAGATACTACTATATCAGTCCTAAAATTAATGCACTGTCTTTTGGGCTCAGAGCAATCCAGAGATGTACCAGTACATCATATCATTACTCCACTGGGATGATAAATAGAAGGTTTTGTTCATGTAGAAGTTGAGGAATTTTTTAACATCTTGCCAAAAACCTCTGGCTAAAGCAAGCAGGTCCCTGAGTTTCACATAATGAGTTTGATATCTTGCTACCTATTCCGAAAGAGAAAGTCCCATTGCCAGTGATATCTCCCCATTCAGAAGCAAATATATTCCATTTCTGTTTTTTCTGTATGACTAAAAAAAGAAAAAATCAATCATATGCTTATAAAGAATATGTTGAAACCCACTTTTTTTCATAAATTGCCCCGCAAAATGTAGAGAACAAGAAGCAAGGAGCACTGTGCTTGGAAGCAGTGGCAGAAATTATCATGGCAGGACAGGCCAGGAACACAGATAATTTTAAGTCACCCACTAACTTAGACATTAAAATTTTGACTATGGGATAAAGGGTTCAGTTGCTAGAATTTTAAGGTATTGCTATATTATGACAATAATTCTGGTATCAATAATGCATATGAAAGTATAATGGAGGGAAAAATCCATCTTCCTTGCTTCTGGTACCTCCCCATGGTACACTCAAGGAGGTTCAAATGTGGCAGAGTGTCGATGTCTCTCGGGGTTCTGAAGGTCAGGGTGACACTGAGATTGTAGGGTCTTTGTATCCCTAGCCTGACACAGCCAAAGAAGGAGCTGGAGTGCTTCCAATTGCACTTTCAAGGTTGTTTATTTTTTCTTATCTAAAACATTCTTTCTCTGACCTGCTGAGCTCTGGCTAGCAAGGAGGCCATGGTATTCTGCCCTCGAGCCTCGAGCGGCTCCACCTTATATACTCAAAACTACGTGTCTATGTTTACAATTTATTTCCAATTCCCATCATCCATGACTGTGAATCTCTATTTTGGACCAATAGAAAAGTGTCACCATCACACCAAGACACGGAGGACAAGACAACAGAGAAGAAGGCTAGGACATGCCCAAATTCCCCCATCTTGTACCCCCTTGAACCCCATTCTAAAAATCCCAAATTCTACTTTTCTACCCTGCGTTAATTCAACTATCGCACTACTAAAGCCCTTGTGACTTGTAATTCCTTATACAAAATTGGCAGCTTTTTCCACAGGTTAAAATCAAAGCCGCAGATGTTTTTGACTTCATTCCAGGGTCTCCGAGACCCCTGCTAGGGTTTCGAGACAGCCAGGGCAGCCAGAGGGATGTCCTGGACTGTGACAGTGGAGAAGTGTCAGGAGCAGGTGATACCTGCAAAACTAGAGAAAATTTTCATAATTTGGATAGTGGTTTGATAGAAACTGTTTAGGAGGGGCTTGCAGCTCTGTTCATGAGTATGAGAGAGAATCAGACTTATGAGCTTGAGAGAAAAATATAAAAGATGTGAAAGAAAAAACAGTATAATGATCAAGTGCTGCAAAGGTGTCAATTTACAGAAAATTTATTCAAATTTCAAGGATATTTCTGAATTTTCAGCTGGTCTTACTCATGCACAGAGGAATCCTGCTTGGAATGACCTGCAGAAATGAACACGAATGACTGGCTTTAACTGAAGAGTTTTGTAGAGCTTTTTCTTATAATTCACAGTAAAGTACTTCTGCACCAATCTATGAAGAGCTTTTAAAATTAAAGCACATACTCAACTCTGTAGAAAAGAAAACCAAAAATTTCAGACAGGAGACACTTAATTGTCCTTTAAATTGTGTGAGCTTCTTTTCCAGAGTCTGGGAACATCATAACCAAATGGGAATACAATTTGAAATGCATTACTTAATCCTTGTTATATTCAACTGCAGAAACACAGCACGTTTAATGAACCCAGGAAATCCTATAATGAGTCTATACAAAAAAGTATTATTATAGTTTTTTCTTTCTTCAGTATACAAGGAAGGGAGGAAAATGGAAATATTAAAACATAGATAGCTTTAAAAAGCAAGTGTGGGTTGGACCAAGTAATGAAAAATCTTGCAGTAAAATGCTAAAGAGGAAAAAAGTGCAGTGGACCAAGAGAGTAGAGATTAAGAAAACTAGAGCAGTCACAGGTCTGCAGCTCCTCTAACAAAAATTCTTCTATTACAGAGTACTTAGTGGTTTGATTTGTTAAAATTTTCAGTGTACAATTCTTTCAGAGATAAACTTTCTTGACTGCATTTTATTCTATGCTGTATGTTCTAGGGTTGTAGAAGTGTGCATATGTTTGAAAACTAATATTTTTTTTCTGTTGATCTATCAGCTTTGTGGGGTGGCAGGTTGTGCTAGTTTTCTTTTTTTGTTTGTTCTCATCTGTAAGGCAGAGATTTATTAAAAAAGATAATGAAAATAGATATTTAAAAAGAAGAGATAATCCATTGCAATCCTTCTTTCTGAGTGTTTTCATAAATCTTTTTTGCTTAGTGATATTCTATTGCTGAGATTGTATGTATGTATGTATGTATCATCGCAAATGGGATCATGGGATAACTCAAGACAGAAGAGACCTTGCCTCCTTATTATTTCACAAGCAATTTTTTTTGTAATGCTGATTCAAGAAAGATCAAGAACATAGAGGTTGAAGATCATAACCTAAGTTTATTTTGTGCAACACTGATGCATATTATCTGAACTGGTTAATTTATCACTATGTATCAAATTTTTTGAGATTGTAGAATAACTTTATCACTCTTTTTTTTTTTTTTCTTACATATGGATAGTTTTTTAGAGCCATATATTTTCACTTTCTTTGCTTATCACAATACAGATCCTAAAGTGACTTTCTGAAGTTTCATGACTTTTCTGATTCTTTATTCTTAGAGTAAGCCTGGAAGCCCTTTAAGAAATATAAAAAATTAATTCAATTGTATTTGGACTATTACATTCATTTCAAACACCAGAAGTCTCTCTTCAACTCAAACAAGGTATGTAAAAATTCATTTCTAATTACTATGCTCATTATTTTAATCTTTAATAATATATTCATTAATTAAGCATTTCAGTCCTATGTAATGATAGCTTAAAACACAGACCATTAACTACTGTATAGTTCATTACATTTTGCTTATTATGAAAATAATTCCAGAGGTCAGAAGCGGATACCTGTTTCAAAGTATATGGGAAATGTGCACAAAATTGCAACAGTTCTGAATTGTGGTTTCTAACAATACACTCTGAGTTGTTCAGAGACATTAAACAAAAGGAACTAATTTAGTATTTGCAAGTATGGCAGCCACTCATAAGACTAAGGTAACTTAAAATCAGTAACTGTGCTTGATCTTCCTAAAGGATAATAATGATGTCTCTTTATGTAAGTTGGCTGTCTCCCACTTATCTCTGGCAGCAATTGGGTCTTTCTCTATTCATTAGCTGAAGATAAAAGATTAAGAACTAGATGGCTCTTTCTAACTCTGTGCATGTAATTGTCCATCTGTTTGTTTAGTGAAAATAGTGGCCTCATTTGAAATCAGATTCTTAACAGCAACAAAGAAGAAAAATAATGTATTTGCTTAATAAATTATGTTTTTCACTAGAATTATTCTTGCATCTAAAATTTTTAATAAGCCTACTTAGTTTAATGACTTGAGATAATTTTAAATATATATACTTGAACATTCTATAATTCTTCTTCACAACCTATGAAGACAAAAAGCCACTGAGTTTAGACAAAATCTGGAGAAATTAATTGAGTTAATGGCCTGAATAGTTTTTTCCATTAGAGTCCTACAGACATCAACTAGATACTCATAATATGTTGTCCTAGAGACAGGATTAAGTCTTCAGGCTGAATCTAAACACGAAATTTTATCTGAGTCTTTACCAACTTAAACAAAACTCACAAGCTTCTAGTACTTTAAAGGAACAAAAAAGGCTTTGACTCTTTAAAATGTCTAGGAAAAAACCCAAACCTTTTTTCAGTATTCTTAGAGAAATCTCATTTTTGTTTCTGTGCAACACCAAACAAAAGGAAGGGCATATGAAAGTACCTTTTCTATCTGCCATCTGACAGCAGTCAGCTCGAATGTTAATCTTACCAGTTCAACTCTTACACCACAGCTTCCATGGGCTTCAGGTTCCAGGAAACCTCTCTTAGGTCCTGCTCCAAAAAGATCTCTGTTGTGTCAGAGGTTTTACTGAAACCTCTCAAAGCAGTAGCCTCATATCTGCTGGCTCTCTTCTTGCTAGAGCTCTCCAAACAGGTTAGGGGAGCTCAGCTCCATCAGCCTTGAGGAGACAGGCAAATGTCTCATCCTTCTGGAGAACTCCAGCTGTCATGGAGCACCTCAGCAGGATGAGACAACACAGAAGATCTCTTTTATTTTCCTCATTAATATTCCTTTCATGAACCAGAGCAGACGGCAAAGAATGAATCACAGGCTAAGCCCTCTGAGCTGGTTCTGAGAGAGTTATTGAAGTTCATGAAAGGGTTGTCAAGAACTGAGACAGGCTGTCCAGGGCAGCCATTGAGGAACCAATCCTGGACATATTTAGATGATGTATAGATGTGGCGTTCAGGGACCAGGTTTAGTGGTGGACTTGGCAGTTCTGTTTGGAAATCACATATCCTCTGAACCTGGTGGGGTCTCAGCGGGGTCCCAAGGCAGCTCCACCCATCCTGCAACTCCACAAAGGGTTGCTGGACGTGATTTCTGTGAGGGGTCAACAGACATGGGAGACCATGTTCAGCCTCAGCTGCAAACTCAGCCTGATCCATCAGAGTCCTGTTTCTTCAGCCTAGGTTGCAACCAGCATCAGGGTTCTTATTGTAGCAGGGGTCCCTGCCAGGTAATAATTAGCACTGATTCCATGATTGCAGAAGGCTGATCAATCGCTTTATTGTACTATACTGTTACTATACTATACTATTCTCTTAAGAAACACTTATCGCTCTTTCTGGCAATCCGATACAGACTGACCAGATTCATTAATTGAAAACCAAACACCGTCACAATTGGTCAAATAAGAAATCACCCTTTGGTAAACAAATCTCCACAACACATTCCACACGTGCACAACAACAGGTGCAGCAAGTGAAGATAATAATTGTTTCTCATTCTTTTCTCCAAGCTTTCTTACAGTTTCTCACAGCTTCCCAGGAAAATTCTGGGAAAGCTATCTCTCTCTCTGTTAAGAGGATATATGATTACCACAATTCTGGGTTAATGGTTGGACTCAATAATCTTAATAACTTTTTCCAACATAAATAATTCTATACTTGAAAGGGAAACCAAAATAACTGCAGCTGTTAGAACCCTTACATTCTAGTTTTATTTTAGCCAAACTTACTCCAAATTAGTTAAAACAAAAATTAAAAAGTCTATAAAATCTAGACTATGTCTATATAATTGCTTTTTCTCCCCAAAGGATGACAAGAAATATTTTGCAAGTTATCCAGATATCTCTTCCAGTGAGGTGGATATGCAGTATGAAAGGCACCATGATAATTTTGCAGTGTACTCTACAGCTGTTGTATGGCACTATCTGGAGGAAGCACCTTCACCTGATTAAAGCTAGAGATGTGGGAAAGTAGCACATGAAAATTAGCAAAGACTAAAGATCAGGAGTCATATTTTCCTGGTAAACAATTTCCAGGAGAAATTAACTGGGCAGCATAATCTGTGCTTCATTTAGGTTCTTCAATGAGTTATGTTTCTCTGAAGCTGGTCATTAGAAAGTTAAAATTACCTGTTCTGTTCCACCTGACTACTTGAAACCTTGGAACAGGGAGAAATTTTGGTTTAGGCTTGGAGTGTAAAGGTTTTGACCAGTAGGTTGTGGCTCAGAAACAGGAAGAAGTCTGGTGCCTTTCAGAAAAGGCAAAGAACCAGGAAGGAAGAGTGCTGGGCAAAGAATGAACCAACCAACAATAAAAATACCCCAAACAATAAAACAAAGCAACAAAATGACCCCTCATAAGTTGAGGTGAGTGAGATGAGTATACTATTACCTAAATGTTGGTGGACTAAAAAAGAAGACTGGAAGAAAAGCAAGACTCTCCCTCCATGGACACCATGGTCTGGAGTTGGGAATCTCCTTTTTTCCCCCCCTCTGTCTCTTTGAGGTTTCTAAGTTCCAGTGGCTGTTCAAATAGATGCAGAGGTATAAACGAAAAGTCCTTTTAATTTATTTGTTTATGTGGTCAGTCTACGAATAAAAGATGTTCAGGATCTGGCCCTGGTCACAAAAAAAGACACATGCCAATGGAGTCCATGGGAAGGAGGCTATTTCCTGATTACTAACAGTATTACCATAGGAACTGAAATTTTCTCTTGTCATTTTACTCTTGAGCAGGGGATCTCATAAGGATTCCCAGTGCAGGAAGAATCTAGGCCTGCCTGTATATTCTCTTTCTTTTTTCAATCCTCATTTAAAGACTACTTCAATACTGCTCAGAATTTTAAATTAACAAGTATTTAAAAATTCATTATGTGCTATAAAGTATGTTATATTTTAAGAAATAAAAATAAATGCAACATCTGTGAATTTTTTCTAAGCAAGTCTGTTTGGCATTATTTAGAGGGAATACACTTTAGGCCTGCTGAAATGCTAATGTTAGAGTTCCCTAATGATTTCCATTGTCCCCTCAGTCCCTCACCATTCTTTCCACATTCTGCTTCAAATGAAACAGATGTTAGACTTTGATGCTTGTTTTTCTGGAGGGTTGAGATATTTGTGTTACTACTTGTTTTAATTCTGGACAGACTTGCTCTTCAGAGGTACTAAGCACTCATGTCAGATTATTAGATGATATATAGTAAGATGCTGATGGAGGAGCAGACAATCATATATTCCATGAATTCCCCTACTTCCATGAAGACCCTACTTAAGGGACTTTTTCTCGCAGTTTATCCTCTCGGTATTTCTGAGGAGAGCAGGAATTTTACAGAACTTGCTCTTTCATCTCATGTTGATATGCAAGAGTTGCCATGGGTCTACTTGTCAACACAAGCATCTGTTCAGTTCTTTAGACATATTTATAGTTCAACATTTTATAAACATCTAATCAGTCTGAACCTTATCATCAGCATCCTAACTCATGAGTTAGGAAGTTCAGAGTTAAGATTTCTGTCATCCTTTTGTTGGATATAGATGAAATAATGTCTTCTAGAAGAAGCAGAGATGCTATAAAATGCTTTAAAAAATATCACAGAGGATGGAAACCTAAGGATTAATGTCACAGCTCTGTGTGATCAAAAATTAAAAATTAAAATTATTTTAAAATTAGACCTCTATACCTTTCAAGATAGTATTTTTATCTCATACTCCTTGGCAAAGCCCATTCTTTATGCAATCCAGATTTCCTGGGTTTCCCCATTGCCCTTACATTTTTCCTGAACATTTAATTTTTAATTCCATCAGTTCTTCTCAAGACCCCTGCAGGTGATTTTTCATTTAAGTCAGAAAATCTGTTTATTCGTAGGACTGGGATTCTCTATCTGTTCTCATAATGCATTGTGTGCAGTTGAACTGTGGGTTTTGCAGGACTGATGTGGATGGGTTCAGTTCTCTTTCCAATTGTTTTCTGCACATGAGTCGGTCCATTCAATCTCAGTGCCTGGCAAGATCATTGCAAATTGCATCCTGTATGACCATGTAATGATATCCTCAGGTGATCAGTAACAATCCTGTGCTGGTCATAGAATTATTCCATACCATTGTATTTCCATGCAGTACTCTTTTTAATGTTTGAAAATTGTGAACTACTGTCACGTTAGGGGGCCACCCGACATATGGTAATTGCAGTCAGCCCTGCGTGTAATCCTCTCATTTCTAGGGAGCTAATAAAGTTAATTATTCAAAATCACCAAGTGTACTATTAGTGTGGTAGATGGCCTTCTGATTTCTTTGATCACTTATTTCACATAACATTCTGCATATACTTTTTTAAGACTTGTGTATTACTGTGTTATACATCTGTTCCATAGATAGCCTCTTTTATTCTGTGATTCTGTGAAAATCTTTATATAAACAGTGCAAGCTAAAGCACTCTAACCAATTTAAATGTACATATCATAGAAAGAAATATTTATTTTCCTGTAAAACTACACAATAGTTATTTTCCAACTTCCCACATATACATTTATGCAAAACTTATGCTTTCTATTAATGTTTTGTGTTTTTTCTTTTTTCTTTTATGTGCCCCCCCACCATAGACTTCCTGTAATTTTTCATTTTAAATAAAATTTTATATGATATTGAAATAATGGACAGATGTCAAAATTTTAGAAATTAAAAAAATTGTTTATAATTCAAAGCAGTTTTTGTCATTACACTCAAATAGTACAGACAAAAGAGTAGGTAAATTTATAACACTAGTTCTTTGTGACAAGCAGATCTCCTTCATTGCATATGCCTGTACAGAGGGAAAAAAACAGTAGGTTTGAGCAGATCAGGCAGAACCCTTGCTCCCCACACTTTGTTTCTGAAGCTGTCAAGAAGCAGGACAGATGAAAAAAAAAAAAGCAATGTGCTTTGTTCTGCTTAAACCCACCATGTGCTAAGCTTCTCTCAAAGTCCAGGTGTTAAAAGAGTTAACAACACAAGCTTCGAGCCTCTTTTTTTTTATATTGTGCCACTGCATGGCTCCTGTAACCCAAGGACATTTGCTTGCTATGCAGCAAGGAGATTTGATATGCTCTATGTGTGTCTGTGGTGTTTGTGTTTCCAAAAACTTAAGGCTTCTTGAGATATCTTCTAACTCTGCTGGAGTACAGGGAAGAATCTGGAGAGTCAAAACTTTGTTCTTATTACGACTTTTGCCTGACCTAAGCATTTGAATCTGATTGCTTTTGATCCTGCTTAGGAAAGATAAAAGTGGCTCCAACTTGCCTTAGGGATTACTTTTGTCTTTTCAGTTACATCAGTAAGTAAAAAATATGTAGTTGTGAGCACACTGTTTCTCAGAAGGGACCATTTTGCTATAATATACTGCAGAACATTTCCTTCCTTGTCTCCATGTTGGATACCTGCAGTATATGTTTCTATGATATAATAAGAGCATTCTCCACAATATGCCTAGCTTAGCTTAGTTCTGTGTTTCCTATTCAGGTATTCCCTTTGTGGCACTTAAGAAATTATGCTTTAATTTTGGTGGTTTGCAGTCTCCAAGCAAAGCCACAGAGTGTCAGGAGTTTTCATCTGGTGAGAGAAATGGCTTTTCTGATTTTCTGGTTTTTATAACAAAAGGAAAATACCTAAGTAAAAACACTCAGAAAGGAGCTTTTAGCTCCTTTATAGCTCTCATAAATTCAGTGAAATTCAATGAATATTGCTGCAGCAGGTGAATATTCTGCTTATATTTTTTAAGACTATGCAATTTGTTACTATAGAAGTGTCAATTATAATCCACTGGATTCAATGCAATAAACTTGAGTAAATGTAGTGACCTACAGGTTAACAAACATAATAATTACTTCTTTATGTCTACTTGGCTGCAAAAGATTTTCAAAATGGATTTTAGTAGCAGTCTTTGTAACAGAAATGCATATCCCTATAATTGCTTCTTACCCTAATTAACACTGAGACAAAAGCTTCATTCTGGAGCTACACCTCTTAGTAACACTCCATTCTTCCTGTTGTATTTGTATGAGACAAGAATAATTACTCTGGTGCAAGCTACCATACTTACCAGAAAGTGCAGTACATAGCTCAAAGCTTTCAGAAAACAGAAATAAATACCAAAACAAAGAATAATATGAAGTATTTTATACTTACCAGGTAATTTCTTTTTTCAAATATCAAATCTGTCAAGTACCTCTAAGCGTCTGCAAATTTCTGTGAAAATATCACCTTGGAAATCCTACCCCACATCCTTAGCAGCTTCTGCAAAATGCCTGTCAGAGGGAAACCAGTGTATGTCAGAATTTGGATAAGACACTTCCAGAAACTTCATATTCTCTCTGATTTGAGCAGTATGGATCATGGCTTAGGGAAAGGCTTCATAAGCAAAGATTTTTAGGCTTTTTTAGGCTTTTCATAAGAGCAAATTATCTATCTTTTGCTCTCCAAGTAAAAGGGAAATAGTATAAAAAGTTTTGAGATGGGTTATAGCTGAAAAATACAGATTTAAATTGCTATTCAAAGCTATACTGAAAACATCAAGTTGTAGGGTCTAAGGTTCTTGACCTCAATGTGGCTTTTTTTTTTTTATTATTCTTTTAAAATCTAGTCACAATTTAATATAATATTTTCAGGTCAAAGCATTATTACAGATGGTTTGGATTTTGGACTGCACCTAAATTTGATACCAACTCTGTTCAGTTAACCTGAATTGCTCTCCATAATTTTTTGATTATTTGGCAGTTCACATGGGTGCATTCCCCATTCCAATAGTCACAACACAGGAACTATTGATTACTTGGTGGTATTTTGTAACAATCAGAACCAGGAATTGCTGTGTCATAGCTTCTCTTGAGCATCCTTGGTTTTTAAACTTAATTTTGTAGTCTCTAAACCTTTACTTGACACTGATTTTTTGAAATAAATATTTGTTTGATGACTGTTCTCAGATATGAGAAGGCTCTGATTCTGCTTATTATTCTGGGATTTAACTTCCCATCTGCTGGAAGAAATCTGATCCTTGCTCTATGTCCCAGCATTAGTGAACCTCTCATTCTATTTACTGGTTCTTCTGAATAACCTGCAAAATGCAATCAACACATGAGACCATACCTAGAACAAGTGTTTAAAATATACACAAGGAAATATTTTGTCTTCCTGGTTTGTATCCACCTTTTCTTATGGATTCATAATTCATAGTTGTCTACTTATTTTTTATAAAAGAGGCTTCACTGGGTAGGACTGGAATTATTTCCCTGTCTTCAGCAACCTTGTAAATTGGCTTTAATTCAGCAAAACAATGTTAGGAAGATCTCTAGTGAGTATTCATTCTTAGTCCAACCAGTTTTTTATGATGGTGGTTTCACTGTGGTCAGCAGCCAAGCACCCACACAGATGGTCTTTGGATTGCCTCTCCTGCAGAACAGAGGGAAAACAGAGGGAAGGAGGTAAGATTTGCAGAGTGAAATAATGGTGATTTAGTAGGGAAAGTAAAAGGGATGAGCACAAGCTTTCTCCTCCTTTCTCCCATCTTTTCTAGCTGAGCACAGCATCATCTGGTATGGAATATCCCTTACAGCAATTCCAATCAGCTGTCCCAGTTGTATCCCACCCCAGTTTAAAGCTGGTGCCCAGCCTACTTGCAGTGGCAAGGTGGGAGCAGTGAGAAAAAGAAAAAGATGTCGTGCTGGTCAAACACCTCTCAGCCAAGCCCAAATGCTGGTGTGCTGTCAACACTTCTCAGAGACAGACAGGGCCCACAGGGCTGTGCCACGCATCTCAAAGGTGCTATATAACTTACAGTAAAGAATTGTGTCACCCCATAACATTTTTAAGTTTTGTCTTGAGTGCTCATACCTGCACTAACACTCAGCCGTAAAAACACAGAGACAATAAAAAGAAATAGTGATTAGAACGACCACTGACCTTTCAAAAGTGTGTATATCTTAGATTCAGAACACTGACAAAGACTTTGCAAGAAAGCCTTTCACTCAAATTTTTTCTAATTCAGAACATGGGTTCAAGAAAAAAGTACCACCAAATTGGTTTTACCTGACCCAGCTTTAAGCAAGCATTCAAGCCACAGGTGTTTTAACACCTCTGTGAAGCAGCAGATACAGATCCCAGTTTTTTCTGCGATAGAGCATGGAGGCCAAGAGCCTTCAGGCTGGTGCTTCTCTGCACACTAAAGAAAGTAAAGAATGTGAATTTTTTACATTCATTTTATAATATTTGTTTCCCTGTAGCTCCTGCTTCTGTGTTTTGGACAAAGGTGACCACTATTTATTCTGTCATGTCCTCAGGTCCTGTAGTAATGCTTTGTGCCTCTCCAGCTTTTCTATGAAATATAAAATGTATCTTCTAATAACTAGAAATGAAATCAAGCCATTACAAATCAAAATAAATAACCCAGGGAGGTATTAGGACTAACTCAGGACTATATTGGATAGAATATTAAAATTTTGACATTCCCAAAACAGCTTTTGACTTCTCTATTCTTATTTTTAATTGTGCCAATTATTGAAGCATATGCATAATTTACATCAGCATTATGTAAATTCATACATAATGAATTTACAGCTCTGATTCCACAGCTGATTTTCTAGTTAAAAAAACAATTGCTCAAAAGCATTTTAAGATAAAAGACCGTTCTCCATAATCAAAGCTTGAAATTGCTGTCTTATGTTTTAAGTAAAAGAGAGAAATTCCTGTACCAGAATTACTGGTAATGTCTCATATCACAAAAATATCTCCAAAAATAAAGCCAAAGAAAGAAAAGCACGAATCCTGCAAATATGATAACACGTAATCAAGTTTATTCTCTGGTCATGGTCACAAGATCTGAATGAAAAATTAGAGACTTCATTGACTTTTTCATCCAGAGTGTTTCAACAGGTTAAGAAAATGGTAAGATTATCAGTGACAGTTTGCAATTCCACTCCCATGTTAGCTGGAACTTCACCAGAACATTCAAAACTTAATCAAATGACCATGGCATGAATACAATAATTCCCATTAACTTTTAGGGGTTTTGAACAAGGTTGGAAGTCATATAATTACAAAGCATCTACACTGCATCTTTGTCAAGGCCAGAATGAAAAATTTTGCCATGATTTTTAGTAGAATGCAATGACATCTTGGTCCCAAGCCCAAAGCTACTCACCTTATGTTTCTTAACAGGAAAGTAACCAATTTATTATCATCTCTCCACAAAAAAAAAAAAAAATCTTTGTAAAGATCCTTGTCTCAAAGTTCTTGATATCAGCCTGATTAAAAGAGCACAAATAGTTTTGGGGAAAAGCATGTCTATTTTTATATTTGAGCCCACCAAAGTAAAACTTCCTTGAAAGCTTCAGCAAGGGCTCAACATTTTATGATTGATGGAATATTTTACATCTTTGAGTAATACAAAGAGAATTTATGACTTTTTTTCAAAGTCAGAGATGGTTGTTAAGTGACCACAGTCTTTATTAACATTTACTTTGTGTTTAAATTATAAAGGAAGTGAAAATCTGCAAATGCAAATAACTTTTCTTCCTTTGGGAAACTGCTGAAGTCAGTGGTAGTGTTCGTGCTATTTGTCAGATGTTCCATCTCTAATTGACTTAGGAACAAATGTTTGCCCATTTCAATTTTATGATGAGATTTAGCTCTGCAGATTTTAATTTGTAAGTATCTCCATAATTTCATTTGACATCCTTTTGTATTTCCAAGAAGTGAAGTATTTTAATCAAGTTTGTGGGGAATCGCTCAAAAATAATTTAATAAAATTCAATTTCAAAGGCATAGAAATGTGTCAGTGTTTACACTGGAAATCTTTCATTTGTAACTGCAAATAATTCACATGCTTCCAGTGAATATACTTATGTGTTGATGGAAGACACCACCAGGCCAAAAGTAACTACAGAATGTTTACATACTGTTTATTGTTCCTAGGAAGTCCTGTAAACAGTATTGAAAAAATTATTTGAAAATGCTGATATATCACTTATTGGATGACAATACGTTGCATTCCCAGTTAAAAATTTATGATTATTAGAGAACACAGTGGAGAGCTCTGCTTCTTTTATTCAAACTTTTAAAGATTTTTGCTTTTAGCTTTGTGGAGCTAGTAAAAGGTTATTGCTAAAGAAGCATAATATTTCTCCTTTATTCCTATGTAAAAGAACATTTAAGAAAGCCAGTGTCCATTTAAGAAAGCAAGGCACCTCACTGTCATTTTGAACTCTGATCATCCCAATTCCTAATACTGCATTTAGCGATCTCATTAAGAAGCTTCCAATAAGCAAATAAAGTCAAAGGGCAGAGATATCCCATAGTGCTGCTTCTATTTCTATCCCTAGCACTTGTATAAAACTATCCTATTGACAAAAACAGACAGGAAAGGTTTCAGAGATAGAAGTGATATACAGAATTTGATTCAGACAAAAGGCATGGAGTTTGCTTGAAAAAACATGTACAAGTAGAAGTTTACGGGCAGAGAGAAAGAGACACAGAGTAGGTCACAGCACTTGAAAATATTCAATAGGTTTGCAGAGAAAGATAGAATTGCAAATAACATGAAGATGATTTACAGGGTCTTACAGTGGTTTGAATCAGAAAAGAAAGATGAGGAAATTCAGCAGTCAGGTGGGAAAACCAATAAAGCTTAACAGGTCCATTAGCATATTATCCTTGTAATAGTCTAAAACAATTTCTAAAATAGCTCAGATTAAAGAGGCAGTGCATAAGATAGTGGTAAATAGAAGAGGAATCCAAGGTAAAAAGTGCCATATAACTTTTTTTTTCATTTAATTTTTTGTTCTGATAATTTCCATATTCTAAACTAATTTATTTGTTGAACATTCTGTTCAATCATCATTTGCTAGACAAAGACATGAAAATGAGGTAGACAAAGGTGTGTAAATGAGCTAGACAAAGACAAGTGTACAAGCCTGAACTTCAGGAGAACCTATTTCAGCTTGTTCAGAACTCCCTTTGGCAGGGTCCCACCAGAGATTGCCCCAGAAGGGCAAAGCGTCTGGGAGAGTTGCATGATTTTCAAGAAGGTACTCCTCAAGGCACAAGACTATCCCATTTCAAAGCACAGGAAATCAAACCAGCACAGAAGTGTGACAGCAAAGGCTGCTGATGGAGTTCAGAAGCAAAAGATAGTGCACAGAATGTAGGAGTGGAGGTGAGAGCACAGAGACAACTGTGCCAGTTAGTGAAACATTAGAGAACATAGCAAGAACACAGTGAATAACAATACACCTTTTCTGGGGAAGGTAATTTTCTTTTTGAAATTTGTTTGCAATCACTATTTTAAAAAAAATGATGTTTGGTCTCATTAATCAACAGAATAAAGCTCCACAGACACTGGCCACTGAGAGGTATTCCTGTTTGTACTTGTGGTCTTCTTTTCCTTTTCATTCCCTTTACTCTATCAGAGATTACGAGAGGTTTTATTTTTCCCAGTGCATGGACCCCAGCACAAGACCTAGTTTATTTAATAAGTATCATTAGCATTTATATGGGGCTTTATATTCTAAAATAATTTTTCAAACTTTTACTAATATTTAGGCTATCCCTGTGAAATAGGTACCTACTTATTATCTTTATTTTAGTCATGGGAAAACAGAAAGCAATAAATTAAAAGCATTATCAGTACCACACAGAAACTGAATAATAGAGCCAGTAACATAGCTGAGGAGGCCCTCAGCCTCATTTTCCTACTTATTATTAACCTTTAGAATCCATACAGTGTTGAAAACCAGGGCAAGGAACAGGACATGGATTAAAAGAGTGGCTACTCATAATGGAAGTTTAATGACATCATAATTGATTCTCAGCATTCTTTCCCAGTATTAGACCCTGGAATACTTCCTGTAACTATACGAACATAAAATGTCTTTCATTAGGCAGTTCTCGTAGAACAAGCAGATGGTACCAACAATACTTGGTTTCTGAAATCTGTTTCGTTTAGTTTAGTAATTCTTGTCTTCTCTTCTACAGGTAATAACTTGAGCACTTGAAACTTCACATGCTGTCACATTATTGACCTCTTCACAAAAAAAAAGAAAATCTACATCATTCCTTGAAACATTTTTATAAATAATGAAGAGTATATTGCAAAACCATAAGTATTTAAACAAATATTATCATATCTGTGAATCCAGAAAGGAGGCAAGAGTTGAAATTTGATACCACACTCATGTCTGGTCAGATGTTGTTTTTAAGAAGTTCTAAGAAGGTGGTAATAATAGCCAAAAATTCACGGCTGAGAAATATCATTGAATCATAGAATTGTTGGGGTTAGAAAAGACTACTAAGATCAAGTCAATCTTTTAACCTAGCATTGCCATGTTCACCACTAAATCATGTCCTGAAGTGCTATATCTACATATCTCCATCATCCAAGTCATTTTGGGTTTGACTGAATTCATGTTTTTTTATAAATGTAATCACAAAATAATATGTTTGAATCTTGTAATCTACATAAAAGTACCAGTAATCTAATTTCAAATAATAATTAAGAAGGAACCCAGCAAATATTTATACTCTTTAAAATTGAGAATATTGTTCTTAAAATTATTGTCAGGAAATATTGTCCACATGGTTTTATATTGTCTATGTATATGCTTTTTGAATTAAGCCTTTTGCAATAAGGAAAATGGAATCATATCAGTAATATCCATGCACCCGCAACATCTATAAATAAAATGATATTTGGTTGATTTTCCTTAATGCAAATGCTACATTTCCTTTATTTTTTCTTAGAAACTTGCTTCCTTAATTTGTGAAAAAGGTATAATAAATCTTCCAAGAAATAGTTTTTTTTAATATTATTTGAAGGATAAATTCTAGCATTAACTTCAGTAGTTGTAGGAGTAGTAGGTAAAGAAGCTGGCATGCCTCAGTGTTCTATTTTAATGACTGGGTTTTAGGTTCTAAGCATAGCAAAACCTAACATAAAGCAACTATTGATACATACAATAAGTTTGGTACTTTATTTTAAAATGTTTTACAGTTTTGTTTATGTATTTTTATATTTTTCCTACATAGTATTTCTATTTTTATTAAAAACCCATAACACACTGTTGATTTGAAGCTCTACTGTGTTTTGACTTCTGTAATCACTAGAATCTTAATGCTCTAACTAAGCTTTTATGCCTCTCAATGTGCACGTTATTTATTTGATTTGGTTTTATTTGTTTTCACAAATGACCAGATAACCTTTCTGTATTTTACACATCTTTTATCCTCCTTGAAAAAGTAATTACAGTGAAAGAGGATCTGAATATACGGAAACTCCTGCAATGTTCTTCCAACTCATTCTGATTTCAGTCATGACAATAATATTTATCTCAAGTATTTTACCCTTAACTGGTATCTACTATTGAAAGATTAAGCAGAGAAATTTTTTTTCTAATATGATCTCTTAGCTGGACAATTTAATTTTATTTAGTTAGATTAAAATGTTTTATGAAAACCACCTTGTATTAAAAAAACAACAAGTAATTTTGAATGTTGTATTATTTATGTAATATATTGGTCAGTCAGAAATCTCTGTCTTGTTTGATTCAGAGGTGGAGGAAAAAGTTAGGAAAAGAGGCCTCAGCCCTTTTTTAATGTGATGTTTCAAAATCTCAGCACAGTCCCTGCAATCTTTGCAAATGTTTTGCTGCATTTTACTCCCATTATTAATAAAATTCACACTATTTTTATTCCTTGGCTTATTGAATCCTAGATGTTCCTGTTTATCTTGACTGTCATATTCCAGTGCCCACTTATAAGAAATATAAAGAGGAAGCTATAATAACTAGTGTATGTTAATACCTGCTCTTTGTTTTCCCATCAGACTCAGAAAATCTACAAAGAATGCTGGCAACTAAATCTGTGGAGAGAAATTATTATTGAATAGCCTCATAGTCAAAGGACATCTCCTAAAGCATTCCTTTGGGGAATCAAAAACTGATACAAATCACTCCAAATCCTTTGCTAGCAGATTTGAAATATATTTCAAAGCTATTCTGGGCTTGTCAGTTCAGTGCTTCTTCCATTAGATAGAAGTATTTTTTCAGCTTTTCAACAAGCAATATCTTAGATGTTTCATTACTGCCATAAAATTAAAAAAATTATGTCATTCAAAGAGCTATGACAGGTTAATAATGTGAGGGTGTGTTTGTCAGCTGAGGGTACTGAATAAAGTAAGAATACTCTGAAGTTAGGTACTTCATATAATAAAGTTCTCAAATGTAATTCAGATAAATGCCCAACAGAGCTTTCCTTTTGGGACAATGTCTTGAGATTTTTCACTTCTGGTTTCACATTTCCCAACCTCAGTCAGTGGATTTACAGTAAGTTTGTAACACTTTGTAAAAACTGAGCCCAGATTTTTTATCATTATTTTTTAGTGTGGTTAAGCCATTTCCTAGAACAATTCTTATTCCAAATGTCTCATAGCTTTTGCCTCTTTTTTTTTTTTTTTTTTTTTCCTTTGGAATGAAACCTTGCACATGATATAAGACACTGGTTTATCAGTGCAGAAAAGTGCACGAAGACATATTTCCTACTGCAATTTTACTTGAGAAAAAGACTTTCAGCCATCTTTCATTGATGGTTATTAACTGGGCTTCCAGAACCACACCTCAAATATAGGTGCACACCTCAGATGCTTTAATGATACATTTGCTTGTTGTGAAGATAGCCATATTTAACAGCAAACTAAGATGACAGTTTAGTTCTTCTACAGTTCTTCTGCCTAGAAAGGGAAATGTCTTGACTTGAGATCTGACAGCAAGATGACCCTTCTCAAACACTGGTTTTCTCCTGTGCATCTACATCTATAAACTTGCACGTGGATATTTCAGTCTTGCTTCTATTTCTGTGCCTATATGAGAACAGCAAGACAAATTCCTACATGCATGCTGAGCACACATTCATGCTGCTGGTGTCTCATCAAACAGCTCTGCTCACTTTTGAGCTGATTAAGTTAAACTTGTGAGCAATCTTCGTGCCTAAGTTTTGAGTAGTGCTGTATTTATTCTCTCTGCCTAGATGTTGATTTCTGACAAATTTTTAGATCCTTGCACAAAATCTGTCCACATTTGGTGATATTTTTTTGGTCCTTGAAACAGCTTGAATGAATTCTGCAGGATTTTATGGTTAAAACCTCTGAGTAGTTTTGCAAAATTTCTCCATCATGTATAGTAGTGAAAACATTGCACAACATGTATATCACTACAATTTTCTACATTTAGAGGTCTATAGTATAAATATGCTAACAGACAAAAAATCTATAGATGTTAAAGATACAGAGAACATCAGTGTTAATTCATAACAATAAGCTGAAAATTCATCTTCATCAGATGACTGGTTAAGAAATTATTCAATTTCTTTGTAAAAGTCATTTAAAAGACTACATTTCATTCAACCAGATGCACACCCAGATAACAGTGTTTTCTGATTAATGTACTGGTCATTTGCATGTCAGATGGAAATCAGGGTTTCCATTTAAAATTTAGGATTAGAAAAAGACAGTTAACTTTCTTTTATTTTGCTCATAAGTTTTAAGTGAGGGTGGTAAAATAATTTTTCACTTTTTTTGAAGATTAAACAGATGTTTTCAAATATATTTTGTAAAAAATTAAAAAATAAGTTACAAAATAAGAGTCTTAGTAGACATCTGTCATAGATAGTTACAGTATCTTGCACCTGATATTATTTAACCAGAAAACAATCAGGAGATTAAAAATCCTATGGCTAATAAAGTAAAACCTGACATGATTCCATCTATTTCTGCAATATTGTTTTTAAAGAAAGGCTCCATAGTGGAGAAGATACATTTAATAGCTTTATTTTCAATGTGTTATATAAATTTTTAAATACTTGTTAATTTTCTTTTTTTTCACTAGTTTTTCACAAGTTTTGAGAGAGACAAGTATAAACTTCTTGCCATTCTATTCAAGCATGTCTCATTAAGATGCACAGTAAGGAGTAAATATAGTGATGAATAAATTTTGTTTTAAAATAACTTTGACATGATAAAAATATGGGGACTCATTTCCAGAGAAACTGCCCTTTGATTAATTTGTGAACTATTCATCTCAAAATGTTTTTTATTTCATGTGAAAAGTAGGACAATCAACACCTTTCTTCCTAGGAAAGCAATCAGGCATAATAAAAGAACCCTACTATGACATTTTCCTCTTGAAAATAATGAAATATGCATGACAGTAGTGTTTTTTCAACTTTTTTTTTAACAGAATCAATAATATACAAGAATTCTTCTTCACTATTTTCTTTGAACCAGAGGGGTGTGCAGATCTTTAAACCTGTTTTCTGTTTAATAAATACTTTGGCAATAATACCACTGCTCATCCCTTCTTCCTTTGAAAAATCTGAAACTATTATTTTCATTTAATTTTAAAGCTCTATTATAAGCAATGGCTTGGAGCAATACATATTTAGTGTCAGATGGTGCCTGCTAATCTGGTAGTATGAAATAGATTGTATAAAGCAGAAATGAGCTTTTTCTCTTTCACATAATCAGAAAGAACTAGAATGGAAATAAGGATGTGGTACCCTGGTGAGAAATTTTTTTTCTGGAAAGCAGGAAAAAAAATTGTGCCATTGATTATATATGATGGTGTTTCTTTCTTACTGAAAAATAATTTTTCAGTAAGAAAGTATACATTGTTTAGCAATTATTTCTTCTTCTAACAGTAAAAAATATTTGTTTTGTTGGCTTGAATTAACATAAACTTGAAATTTAATTTTTAACTTTTAGCAAGTCAACTAGAGACTCATCCATTCATTGCAGATAATCTTCCAATTTGCATGCTGAGCACAGACTACATAGAAATATTTTTTTACACAAAAATATATTTTGCAAATAATTGCTTTATTGGTGTTATCACTGATCTTTTGTTATCACACGTGTTTATAAGGTCTACAGAAGAGCCTCTTCTTGATTGGTTTTCCAATAGTTGCTATTTTATGACTCAAGTTTTTAAGTTACAATCCCAACTGTAGTTGGAAATATGCTTATTACCTAATTTTACAGGTAAATTTCATAGATATCAGTCTGTTTTCAAGAGATCTACAATGTGAGAAATAATCATGTTGTACTTTTACTCTTTGATATGGTGTCAATATGTTGTGCCTCTGCTTTCTCTGGCAGGGATCTGATACTAGTGGAATCACTCTGCAACAATGTGACCCCAATGCAAAGTACCTATGTATTTTTTCCTATAGTACCATCTGGTTCCTAATAATTTTAGCCTTTTCCTGACTAATATCTTGGCATGCTTAACTGTTGGATGTTGTCTCATGGCAGATTTGTTTAAAAGGACAGCTGAGGGTCAGGCAGATGATTCCCTCTCGTGTGTGTCCAAACATAATTTTTGTGTGACAGGACCTTCTGTGCTAATAGCTTGTCCTCAAATTATATGTTAAAAATATTTTGGAAAAGGAGTATTTCTAAGAGATTTGCTATCAGGATTTTAGTTCTCTTTAATCACCTTTATCAGAAAATACTGTCATCACTATATCTGCTGTGTTTTGGAGCCCAAAGGAGACAATTAAGAAAATGTATTATTATACTAAGAATTATCGTACATTGGTGCATTTTGTCACTGAATTAGTATGTACTGCAAAATGACAGATGTAGTAGATCTGTCTATAAGAAAGAATATCCACTGCAAATATTTTCATGTCTACATCTGTGAAAGTAAAATCATAGTTTAATTCTGATGTCTCATTTTGGTTGAGGGTAGATTTAAGTGCTTTCCCTTGATGGAAATCAAATAACAATTATCTCCACAGTAGGCCTAAAGAAATGCATTTATTTCGAAAGCCTCAAAGTACATAACCTTTTCTTTGTCAATAGCATTTCATGTTGCTTGGATCAGAAGTTTTGAAATTATTTTCTCTCAGTTGCTACTGGCATTGCTTTTATTTATGTTGTTGTAACCCACAGAGGTCACTGCCACAGTGTTGGGCTGTGGCAAGGTGTGTAGTACTACACAATCTCTGTTCTGCTGTACAGAGGATTGAAAAGACAAGGAACAGAGGGTTCAGGGGAAATTTCAGACTGATGTTAAACATGAACAGTGATCTTATTAACTTCTTTTTTCTTCTGGCTCCATGGAAAGCAGCACTATGAAAAAGTATGGGAAGATTTCTTCCATGTACGTGTGCCATATATATATATATATACTTAAACATGTATTCATGTATGCATGTACACATGAACATAATACATACATATGTATATACACAGATATCCAAATATGTTATATCCATAGTCATATTTAGTTCAGGAAAAACACAGATCTGTTTGGAAATCATTCACAAAATTATTCTTGAAAAAAACATTTAAAAGAAAATGGAAAGCAAGCCTCAGGAAATTGTTTGTGAAAGGCATTAATTCAATACTCTGGATACTGTGATGGATAATAGGTATTTGTAAAGTGGGAAATCAGTCTCCTAACCCTGTACTACTCTATAATTCAAGAGTTTTAATGCAGAGAATAGAACTTCTAAAAGTGATCTGAAAGTGAAGGACATAAATTTAAATTTGTTATACAAGGAAAACAGAAACAATATGTCTGCATTCACATTGCCAAAGTGTGGTGAGTTTCACTACTATATAAGTTTAGGGTTTTTTTATTTGTTAATAGTTAATGGATCTGAGCAATAAAAAGAGCCATGGATGAGAGGAAGTTGCAACAACTGAAACGGGAGACAGAATCTTCATATTTGTAGGAATTTTATAACATTACTTTGATGCATTTTAATAAAAAAAATTTGGTCTGCTCAGGACTGGAGAAAGAAAAAAAGGTGAACAGATACAGACTTCAAAAAGTACATTAAACAGAGCCAGTGATCAGGAACACAGTTCATATTGGAAAGAAGGCGTAAGAAATAGAAAAAACAGCTTGGTGATGTTCAGAACATGGTACAGAAGAATAAAAGCAATTGCAAGAGCTCAGCCACAATGTTTTTAGACATTCAAGAGACATGTTTTCTGACCCATCTGGCTGGGATGGGGGAAAATGGATAAACCTAAGGTCTAAGAACGGCAGCTTGTTGGGCCTTTAGCTGTTGACAGAGGAGACAAGAAGCACTTCCAGAGTGGATATTAGTGAGGAATGTGAGCAGTATTGACCTATAAAGGAAAGAAGGGAGGCCATAAACTGATAACCTGGAAATGCAGGTGAAGTAAGAGGATGATACTCTGGAAAGGGGTACCCAGAACAATGGAGGTGATGGGAAAGCCATTTTATCTCTTGGTTACAGACATGATTTAGTGACACAAGATGGTCACAGATGGAAACTGAAGCAATGCAGAATAGTGAAATTTGTTTCCTATTTTTTGTTCTAAGGGATTATGTGGTCTTGTCATTAGTTTTATGGAAATGACACTTGTCTTCACCTGGGACTATCAGTATAAGAATGATAAAGGACCTTTGTTTTGTTTAAACTGTTATCTGTTTAAATACTCCTGCTGTGAAAAGGCTACTTCTTTCTGTCAGAGCCTACAAGCAATTCCTCAAGGTACTTCAGCAGAGAAAGCATAAGTTCTAGCAGTCATATCACTACTTTTCACACTGTGAGCCCTCTGTAGAGGTTCTCTCTTTGCTTTGTGAAACTGCTTCTGTCCTATTGACATGTCATTTGGTGATATTGAAAGGATACTTGATATGATTGTCTTTTACTTGTTTTTTTCCTTCAACAAGTTTTCTTCCTCTCTTTTCTCTCCTAGTAAATAATTTTTGTTCCCTTCACAAATACACAATGGAAAAATTTGTCAAACTGAAATTAAGAAAGATACACATTTAAAAACACAGATACTTGAAAATACATATTCCTATTTTAAAAGGTTGTTCTGTGTCATAATTCAGCTGTGGCTTTTGAAAAGGCAGGTAAAAGAAATTAATGTAAGTGTTGTCAAATCCAAAGTTGCAAGTTTTCTTCATAAAACAAACGGGTGAAATGAGTGGATTTGTCTGAGATCTGAAACAAGATGTCCCATTAAATCACAATTAATAATGCTATGACAGAAGTCTGGATAAATTACGAAATAGCTTACTGACAGTTTTATTTAAGTTGTTAATGGAGCTGTAAAATGGTCTAGTCCTTATTCTTAAGGACTGCCTCTTCTTTCCCAGCTCAATAGATTTTACAATGAGTTTCTTTGTTTCCTGAGGCTGTAGATGATGCACATACTGGTGAAGCAGACACTCTGAATAATGCAATACTAGGAAGAATTTAATTGCCTGATTAAATGGCTGTAATAAAACATCATGTGTCTTGATACAAGCAGAAGTTGAGAAATAATCTTCCCACTAAGTACAGCATGGCTAAAACTGCCACCAGAGCAATGTTACAAGACCCATTTCATGGAAGTTTCACATTCACAAATGATACAAGCACTGGCAAATAAGTAAAGGTTTATGCAGTGTGGTTCATTTTGCTCATTAAAGACAGTGAAAGTTAACTTGTAGTTATGTACCCAACAGAATTATATCCCAGACTAAGAGAAATCCAGACTTGGATTCTTAATCCAAGGCATATAAACTGAAAATAAGCAATTACAATCTGCAACAAGGTCAAAGTACCCTGTTAATGAAGGTAATAAATACTAGAGCAGTTTGGAATAGCTGTTGCAGGAGGTGTCTCCATTTCCATTTCTAAAAACAATCTGAATTTTCTGTGAACCAAAGGTAAACTTGGCTTCTATAAGGAATTCTATATCTTCTCTTATCATACCAAGGGCTAGACATTCTGGGGGACTTCTTCTTGTTGCTTTTGATCCACAGCCTTGGCCCAACACTACCGAATTACTTCTATTTGATTGATATATTCTCTGTAAACAATCTAGACACTCCAAAGAATGCAAAAGTTGTCAAAAGAATGGAAAAATCATCTGAAAATAAGATTCTGTGAATTACTCCTTCCTTTAAAATAAGATATTTGGTCTCGCTCTTATTTTTATAGCACTTGCAAATCTATTAATATAATTATTAAAGTAAAATCTCATGGTTTAGAACTTCAGCTAGTCGAACCCTAATGGTCAGGAAGGGCTTTTTCTCTGCCTGGCTATCTATTTTATTGAGTTTAGACCCTCCTTCCTCTGAATATGATAGTGACATGAAGGGTCCACTGTAAAATTTAACAGACAAGGGGGAATATTTGTATCTGAGACCACTACAGCCCTTCTGCCCTATCCTTTACGCCCAGGTATGGAAGCATCAATGTCAATATAACATTGTGAGGTGATCATCTGTTGTTTAAGTAAACTGCAAAATTCTTTGCTTGTAAATGTGGTAGTTTAAAAGCTGATGAGCAAAGAGGTCAGGCATCCATGTGGGGAGGGCAGAGAGGACAACAGCAAGGGTAACTTTGTTAGCTGGCACAGGCAAACAACCCCACTCCTCAGACACCCGTCGATTCCTTTCTGGTGTGCTTTGCTCCCAGGGTCAGCATCAACTGATTGCAGAACTTAGGGCCAGGGTGAAATCATCTATTGCCACTCAAGGCTGATGGCATTTTTCTTCAGAAAACAACAACAAAAAGAGGCCCCTTTTGTTTCTATTCTCCTTCAGAGAATAAAAATTATAGTAGCTCCAAATTTACCCCCAGGGAATTTTTTTTTTTTTTTACTTTATATAGTTCTTCAATTCGTACTTTATACAGTTCTGGAAATAGTATGTTTGTGCTTATTTTTAACTAGATAATTTATACTATCAACATATTTAATTTGAATCAGATAACTTGTATAAGATAAAAATCAATGACACTACTAATTTTTCAGTATGTGTTCAGAATAGGTTAGATAGTACAAGTTTTTAAAGCATCAGCAATAAAATTTTATTTGAAATGCTCATTATAATTATTATGCCAGGAAATACAACCAAGTGTACAAAAAATTGGATTTGTAGTGTAGAAAAATACTGTCCCTTAATCTTTCAAATTCTTTTTTGAGAGAAAAAGCTTAATTCTCTGTTACCTCCATCTTTCAAGTGTATATTACAATAGACACTTTTTTCTAACAGTTCTTTCTGGAATTAGAGTTATCTCTGAACTCTTGCGTTATTCAAATGTTAAATATCCTATCTGATTTCCAATTTTACTTTGAAATTACCTGTTCAAACCCAAGGATATTAATTATTTTCTTGTAAATTTGTTTTTCAGTATCAAGTGTTACAGATATCCTTGGGACCTGCAGCAGACACAAGATTACATTCATTACATCTGTTGGAAATAATATTGAATATTTTAAATTATGAAATGTTTGTTCTTCCCAGACAAATCTACAGCTCTTACTAGAAACAAATCATATGGCCCAAACATATGAATGGCCCATAAAATTCTGTAATACTCCTCATAGGCCAAGCATTATATTAGACATATTTAATCAATCCTTGATTACTTAATGGAATTCAGAGCCATTTTTCCCTACTGTGTTGGGAATGATAGCTCCTTAATTATGTACTTACCCAATCCTCTGCATTTTAAACAACTTCATAATTAAGCATCTTGCTGGTGTTCAACTCCTTTAGTAAGGAATATTTTCATCAAATCCATAATTAAAGTCTTTTAAATGCATTCCATATAAATCATTTGAATGAAGGGACTCACAAAGATTTTAAAAGATAAATCTTCTTCATACAACTCCTGCCTAAAGTCCAAAGTCATCAAGGAGATGATGCCTTCCTTCCAGGGATGCCCTATTTGAAGAGACAAACCAAGGTGGGAGACAGCTGTGCAGGGCTGGCAGGGTGTGAGCTTTCTATCGTGCTGGAATTGCACCGTGTCTTATGATTAGAGTTTGTGGGGAGGAGGAGAAAGAAGGGAGAGGACAGGATTAGTAATTAACTTCTAAGTGCTACCAAAATTAAACTGAGGGGAGGATGTAACACACACATACACACTTCTGCTACTGCCAGGGATAAATATTCTGGGGAAGTTCATGCAGAAACAAGTACCTCAGATCTTACTGAAAGCCATGCAGCTGTGCATACATGTATGTCTATTTTAATTTTTAATGGTAATCTTCCATTATACTTTCTCCAGTTTGCAAAAATTTGTTAATGTTTAATTTGTTAATGTTAATATTGGAAGTGTGCTTTGTTTTTTGGTTTTTTTTAGGACATAATTGCTTTAACAAAAAAGCAGAATCTAAATTAATTTCGTAAGTCATAAAAAGTGTGTACTAAAGATTACCTTCTGCCAGAAGATAAATTATGTTAAAAATTATTTGTGAAGAGTTTTCATGTCTAACTATGGAGAAAGAATGGGTTTAAAAATTAATTTAGAAGTTAAAGTTCTGACTAAAGGACTTGCTGAAGACGAAAGCTACCACTGACTTGAATCTCATCATTTATGCAAATAAAGCATGCAGGAGTTTCGGCATCACCCTCTGATGGCTTCTGTTTAATTCCCTTCAGCAGGACATAAGTACCTAGATACCCTGAGGACCTGAATGTCAGCAACTTGTACAATCAGACAATGCTTCTGAATCTTTGAAGCTTATTGAGGGCATTTATGCTTATAAGTTTTTACTGATATCAGTGCATTTGGGAGCTTAGCTTTGAATAGGATACAGTGTGGATGTATTTGTCTAACTAAGCCAGACATGCTGGGCTCCTATGATGAGAAGTTGGACCCTCGCAAAGCACCTCTCACAAAAATTGACACAAAAAACTCCTTAGTGTATCACATTCTGAGTTTACCTGGCAGTGAGTGAAGGAGTTTCCCTGTAGGTTGCTACTTAGCTTGCTTTAGTGGTTAGGATTGTTCAGGAGGAGCAACTGTGGAAAGAATGAAATACCTTCACCTATGGAGATTTTTTCGCATCCTTTTCTCAGAGTAAAATTAAGCCTTTCATACCTATGTGTTTAGTTTGATATCAATTTCCATTGCCTTATTTTAATTATTATTTTGTCTTCCAAATGGCCACGTTTATCTCATATTTTCAGCATGCAACAGAAGAAAAGATAGGGTTAAAACTGAAAATCACTTTGTGAAAGGAGGAACATTCGTAATACTAGACTTGCTAGTTTGAAGTGCAAATATATTTTTCTTCCCTTGGTGTGTTTATTTCAACAGTAATCTCAGCATATCATTCACTGTCACAGATCAGTATGTCTCTTTCTCAAGAGTACATACATTTTTTTTCTCTGTGTATAGATACACAGAAGAGAAGTAGAGGTAAAAAAACTGAGATAAGTGAATTTATTTTCAGCTTTTCATTATGCCACTGCTCTTTTCCCAGTTTTAACAGTTGACAATCCACTGTGAATGACAGAAGTAGAAGCATATTCTGAATTTTAGAAATCCAAATGAAAAAGTACCCTAAACAATATGCACTTTTCCAGTCAAGACATCTGGAAAATTTGCAGGGTACAATGATAAAATTTGGAGGTATCAGGAAGTTCCAATAAAGCTACAAATTTGGTCCCTCTTTCAACATTTGTACTGTGTAAGCACTTATAGTAAGTTGGGTTTTTCCCCTAATCTTTTTCATTCTTCATGTGGTCCAGTTTGTAATTATCTCCTAATTTTGTTCTCATTCATTGTATTCATAAGTTTTGTAAGTATTTTTATTTTTTCCAGAATTCTAATGTACTTCCATATACTTTTACTTGTTTTTCAAACATATTATGGTTCTTATATTTTACTTACAGAGTTCTTGATGTTTTCTTTCCTGTGGGAACTTCAAACTTTTTTTTGAGAAGCTTTTATTTATTATTCTTTTTCAACAAATTTGAACAGCCCAGAGATGATGTTTCTACATTGTGATATCTAAAATATATATATAATACAGAAAGTCTTTTTTTGCACAATTGACTGGGTTTTCAACATTTATAACTTCTGTGGTATTCTGAGGTAAATTGTGGTATTCTGAGGTAAATCTTAGATGTCTTGAAAGTAAAAATCATAGAGAGAAATTTCTTCTGTAAGAGCAGAATTCCCAAACTTCCTGCCAAACATAGACAGATAAAAGAAGATGATGTTGGTAACCACAGTTAACATATTTTCTGCTCACAGTGACAAATCTGGGGGTCTTCTCTCTTATAACGGGAAGTGCTGGAGAAAATTAGGTTTCTCCAGTGTTTGTAGCATTGGTTCCACTTCAAGCATTCCCTGCTTCTCATTAGGATTTAGAGGATCCTAACTGGTTTGACTTCAAATTTTTGCCTTTAGCTGCTTTCTCATGTTGATAATCTTTCATTTCTTCATCAAATGGAAGAAAAGATCCAGAATAGAGAAAAATAGGTTGTTTGCTGTTGAAAAGACTAGTGGCACCACTACAAGGTTTAGAATTTGGACTAGAATGGGTAATGCTGATGGAACCTGTTCATTCTACCCTACAGCCTGCCTTTTTGTTCTTTCACTAACACTGATTTTAGGCTATGTTTTGTGAGTGATGTTTAACACTTATTTCTAACACAATGTGTATTCTTTATCTTTCTGATGCCTAAACCAGGCTAATTTCTCGCAGGTGATAAGTTTGTGTATTATCACATTTAGAATGAACTTAGGTGAACAGGAGATGGTGTCCTAGGCAGCTGTTGGCAAAGACAAAATTGTTGAAACAAAGAACAGAGAGGAATGTCACCAATGTACATTAAAATTAAATGTCTATAGGGTGATTGAATTCTCCAGAAAGAAGGCTTTGTGATATTTTAACAACAATTTCTAAAGACCACTGCCAGAGAGATGAGTAAGTGTAACTAATAGGAGTGCAGGCATTCATGTTGTAAAATCAAATAAGAGCTGATTGTAAGTGACTATAAGTAATTTGTTTCAGGTTTTTTGGTCAGTGTTAACTGTACTTAATATATTTTGCAAACTGAGATCAAATATTTTTAAGAGGTACACCAGTGGCACCAAAAAGAAAAATAAAAAGTGATTGAGAGATATTGCTATTAGAAAAGGTATTTGCTTAACTCTCTGGACTAGCCAGACATGGTGGACTTTTCTCTAGGTTAGAGAATGGAACTAGCTTAGAATGGATCTAGGTTAGAATGGATCTAGGTTAGAATGGAACACCACCTTCCTCACAGGCAGCATGGGAATTATTTCCTTTAGTTAAAGAATCACTACAATTTTAGCTTAATGGCAATCACCTTGTCATGTACCCCAGTAATGAAACCACTTCAAAATCATCATTGTGGTTTCCAGGATGATTATTTGCCCTTTAATTATGTGACCTGTTACTGAAGTGCTTTATTGGCATTATACATTCCATTGTGGCTACCTTAAAGTCTGGCCAATTTATTAATGGCATTAATGGAAAAAAGATTCCTAAGTAATTGCAAAATGCTCTTAACTATTTATCTTAGTGCTGTTTAATGTAGCATTTACCCTAGTATTTTTTGAAATTAATTCTATGTTGGTTTTTTTTTGATAATATTATAGCTAGAAAATAGACCTGTCACTTTTGCTTTTTAAAGGAGAGTGAAAATGTTTATGTTTTTTGAGTCTTATGCATCATTTGCTCTGCTTGACCTTCACTTAGAAAAAGACGTCACCTCTCTGGAGAATTTTGCTATTTCTAGAGCGTGCCACGAGATGTCAGTGTTTAAGAATATTACTTTTGTCACAACCTGCTATTAAAAGCCCTGTTCTCTGCATTGTTTATGGTTAATGGCTGGCAATAATTTTTTATACTTTTGGACTAAAAATATAAACTGACTGATTCTCTCCCAAGTAGAAATGGAAAATAAATATTTTCTGTAAAAATAAATAAAATAGCATAAAAGGAAAATTAAAAGAACAAAGCAAACACTCAGTTGTCCCCCTAGAACCACATTTTACTCCTTTCCCCAAAAATAGTACCATGAGCAAATCTTTTTGGATTTGGTAGGGGATATTTAGTCACTGATGGGGTTTTGGCTTGGTTTGGGTTAGGTTTTTTCCAGTAGAAATTACAAACAGCACTGCAGCTCCTGTATTTAGTGTAAAACAGAAGCTAAGTCAATCCCAGGTCTGATGCTGCGTATCTCAAGCAAGAACAGATTTGAAATCTAGACATATAGAGCTGTGGAATTTATTTCCTTAAGATGAAAAACAATATTAATTAGCACCATAATAGTGCAATTGCCTGAACAGAAAAGTTTTGAGTCATTGGGATGGGGGAAAAAAAGGCAGTGGGTGAAGAGCTGGCAATATGATCTTTTTAAGGTCTTGGTTAAAATTCAAATACATCTTTTTTGCAGAAAAATGGCATTAAGTTTTTCCCTCAGGCTTTAGTGGCCTCTGTCTGCAGCTCTAAACCAGTTTTGTGAAGGTGAAAATACATTATGAAATGTTCCAGTTTGAGAGTAATTTCCTAGGTAGGTATGCTATTAGTAAGTAGATAAAGTTGTCACATGAGCTGTAAAGAATCAGGAACATTGACTTTAAGATATGTTCTTATTAGACCAGAGGCATATTTTTTTTCATCCAGAATATAAAATTCTTATTGTCCTCTAGCAACTGGAGTACATAAAACCAGATTAGTATATATGGCATATGATGTACATGGAAGGCATCCTTCATTATTTATGGTACAAGTAATGAAAAAGTGGGCAATATTGCCAAATATGAGTCTAACATGAGCCTGACAAATCAAAAGCATTAAGGCAATTTACATTTAATAGTCTGGAAATAAAAGAAGTAAGTATATTCAGTTAGAGCTAGCTCTGGTACCATCACCAAGGCAAAGACACATTAGTTTTTAATAGAGGTGGGGTTTTAATGTACATAATTTGGTATGTATTCTCTTCCACTGCTAAAAAGGCTGAAACAAAACCACTTTTAAAAAAGAAAGAGTGAAATAAATTTTTTTTCTCTCTGGTATTGATATAAGGACTCCAAGTCATGAGTCTGATGCCCTGGGTTTTGCACCATTTCTTCTTATGAAACAGCAACCACTATCTTCTGCAGAATTTTTGATTTTCAATTCCCACTTGCCACTACACTTCCATGGTGTAGATTTTTAAATGGCTTCTCTAAGATGGGAGTGCTTGCCCAAAGTGCACAGGTGGTCACCCTGTCATATCAAATGAGGTCCTGCTCCTCTTGGACCACCTGCATTTTCTACAGCCACCTACTGTCTTCTGAGTCCACAATTTCACTTCCTTCCTTCCAAAATGGTAACTGAGTCATGAATACACATGGAAGGAAATGAAATAGTGAAAAGGAAAGGGATTAATGAAAATATAACTTTTTATATGTGTACAATCTTAATTTTCAAAATACCTGCTTATCTTACTTATCTGTCTCTTCAAGTAACACTTATCAGGAAAAACAATGATGTAAAATAATCTTTATATATATATATATATATATGTATATATATATATATTTCTTTATCTAAGAAATTCACTAAAAAAGATATCCTGAGAGGAAACAAAATGTTTCTATATTTTACTCTCACAGAAAAGAAAACCATAAGAAGTTTGGCTGACTTTGAAGCACCCAAAAGTGCTGTGGTGGTTAATAATCAGCTGAGTTTACCTGCAGAAGTGTGCTCCAGCTCAGAGAGAAATGTATGACTAATTCAGCTTATCTGCTGCTTACCATGATCTGCTGTTGATCTAACACACAAAAGAAAATTGGGTTGAGATAGCCACCATTCTCTAGATTTGTATCAAAAGTCTTCTTATCCAACATTTTTAAAAAAGATTTTGACATGTGTATGTTAATTCTCTGAAGCAAGTTCCCCATTTCCACTGCTTATTAACAGCTGGGGGTTTTCATGCTCTGAAAATGTGTTTTCTGTGTTTTCTGTCAAAATAGTCACTACAGCTTAGCACAAAATTTTAATGTCATAAGTGGCAGTACAATTTGACTGTTTCAGTCAGCAACAGGAAGATATTACACTTGAGGGAAACCATGATTTTCACAAAGGCACACTAATATTACAATAACAGGAGAGCAAAAAGGAAACAAGTAATTTCCACATGCACCGCAGACTTACACTTACAAAAGCACACATGTAGAGATATGTATATATATTTATAACACTCTTTTTGTACACTAGAATAATTCTCACAAGGATTTTGGACAATTTATATCAGATACCTCTTGATTTGTTAGAAATTTGTTTTCTATAGAAGAAAAAAAATCTTAAAACACCTGAAAATAAGAAAAAAAATTCCTTAGATTTTTTTCTTACTTGCCTCTCTCCACCTCCCTTTTTTTACCTGTATTGATATGATTGGACTCACTCTGACAGAGGATTATTCTTCAAACATGCAATTTCATGTGGAGCCCTAAGCAAGCAATGTTCAGTGAATTGCTTCTGCCCTAAAGCTCAGAGGGAAAAATTTCTTGGACTTGAAGCGCTCATGCATTATTGTCATCCTTTTGAGGGGTACCATATACATTAAGAACCCTGGTCTGTCCTCTGTGGTAGCTGTGCAACTTCAGTTTTTCAGAGTTGCATGTCCTGAGGTGTAAAGTGCCCCTGGTGGGCAGTGGGTCCTCACCTCAGACACAGCATACATGCATTGGTCAATTTGGCATAATGGCCCTTGACCTGAAGTGCTGTACTCCAACATGCTATTTTGAATTTTTTTTTCCAATAAACAAATACAGTCTTCATCTGGACACATTTGCTGTAGATGTTTCTGCTAAGTAGGGCAGTTGAAAGAGAGTCTCTGACTTCCAAATTAAGTTCCAGTCCCACCATCGTTCTGATGTTAACACTGAATATTCATGATACTCAACCTTGATGGCTCCTTCCCATGGGACATGGCTGCTGAATCTCAGCACTTAGGCTGAAATGGCACAGGCTCAGAAGCAGGACTTAAAGCATTTTTTCAATTTTATCTCTATGCCGGATAATTTGTAACTTCCATCTACTGCTTACACTTATCTCTGTGGAGGCAAAGCTGTGACCATTTTCCATGCAGGAATTCAGTGTTCTGTCCTACCACTACTGTGCTCTCATTGCTACAGTAATAGCAAAGCTATAAATATATGTAAAATGTGAGTTTGAAACTTTGTAGTACATTTTGGGAAAGAATTTGCAGCCAAGATAATGAGCCATAAAATACAGAAAAAAAAATAAGGTAATAGAATTTATTTTAAAAAATGAAATAAATTTTTTTAATTAAAATAAAAATAGCAAGGAGGAAATGTTAGAAGGCTGAAATGAAAAAACCAACAAAGTTTAAACTAATTCTTTCTTCTGTATGTTCGAGCAAGTTTGCACATTCCTGTAGCTACTCTTGTGGCAGTCAAGGGAAACTGCAAAGTGTTCCCATAACCTGGAGAGAACACTAACAAGCATGTTCGCTCATTAGCAAGTGATGATACAAACAGTCTGTATTTGGTGGGAAAACATTGTGTCTGGATTAAAAGGATTCATATTCCTCAGATGTTTTATGTTTTAGAAATGGGAATTCGAAATCAGTTGTAATATAGATAAAGAACAAATGAAGTTGTGTTTCATTCTAAGCTTTGCTGTTTTCTCATTTCAGTTGAAAGATGACTTACTATCCTGTAAGTAGATCACCTACAAATTATAGCTTTGTCATGGTGTAGATTGAGTACTATCTTATGATTAAAATACAAGGATTCCAAATATTTTCCTACCATGTCTATATAGACCAAAATCCAAAGGTATTTTTTCCACATAAAACGAGAAGTTGGCTACTCTAGTTCTAATACTACCCCTCAAGAGAATGCCTACGTATGCCCCACAAGCTTTTCTTCAATATTTATCACTAAATTTGAGAATGATAAGGACTCTTATTTGCAAAGGAGAGACTTTAAGAATGATAGTGGAAATCCTTATTAAGAAGTGCATATAATGAATGTTCAGTACTCTGATATATAATAATTCCTTAAGCAATAAATTAAATCTGGTATCTTCCTCAGCTTTCAGCAAGCTTGAGAAGTATTGCTGCTACCAAGGTTCACTGCAATATAACAATTTTTATTAAAAGTAACTTTAAAAATCTACTACTCTTTCCATTACAAACTCTGTAAAGTTTTAAAACTCAGCTATAAAATTTCAGAAATAAACAAACAGTTTCAGAAGGTCACAGGTAGCAGGCATCTTTTTTCTATGTCTTTAAGGAAAATAATTATGCACCTTTTATTTCAAAAGCACCAAGGTTGGGCTGCTGCTGCTGCTGCAATCTATTTTTAATGCTGACACAAAGGTACATCTTGGAGTGATGTGGGATGAAAAAGCTGAGAATGAGAATAAGAAGGAGAGAGTCTGTTCTTTTTAAAGAGGAGCTTATATTCCCAACCTATTACTCTAGTTAGTGTTTTTGTTGCTGCTGCTGTGAATTGAGGCCAATAATGTGAGTATTATTTAATGCTTTGAGAGCAGAAGTTATGTGACAAATATTTGACATTGTAAATTGAATCCTCTTGATGCAAAGGAATAATTGTACTCATTAGTGTTATTGTACTTAGTTATGACTAATCTTAGAACCATAGGATCATCAAGGTTGAGTGAGACCTACAACATCATCCAGCCCAACTACCCAACCAGCACAGCCACTGTAACCCCTAATCCACTAAATCACATCACCCAGTGCCAGCTCCAGACGCCTCTTAAGCACCTCCAGGAATGGAGACTCCACCACCTCCCTGGGAAACCTATTTCAGTGCCTGACCACTGTAACAATGAAAAGTTGTTTTCTAATATCTAATCTGAATCTCACTTATCTCAGGGCTGTTTCCTCTGGTCATCTTGCTGCAGGCATGGCAGAAGAGAGTGACCACCACCTCACTGCAACCTCCTTTCAGGTCCTTGTACAGAGCAGTGAAGCCGTGCTCTTTTCCAGGTTAAACAACCCCAGCTCCCTCAGCCATTCCTCATTCACAAGCCTATTGAAATTTTGTGAAGAGCATGGTTTATTTTTGTCACTCTTCATGAGTATAAGCTTCATAATATATCTGGAATATATAAAGTGCAAATCTAACTGATGTGAACTTTTGGCATTGACATCAAGGTATCTTCATTAGCTTAGAAGCGTGCAACATAAAAAACCAAAGCAACACAACACTGAGTGTTTCAGAATCCATTGACAATGGGTTTGTTCACTCATCCTGGTGATGTTGCCTCCTGTTTGCATTAGGAATCTTCTGGACTGGAGCTACAGCTTAGTCAGGATGGTGTCTATAACTGATGCACATCTTCCCTTTACTTATCCCTATAGATGTTCCCAAAAAAGCCTCCAAAATAGGCTACTGGGTTTTCTAAAAAAACCTTTTAATTTATCATTTTGCTGCACTAATTTCTAGAAGGCTCCAACATACTTTGCTTCCCCAAAAGGATAAGGGTACACTACAGGCCATGGGAAACTATTCAGGTAGACAAGGATGGAGGGAGGTGGTGAAGACAGCAGTCATGTCAGGTAGCTTTAATAAGCACTTAGGAGAGTTGATCTTTGAAGCCAGCTTTTGAAAGAGTCAGCTACTGATAAGGCAAATCAGTGAGGGGATTAAGGAAGGGGCAACATGAAGCTCATAGGTTGTATCTTCCCAGTGCCAGTGTACTTAACTCCAGTAAATAATTGCATGACGTCTTACAATCCATATGTTTTGCCATGACAAGCTGTGATCAGATACATTTTATCTTTGGAAATACCGTCAGTCAGAAAACTAAACTAATTCGGATTAGTAAATAAGCTTTTCAAAATTGTGTTGAGGATTACTGTCAGAAGGATTATTCTTTTTTTTTCAATAAGAGAACCAGTCACATTCTGTTTGGACATTGAACCCAAATACAGAAGACACCCACTGTATTGTATCCTACACTAGTAATTAACTCTCTAACCTCCCTGTAATGCAAATTGCTAGGAGTTGATCTGAGAAGGCATTATGGCAAGAAACTCTTAAAACTTCTCTATCAATAATTTGTTACACTTGGATTTTTGCTATGTTCATTTGTATTTCAAATTAGAGTTTTCTCAAGGAGGGGATGAAGATATTTTCTTTTAATTTGATGTTGGTTGAATTACAGCTCTACTTCTATATTTACTACACAATTGCTATTGTAGAACAATTAATTAAATACTTTATTTTAAAGTATGCTTTATGTTTCATAACTCCAGGTACAGTAAAGATGAATGGATATTAGTTTTATTTTTTAAAATTAAGATCAGTCTAACAATTTAGTACAAATCCATGCATAGGACAATATTATCAATTTTTATCATTTGCTCTGTAAAAGCTTATTTGTAGATGACTGTTTCTAGATTTACAACTTCTATGGTGAAAAAAAATGTTATAGGATAATTCTGCTCCTTGACAAAGCTATTAGAAGCTCACATAAGTACAATATGAATTATAGCCATCTTATGAATAATGTAAATTTGCTGGATGACATCTGCTCTTTGGTAACTGTCCTGTGTATGATCCATCTCTGTCAGACAGGCCTGGTAGTACATCTCTTCATGACAGATATGCAAACATCTTCAAACTGTCATCACACACAAAAAAAGGCTAAAGTGTATTTTAGTGCTACTTTGTTATGTATTCAAAGTAATATTGCTGTAAATTTTTTAACATTCAGATAAGCATCTTTCAGTTGAATTAGATGTTTGCACTGTGTTCATTCCCTCATCAACTTACTGTTGCTATAACGAAAGCACCAGGGAAATTAAAAGGCCAGTAGCACACATTTGAGGAGAGTAATTTTAATTATTTTGGTTTTTAACATAAATTGAAAAGTGGGCATATCATGTCTCAAACTCTACATCTACCGTCCCCCAAAAACTACAGAATAGCAGACTAACAGAAAGTGATAATGAAACAGCAATAAGATTGTGCATGAACTGCCAAAACCAAGCTTAACCTAATAGTGAGATATCATGCTTTAAGTATTTCAATGTTCATAAATTAAACAAAACAAAGAAAAATTGGAATCACCATCCCTAGGTGTGTTCAAGAAATGTGCAGATGTGACATGGAAACACAGTTTAGTGGTGAACATGTTGGTGCTGGTTTAATCTTTGGACTCAATTATCTTAAAGGTCTTTTCCAACTTAAAAAATTCTGTGACTCTATGATCTTTCCATATTTTCTTTCCTGGTATTTCACCAGTGGTGGCAAATGAGAAAGGGACCTCTTAGACTGCTTAAAATAGTGTTATGTTCCCCACAAATTTCAGTGATATTTAATGCCAATCAAGGCAGCATTCTAAATATTATCTGAATCAATGAATGAATATAGTAGCCAGAAAAACAATTCTGGATTTCTTTATAAGCTTGCTGAACATTTCTCTTTCTTTGCTCTTTAATAATATTTTCACTTTTGGATTTCTTTTAAAATGGGTCATGTTTCAATCGCTGTTTTTCTCTGATTCTTTTTTTCTTTTGGCATGGGTAATACCAAATAATCTCATTAATCTCATATCAGAAACATTTGCTTTGCCTGAGTTTAATCTTTTTTTTTCTACCAATTATTATATTTTTCATTATGATAGTCCATTTCAGCAATATTTATATGTACACGCTAAAGAAATTTTGAGTAATTCCTCAACTCTTCAAACATATTGAAATTCCTGTAACCTCATTTTACTTGAAATTCATTTAATTCATACTTCCAATTTAAAGATACAGCAGAGACCACCTTAAGAGTTTCTCCTTGTGACCTTACATGAAAGAGATAGTTAAGTGTGTTGTGCAACTTCTTTATCTTGTGTTCAGGTTGGTGTCATGAGCAGAACGATTAAGGATAATCGTTCTCTTGGGAGAGGAAATGGTCGGTCCCTGTTTTCAACGTGATTCATGTCAGATACAGCTTCACAAAGACAACAATAAAGCTTTCATCTGAACTTTACTGCCCTTGGGAAAGCGCTGTGCTATACTCATTGTTTTCTAAAGCCTTTCTCTTTTCATATATACATCCATTGAAAAAAATTGATAAGATTCAAAATCTTAGTCAAATAAGACGCTCTAAGTAAGCTACATAGTTTCCCTCTTTCAGTGATATGGCAGATATGGCATGTGTGTTCCTCTCCCCAGAAATTGATTTTGTCCAGCACCTTCACTCTCCAGGAGTGGCTCTGCCTTGCTCCTTCAGCTTAGAAAAGCTGACATGATTACCATGTCAAGCAAATTGGCATCTATATGTGCTTCTTTAACATTATACCAGCCTGTGATTCAAGTGAGCATGTGATGCAGGGATTAAAACTGCATCACATGCTCACTTGAATCACAGTGATTCAAATTATCTCACTGATGTTCGAGTATCTAAGAGTATGCACACAGTTTCAGGGATTCATTTGGTATTCTGTGACATTTCAGGTACAGTGAGCTAGGTCCATATCTGTTTTGCATGGCTTACTTCTATAAGAAAGATTCAGACTCTGTGAAGCACAGCTTTTCTAGAGTTACAGGAATATAACAGTTTCCTTTCTAGTAGCCTGTGGAGGAATTCACTATGAAATGTTTATGTGTGACAAAGGAGATAATATTTTTAAAACCTCTTATTATATGAATTAAGGCTGCTAGGGAAAATATATCAGCCATCCTGCCCACAACCCATGTACCATACCTTAATCAGAAATACAGAATCAGAACTGGAACACGTAACTTTGTCCTTGGTTTAAGATCACCTGCATTTATCAGGTATCTGCATTTTGTGTCAATGTTTTTATGACATGACACTTGAATGATTGCCCCACAAAATTAAAACTGAAAATCACAACGGGAGTGAGGATTCAAATTTTTTGAAACATATTTTCTACAGAGATAGGATACACTTTAAAAAATAACACAATTTAAGACATTACCATTTGAATGTTGCTTTGATGAAAATAATCTTTATGCAGTCCAGAGTTTTTATTTTGCATAATTCACTTCAAGAAAAAAAAAATCTGTTTTTAGTTTATTCTTCTTGCTCAGAATCAGTGTCTACAGTAGGCTGCAAAACTGTCATATTGTTTTTAGTTTTTTATTCCCAAACTATTAATACATTCAATATACATAGGAATAGACTGAAAGGAATTTCAGGGATCTTTTAGCTCAATATTCCACATTTGAAGCCTTTTATGTCATAATATTTTTCATAAACTTTGCAGGCTTCATAGAAAATGAGTTTCATTTTGGCCCCCCAGGCTCCCAAGTGTAAGATTTCCTGACACCCTTTTCTCTGATAGTTCAATCTGCATGTATTCATGACCACTGAAAGTGCTTCTGCTCTTTTGACAGCATTGTTCTTTGTCTTGAATAGATTTTTTCCCTCTGCAATTTGTCCTTACTAATGTATTTATAGAAAACAATTATATCAATCCTTACAGTCTTTGTTTTACTGGGCTAAATCCTTATGTCTTTGTGCTCTCATTATCTCTTGGGATAAAAAAGGCTCCCTTGGTCACAAGTAGAAATTTATTTGCATTTTTTCTACATTCTAAAAATTCTCATAAGATCACAGGGTTTTTTTTGCAGAGAGGGTGTTTAGACCTGGGTCTTTACACCTTTTTGAGAAATATTTGTCTGATAAGGTTTATAATTTCATCTGTATTTTATACTTGGCTCAGAATCAAGAAAATACTGTGGTCTTTTTGCTTAGTTATTTTCAGTTGATGGCAGGCAGATTATTACAGAAAATGTCTTGATTAGTCCCTTCTGATTAGTCATCTCTACCACAAAACTATCTAATTTTTCATAAAGCTTAAATGCATGACTTGCACTCAAACTAAAAAAACCCAAAACCTTAACTGTCTTGATCCTTGATATTTCCAAGCCTTTTTGAGTGGAATCCCATTTTCCCTCTCTGCAGTTATGCCTGTGAGGGAATAGGAACACTGCAGCCATGCACCCTGCCCTAGGATGCCCCTCTCCTATTTTGGCCATGACCAAGGTTTGCAAAGAGGCAAACTGCTTTTCTCAGCTCTGCTGCTTCATCTGGCAGTTGTGTTGAAAAGTCTTACCTGGGATCATGGAATCTGACAATTGAATATTATCTTCATATCCTTAAATCCCAGTCTGATCTCCATCTGCCTCTGACTAGAGTATACCTCTCATTCTCAGAACTGTTCTGTAGATGGTATTAAATGACATTTTGTATAAAAACAGTGTCTTTGTGTGCCTACATATATGTGCACCTGAATATGAAAAGTAATACAGGGTTTCTGGATGCAATTACCTTTCAATCTTTCAGGTTAATTTGTTCAGTGTTTCAGTTATCTTTTCACTTTCCTTTTCTCTCTACCTTCAAAGCAAAATATAAAATCTGTAAACCCTGAATGCAGACCTTATTCCATACTTTACTGATCTTTCTGGGAATGTAGCTTGTAAGTGATGTTAAGATTTTTGCCAGACTCTAGGTAATAAATCATTGGTTTGCCATGCAGGAGACTGCCTTGCCATGCACAGGATAAAAAAAATCTCCTGATTATGGCTTAATGGTCTACTTTTAATCAGAATATCAACTTAAGATGCCATGATTTTTACTTCTGCTCTTCAAATTTGAGATTTTGAAATGGATTCTTTGAAATGAAAGTTGCTAAAAAAGTTCTATTGACATGACTACACATTACCTCATATTAGTTTATTCAATGTGTTGAACAGCACCACTGAGTACTTATATTTGTTCTTACTCTGCTTTGATTTAGTTGAAAGTGATTTACTCAAGATTTAAATCTAACCACAATGATACACTGTATCACTTAAGAAAAAGATAATTTAGTTTAAATCAGAGCTAGAGTCAATATAGTCCTGGAGCAGTATAGTCCTCTTATTATTCATGTTTAGTTTGCTATAATCATCACTGATTAGAAGTGGCACACCAGCATTTAATGTAATAACATACTCTCTTCCTAATGACTGGCTCTGTATGGTTTTGGGAGACAGAGAGGGCAAAAGCCATGAAAGTTTCACAAAGCTATGGTGCACTGGGAATAGTTCAAAAACAGAGTCCAATAGTGATGACCAAAGTGCAGAACAAAACGCAGGAGAAGAGCAAAAGTTCTCTGCAGCTGACAATTCCTTTGAACTCCCCCCACAGTAAAACAGACTTTAAAGGACAGTGCACAGTTCAAGAATTGCTATCTTTTTCTTGCAACTGAACCCTTACAAAAACTGCCACAGACAACAGACATTTATTTAATCCTGTGTTCATTGCTCATTACTGACAGGATTGATAGGTGAGTTAAGGCTATTTGGCTCCTGTGTTTGCTCATCAGCTGGTAAGAAGAGCACACAGTTGATGGACAGCATTCAGGCAAGTAATCCAAAAAGTGCGAGCATAGGTGATCTAAGAAAAAACATCTGTAAATAAAAAGAGATGGCTTGTGCTAAGAAAACATGTATTTGCCAGGCTTGGATACCATAACTTTTTCTTTGGTAGGTGGATCAGTTTTGAGTCATAGTGACAAGTTCCATCAGTGTAGGTACAGCTGGCAGATCTCCTAACATAGGGGAAATCTTTTTTCTGAGGTCACTTAGTGGTTTCTTTGTCAAAAGAGGAAAGCCACTGTGGAGAATAATAAAAAGACCATTACATGGCAGAGCTCTGCAAGCCTCCAAAAGGTCTGAAGTCTCATATTAGAGAAGCCTCCCTAAGCATTTTCTGTCCTATGGAAGAAAAAAGTATACTGCAAATTTGTACTCTGATAATGACTGCACTGGAAGGTAAACTCTCACCATAAGAGATGGCCTAAGAAGAAAGTTTGAGGCTGGTTGTTAGAGGCAACCTAACATGAATGTTTAAACAGGCAGGTCATGATGGGAGTCAGTGATGAAGCTCAGTCGTCTCTGTCCTCATTAGGCTTGGATAAAGCAGCTCACCTGGCAAGTGCAAAGCACTGTGATCCAAGTTCAAAACACATAGATATAGCATGCTCAGAAAAGTGGGAAGTTAGCCTGAATAATGTCTGGGAATTGCACCTCTTGTGGTTTTATATGGAAATAGAAATGCAAAAAACATCAAAACCAGATCTGTTTCAGAATAAAAAAAAAGTGAATTTTCCTGGAATAGGATGGGAAATTCAGCCTCAACCCCTGCATCAGGTCTTGAAAATCTCATATTTAACAAATCCTAGTGACAAAAAGGCAAGTCATGCTGGAGATCTCTTAATGCCCAGACCTTAAGCAGAGAATTGGATTTGGATGGATCTTGTCTGGCATGTTAGGCCATCCCCAGCTTGTAAAGTTTCAGACTTGTAGGCTGAATATTGACATAGAGTGATGGGAAGATTTAAAAGAAACGGTGTTGGCAAGGAAATAGACAGAAAAACACTTTTGCTTGCATGAGGTGATCTGAGAGTTTAAAAAAAAATAGATGGAAGACAGAATGACTGCAATCAAAATTAAATATTTTTAAAGTGTCTTTACATAATAACAAAGCCTATTTAAATGAGAAGATATATAAATAACTCAGGGCTACAACAAACATGAAACTGCAGTATATGAAGTTGCAAATAAAAACTAATGATACATCTATAAATGGTTTAATCTCTTTCAGACAGATAGGAAACAAAAAACCCAAGACTTGTGAAAAGATGAAGCATAAAGTACAAATAATTTTGGCAAAGTCCATTTGAAAGTGCTTTTGTTAAAGAGAAAAAAGGAAAGACTAAGCAGAGGATAGGATTAGAAGGAAGACAATAATCACCTCAAATATTTGCTGTATTTTTGTCTTGTGTTTTTTATAATTTTTTGGCTTCAGGTTTTAGCTTGTAGCTTTTGATATGATGTGGAATGCCCAAAGGACTTAGTAGAGTGAGGCTGATGAACAGCTTTCCCACAAGTGGGTTTTAATAAAAACATCTTTGTAGCTAATACTCCCTTTGAAAAGCAGGGCTTTCAAATATATTCAAGATCTTAATCTCTTGGGAATTTTCATGACTGGGAGAGGAAAGTGCTTTCCTTGTGGGAAGTATTTTGTATTTTATATTTGCCTCTCATTCTCAGGTTGGAAAATCTGCTAAGAAGTTGAAAGCAAACTCCATGGGGGGGGTTCAGAATCAATATTATGGAAAAGAAACCAATTTTTTACATAATATTTTTAATGCCTGAATGTTTAGGATATTGTTAACTATAACCATTTAAACAAAGAGTTCTCAATAAAGTTTGGAAAAAGTAATTATTTTACATCAATCAAAAGGAATTTAGCTTGAGTTTCATGAAAGCAGTTAATTGGAAGGAAAAACATGTACAAGTCCCGAGTTTTTTAGTTAGTACATTTGTCTGCTAGGAAAAGAGAGTCTACAAGTACCTCCTACTGAGGCTTCTCAACACAAATTGTCCAAGTGAAAATATGTCCCACTGGCAAATAATTGCTGTCTTACAGCCATCTCTTCCCCACTTTTTAAAAAATCGCTGAAGTTTGAAAATCCAGGTTTTAGTCTGAACCCATGGGATATACACATAAAACCCACCATGTTTATATCTCAGATTTTTCACTAATAAACTTGCTGTTTCCTGTTTTCCTGAGAATAAGAAAGTAATTACATTTGTAATACGGCTAATCTCAGAGGCTAACATAGGTGAAAACTGGAAATAATTGAAGACTGTATTCTATGTTGCAATCTAGAAGCTTAACTTACTTTCAGAACCACACATAAATTTTTATCTGAGTGAGGAAGAGCTGAGAGATGGCATGATGATGACCGAGGAACAGTGAAGAAGAATAAATATAGACTAAAATTAGAAATTTCGCAAATTTTCAATTTCAAAAGCAATCACACCTGTCAAAGCTAGACTGACACATTCTGGTGTGTTATTCTAGATCTAAAATATCTATTTTTTTTACAGATAAAATGTGTAAAAATTTTTCATATTGTCATGTAACAAATCTATTATTCTAGGTATTAGTATAAGAACTATGTGAGATAGACAAGAGCATAGTTTCTGCTCATAGTATAATAGAATAGTATTAGAATATTTGTACATTTGTGGGGATATATCTTTTTTATTATTTTGTTAATAGCTGTGGTGGGAAAAAAACTGCATATTTCTTAATGAAATATGTTAATGACATCTTTTGACACCTAATGAAACTAGGAGTTGGATTTCATATGCTTCCTCCTATGCCCTTGGAATAGGGGCATTATAATTGCCCTTGGAAGGGCAATATAATATTAATAATCAATATGAAGTAAAAAGGATGTTTATCTAATAACAATACTTTTAGATGTAGGCTTGGAGCTCACTGCACATAAGCAGAAGAATAGGAATTAGACTTTTTTGATTAACTGCTTATGGAACAACTGTTAGCTGTAAAATCTCATGGCTGTGAAAAAGGCAATTGTTTTAAGACAGGCAAGATACATTTAGAAGAGATATGGAAAAAAAATGTATTTCTGGAAGCCTGACATAATGCCTGACATAATCTGAAAGAAGCTATTTTATTCAGATGCCATCACGCTTCAAAAACATTTAAGGCAGAAACAGATTCAGAGGAAGATATCTAAGCACTGAAACTAGAGGACCTATTTTTAGATCCAAGATGAATACTGCTTCTCTTTTATGGCTGAGTGAGGTGATGACTAAGAGAGGAAAGGGTTCCTTGGGTGTTGTTCTAACAAAAATGTGGAATTTATGCATCCATCCACCACAGTCACAATCAGATTTTATTTTTAAAATCTCTGTTGGCAGCTGAAGTCTGCAAGAAAATATCTTATTTTGGTATTTTACCTTCAGGTAAAATTTATTCAGTATCAAAATAACATCTACCTTTAGTACACTCTGGTTTATCTGACTCTGTACCCATTGTAAGTAATTGCATTAATGGATTGGCCATAACTGGACATACAAATGCTCTTCATCTTTCAAGATTCTTTGATTTTATTTTGTAGTCATGTTCCCCTAAGAAGACAATATTTCTGAAATGCAGGTGGTGAATTTTGGGTAGAATTCCTGTATACATCAACTACTGCAAGCTGATAAATATTTGTAGAACCGTTAGATAAAAATATCAGAAATATTATGGGAAGGTACTGCTATGTCTGTGTTCTTCCCTCTAGTGCTCTGCATTTTTGTGATCTTCAAAAGCGTTATTTTTATGGCAGACCTGAGATTACAAATTTTCTTGGAGATCCCAGGTGCAGTTGTCATGATGTACCTCCTAAGGTTGGTTAATAATGCAGATGCTATTTCACCCTTGGCTGAAATATTTGAAGTTCATGGCCTTCAGTGTAAGCAAGCTAGTGCATTGCTTGTTTTTAATTGCATTTTCAGACTTCAAAGAAAAGTGGGTGATGTCTGGTCCCAGTACATTTTCAAAACAACATTGCAGTCCTGCAGTCTAAATGATTATATTCTCTTCTTATGCAAAGCATAGGCACGAGCACTGACAAAGACCACTTGCTGCCATGGTGATAGGAGGATTTTGCCCCCTCTCTGCTCCCACAGTTTATAAACATTTCTTCTGTTTCTTGAGATTTAGGCTCTTTAAATCATCACCAAAAGAAAAAAAAAAAAAGTAAGGAGCTGCCATTATCATATTTTTAAAAAAATATTTATTTTCCATCTGAAAATATTCTAGGGCATCTGGAAATAGTTGTGGATTAGGTTGTTTTCATTAAAACCTAAAAGTAATTATACAATACAAGATGTGTTGAAAGAAATTAAAGTTTCAACACAGTCACGAGCCTAGAGACCTATAGATTTGATTTATGAAAGGTTTAAAGGGGATCTGATAAATGAAGAATTTTAATTTAATTATGCTAGAAAACCAAAATGTTTAAAATATAATCTGACTATTTCACTCAATACAAACAATTAGCTCCTTCCTAACATACTATCTACTACACTGTTGTCCTAAAGTACAGCAACCAGTGAGAATTTTTTCATGTCTGCTGATTTAGAGTGATCCAGGGAACACAATACATACAAAAAAAGTAAGCTTAGAATATTAATGTTCCTTTGAGTATGATTAAGTCTTCACTTTGAGGAAACATATTTCTAACTCGAAATACATAGCAATTGATCAGCAAATATTTAATGCAAAATTCTTTCTGTACATTCTTTTTAACTCACCTGTAACAGCCAGAATACATAAAGAACAGAGAAATTACCTAGAGCTGTTAATTCAGATGTTAAGCACATTAGCTTACATTGAACAGAATCATAAATGGTCTCTGTAAAGTTCTTAATTCAAAGACTGTGTTGGTCAAATGAGGGATTATAAGAAACACATTTTAAATATAGTATTTTTTTCATCAGCTTCATATTATTCAGTTTCACACATGCTCATTTATTCTCAGTTTGTCTTCAAAGTTTTATATTCAGCAAAGAAAGAAGCTTAGAATTATTCTATGTGAATTTCCCTTATTCAAATTTTTCAATAGATGCATCTGAACAAGTATACATCATGTTCAGTTATCATTCTGAATCCTAGGTACTATAAAAAGCTTTCCATTATTAGCTGACACTTTCTACAGTTTCTGAACAACAAAATACTTTATTCTGATGATTTTATTTCTCTGGAGCTGTGAAGCTCAAAGACGAGGCTTCTAATGTCAAAGCAGCCTTCTGAGACAAATAATATTTCTTATTATTCCTTAATAAGAAATACGAAGATAACTTGACAAAAATCTTGTTATTCTGAGCTCTGACTATGGTGTTTATTCTGAAGTTCAATGTGTGTCCTGAACCCTCCATTGAAGCACTCAGTAGATTCTGAATTTCTTTTATGGGGCAAGAACCCTTTCTGTTCTCCCAGAGCTCACTACTGTACAAACATCTTTTTGAAGGCTAATTTTGAATTTGCAGTAGTTTGCTGGTTGCATTGATCCATTTTTGGCTACTAGGTGGTCTGTTGTCCTGGAGGCAGGTGTGTTGCAAGATTATTTCCTCTGTTCAAGCAGCCACATAATTTGATAAAATTAATAAGTCTACAGTTTTTTAAAAAAGTAGTCCTGATCTACATCATGTATGCATGGAGCACTCTATTTATCTGTTTTTTTTTAAATACCACATAATTCTTACTACCAAAGATAACTAAGAGCTATTAAAAACAGCAGTCATGACCTATTCTAGCAGCCAACCGCCTCTTAAAAAGTTGAGAGCTAGAAACCAGAAGTAAATATTCAGTACAGATAAATTAATTCAGCCATAAAACTTAATTACCCTATGGCTCCCCCACCACTGACAACAGATAGAAGGTAGGGGGAGTTGGAGCATAATGCAGCTTCCTCACTGAAATGAATAAATTATTGCAAGGACTTTGTACAACCAGGGCTTTACAACGTGTTATTGCAATAAATAAGCCTTACAATAAAAATAATCTTAAGATTGTCTATCTATTCAGTTACAGATTTTTAAGGAGGCATTTCTAGGTGTCTTCTTGACTTCTAAGCCTTCAAAGGAGACCAAAATCTAGTTGCCATCATACATTCTTTTCAAGTTAATTCCAGAGAAGTATTTTGATTAGTTTAGTCTTCCATTCTTGTGCTTATTCTCCACTTTCCTCTAGTACTCGTCAGTTTCAAGAATTCCTGAGCTGCTGAAAATAAATTAATTTTGGTTAGTGAAAGAATTGCTCAGTAACAGAATAGACCTTTTAGAACACCTTTCTCCCACTTTATTTGGCCTAGAAGGTGTAACTGAAAAACTGCTTCTCTTCAGGACTAAGGTATAGATCAAGCCTATGATCTGAGCCACTAAAAGAAATATTTATCACTTGGGGATTTTTAAACCCAAATCGAGACCATGGTCACACTGTGATATGTCATTATGTTGTAGGGAGCCTGTATCTAGAAGAAAGTGAAAGACAAATTAAGAGTTCTGCCAAATGATTGATGAACTCTACTGAAACTAATGCTTATTTGCAGATGTAATCAACACTTCAAAAGGACCAGCAGAATTTTTGTAGTAACTACATTGCAAGGATGAAATTATTTTGAACAGTGTCTACAGACTATCAAAACCTGTGGGTTTCTTTTTAATGATAAACAATATGTGATTCTGCTTTACATCTTCTATTCTACAGCTATATCTTAGTCTCAATTTATTCCCTGGAAATGCACTCATTTCTGTCACACAATAAATATATACAAGTGAGGAAAGTGCAAGCAGTTGAGAATCATGGCACAACAAATATTTCATAAATATGATTTGTCTTCCATTGTGAATGTGTTTAACAAAGTTAATAAATAGACCCAAGTGAAAAAAAAAGAATAAAAAGAATAAGAAGAAAAATGAAAAAAAAAAAGAAGAAAAGAAAGGAAAAAGGAATAGAGAAAAAAAAATAAAAGAAGAATAAGGAAAAAAAAGATAATGAGCATTTTTACAACTTAGTATTTCAGTAATTGGGCTTGTGTAAGCATGGAGAAGCAAGGTAGATTTTAACATATTGGTAGATTTTAGGTCACAATGCCCAGTGACCTAATATTTGTTTATAGATGTCATTTATTTTGCATGTTTGAAATATTTGTTTATGGAGATAGATGAATCACAAAGAATAATGATAAATCCTAGTTCCTAGACAGAATTTCTTTTAGAGTTGCTAAAGAACAATATAATCAATTCATCTTTCTATCCTCCCCTCTCTCTCTTTTGTGCCCTCTAGAGATTATTTTTGTTGACTTGTATGTCACCTTGATTGTTGCCTTAGAGATTTTAAAGCATTCATATTTTATGGGATTAATTGAACAGGTTTTTTTAAGACAGTTTTGATTCTGAGGCTAAGGACCCACATTGCATTGAAAACATTATTTATATTTTATTATTACAGCTGTATATATTTGATGCATATTATTTGGACATTCCATTGGGGATTCTATTATAGCAGATTCTTCTAAATATTTGTCGTATATCAACCACACAAAAAGTCCTGTTAGAAAAAAAAGTTAAGAAAAGTAATGGAAGTTAATTTGAACAAAGCCTTGATAAATTTCAGTATACAATCAACATAATTGTGCAAAATCATGCCTTTTTATGGTTGATGACAGTATCTGGATACTGCAATATACAAAAAGTGAGCTGCATGAAAAATTAACTCTTGGTCTGAATAACAAGGAAAAAGAACATTCCATCTAATATAAAGTGAATGTCAAGGCATTTGCATAGGAGGGAGAAGGTTCTGAACTTTTTATTGTGCTATTTAAAACACGACCTTTGCTTCTATGCTGAAATTCTTAATGTAGGTGGCAAAGTAGCTTACTAGCAGAGACTCCAAATCAGACAGGACAAACCTCCAGAGACCAATATATTTTACCTTCAAAGTTTGTTATGCATTTCCTCAGACTTGCTTTACCAGAGTAATCAGCTACACAGAGAAAGGAAAAAGTAATAACTTCCTTTGTTTGCAGACCTAATGAACACTGCTATACTCCCAAGTGCTAAGCCCTCTGCTAGTCTCAGTTTGGTGGAGAAAAGTTTATATTTGAAGTATATGAAGATGAATTAAAATTTCCTTGATTCCCCCAATCATTATTTGGTAAAATCAAATAATCTTGTGAAATGAATTAAAGTAGAAATCTTTTCTAAAGAAAAAGAAATTATGTTTATGTTCATATTATCTATTGACCACGTTCATATATAATTTAGTATGAGAAAACACCTGAAAGAAGACAGTGATACAAGCATGAAAGGCTACTTTGGTGAATGGATCAGCTCAATGTCTAATTTGAAGACATCAAATGATTTTTTAGATATCACATAAAGAGCCAAATGCCTTATAATTTTTGTTCATATGAAGACTTTGTGCCATGGGCTCTTTGCATTAGTCTTCCATAACCATAAAATCATTAAAAGGATATATTTAGAGTATTTTAGGAATTTTATTCTGTTTCAATATAAAAATTCTGCAAGAATAGTTTAATTTTGTTCCCGCTTTTATATTTTTTTTCCTACTATGATGTACTGTGATGATGGCCTTTTTGGAGCAAGAATAGAACATTAAAAGCATAACTGACATTGTACTTTAATTCCTAGCTGGAAATCTCCGAAGTGTTTTCCCCTTCAAGGTGATTACTATGTTCTAAAATTTCAGTATCTATCTTATAATGCTCTGCAACCTTTAATTATTGAACATATTTAGGTGAAGGGGAAAATAAAAGACCATGTTTTTGCAAAAATGACTGATTTTAGTTACTTCTTGAATAACTAAAATCCTTAAGGGGAAAGTAGAGAGAAGGACATATATATTCATAAAATAGGATCTTTGCCATACAAGGCAAATCTGTTCTTATTCCTGAAATAAATTCAGGATTTGGAGGTAACTTTTTCCTGGAACAACTGTTCATGTACCCAAAGATAATCAAGGCAGGTAAAACCTGTCTTTTATTTTGAAGTTCTTTTTCTTAGAGAAACCTTTTTAATTTAGTTATGGTAATAACAATTGTTTTAACAGAATCCATTGTCTGTTTTGGAAGCACACACTGTGTGATGAGAAAGATCTTTGACTAATTGGTAAAATGCAAGATGTCTCTACAATTCAGATATACTCCCTAAAAATAAACAGTGTTAGATATTATGTCCATGCTAAATCTTAGTAAAGCATGTCTTATGTCAATATTTCACAGTATTCAATAATAAAATTGACCAAGAGAAAATTACATGTGGTAATGCTTTTACAGTCTTTCTAATTGCAGGTAATCCAACTTAGTCCAAAGTGGTTAAGTGAAAAATGAAGAGCAGGAAATGTCCTCTAAAACTGGACTAAAGAGATATATTTTAAGTATTTGAGAAGCACATCAATATCTTTGTTTTCTTTGGCCTAAAGGAGGATCCAAGAAATAATAGGCCCATCTGTCTTACTTCAGTACCTGGGGAAGTTATGACCCCTTCCCGGGTCAGGCACAAGTCAGATGAACCACATGATTGGGAAAAAACAGCATGAATTCAGCAAGGGAAAATATATTTGACAAATCTGATTTCCTTCTATGACAAAGTAACCTGTTCACTTGCTATGGGATGAGGTGGGCATTGTCTACCTGGATTCCTCCAAGGCTTTTGACGTGTTTTGTCCCACAGCTTCCTTCTGGACAGAGTGATGTGGTATGACCCACAGATATGCAGTTCCTGTGGGGGTGGGGATCTCGCTAACAGGGTGCACCCAGAGGATGGTGGTGACAGCTCCTTTTCAAACTGATACCTACCAGAAGTGGGGTCCCACCGGGATCTGTGTGGTGCCCAAAGCTGTTTAAGATCTTGACAAGTGATCTGGATAATGGGATTGACTATACCCTACAAAGTTTGTTAATGACATCAAGCTGGTTGGGGAAGTAGACACTTCAGAAGGGACAGCAACCCTGCAGGAAGACATGAAGAGTGGAATAATGCAGGATAGGGCTACAGGAAGAGTGGGTTAACAAGAACCTCATGAAATTCAACAAGGACAAGTAAGGTCTTGCTTATTATATGGAAAAATATAATCCAGGAATGTAGCATGGTCAAAGATCTACCTGGTCTTTAGAAAGGGACCTGGGGATCCTGGTGGACAGCAAGCTCAGTATGAGTGAGCTGCCCTGTAACCAGATGCTGGGCTGCATCAACAAGAATGGTACCGGCAGAGATGCACTCTACCCACTTGTCAGGCCCCACCTGGATTACTGTGTTTGGTTTCAGTTCTGATGATATTAAAAAGATGCAGTTAGACTGGAAAGGGTCACCAAGATGATCTAAGGACAGGGAAGCCTGACATAGAAGGAAAAAGAACTGTGTTTATTCACCCTTGAGAAAAAAGATTAAGGGGAGACCTTATTATCATGCTCCTGTATATAAATTGTGCCAATAAAGAAGATAAAAGACTTCCTTTTTAAAAGGAGTCACATGGAAAAGACAAAGAATAATGGGCACAAGTGACTCCTGTACAGATTCCAAGTAGACACTAAGGGCAAATATTTCACAATGAAAACAATCAGCCATTGGAATAATCTCCCCATGGAAGTGGTGGGTTCCCCATCTTGATCCCTTTTAAGATTCATCTGGATAGGGTGTGAGCCATCTTGTGTAGACTCTGCTTTTGCAGAAAATAATTGGACCAGATGATCCTTGAGGTCCTCTCTGGTCTGGAATTCTATGATTCTATGATTTCAAGTACATAATTTAGTGAACCATCGGAAAGAACACCATGGAATATAGAGAACAAGTGCATGCTGTTTCGTGAAAGTTTTATTGGATTACTATCTATCAGCTAGTCTGTAATTCTGGTTATAAATTATTTGAGATTTATGTCTGTTCTGTATGATTAATCATCTTTTATTACTTGAATTCAATCAGACCAAAAATCTCTATTCTAGCAACTAGCAAAGTTGCCAGTAGTGCAATACAATAATTGCACTTCACTGAATCAAAGTCATGTACTTTATACTGGAGTGGCAGATTTAAATAATAAGGTTAATCAAAGAAGCTCCAGTGCACACAATGTAATTAGTGTAGTGTACTGTAATTCTGGTCAATTCCACATAAAATTGATGATATATATAGCATACAAAGATATTTACTTGATTGTTTGACAGGAAATAATTTCATTCTAGAATTCCTGAAAGCATGTTAATTCAAGAGAAATGCATGCTAGACCAAATCTTAATGAAAATGCATTGTAAAGGATCATTAAGACTGCTGGCTTAGTCCTGTAAAATTTTGCATGTTCTAGAGGTGGAAATTAATACCTAAGGCAGAACAGACAGATTCAATAATGCTGCTTCTTTTATTATTAAAGAGAGAATGAACAGAGGCAATTAATAAACAATGGTTTACTGAAGAGCTTTCAACAGAAATTAACCTTTTTAATAATTTATAAGGTAGTATCAGAGATAATAGTATTGTGTTTCATCTCAAATTGGTGTTGAAACTTGTCTTCGAATTAAGTTTTCAGTTTATGGCACATCAAAGTTTCAAGCTCAGTTCACAAAAGATATTGCTTACTGAATTTTGCAGTCTGCAATCTTCTCAAGTTATACAGAAAGGAAAGATATAGGTAGTGTAGAATAATCTCAGAGTGATAACAGTTGAGAAATGACACTCAGAAATCAAGATGCAGAGATTGTAAAGAAGTTTTCTTGCTCTGATAATGGAATAATAAAAAATATTCTGGTTTATCGAATTTTTTTGTTATTGACTGTATCGCCACATATACAAGTACCTTAACTTCTGATTGGTGACAGGGTGTTAGACATTAAATGTATTAAATTTGTGCTTTTATGCAATAGCACAGGCTGAATATATGCAACAAGCTGTCATCCCACCCCAAAAAAAACCAAACAGCCCAAACATATCCCAGAATAAAAACAACCAATAACCAACCAAACAACCATCTAACCTAGCAACAGCAAGAAGGACCACATCTTGAGGCCACGTCTGAATGCAGTCACCTGCTGCTTGCAGCTTAATGCTTGTCACAGTGCTCGAGGTGTTGAGGTGTCGTCCCGGGTACATCGACATCACCTGACATGAACAACAGCCATAACAAAGACTACACAGACTACTGACCTTCTTGGGGAATAACAAGCAAACAGAAAGATCTGATAGGAAGTGCTGATATCGTGGAAATGTGTACCTTGTGATAACTCCTTTTGTTCTTAACACTGATTTCTGCAGCTGCTATATGCTTTATCTGTCATAGCAATGCCACTTGAACAAGGACAACAGTTATTTGTATGTAAGTGAGCTTGGCTACCAGTTACTTCCTCTGCTCAGGAAAATGGATGCCTTCATTTCCTCTAACTTTACTGAGCCACAATTTTTCCAATGTCTTGATTTGGTCATTCACTAAGTCAATCTTTGCTTTGGATGATGCTTTTTGAAACTCAAGCTCATGACCATGAACTGTGAACAGGAGTTGTCAGTGCTGACTGATCTACAGCTTTTTTCATTGAGACTGTTACAGATTTAAAAATTAAACATGGACAATGTATTTTCTTCTGTTTTTCTAATTTTTTTTTTGTTTAAAATCTGCTATTTCTAACTGGGATTTGATTTATGTTTCAGATGAGTACAGCTGTTGTTTTTCTTTACAAAGGTCAGAATAATTGAAAAAAAAATTAAAAAATGAAATAATTATGGAAAAAGTTTTTTTAAAGTCTTCACAAACATGTCCTTACCACTTCAGATTACTTCTAAAAGTGGCTGAACTACATTTAAGCAGGCCTCTTTCCCACTCATGATGAACTGGAGTAAAATTCTAATTCCTCTGCACTCTAACATATTACTCTTTATTTTTCCTCCCGGCAATGACTGCTGAATATTTAGACCTCTTTAGCAGGCATTAATGCTGCTTATGACATGTTGTTACTATGTTATAACAGAAAATACAAGGAAATGTATGATAGTTCTTTATGCTCTTTTCCTAGAGCTTTCACTGACAAGGGGTGAGCCAATATTATGTCATTTCTCTTGTGTCTGACAGGTTAACTCTATTTAGCTCCTTCTGGTTTTAAGTTTTCTACAGAAGTTGTGCTGGGCCTGAGTAGATAGGATGGCTCATCAGCTGAGGGATGGATCTAAAGACTATGGAATCCTAGGTAAACCAATTTTGTGCCTTAATATTCCAACCTTCAGGTGGGAAATAATATTTTCTAATCTTATGAGTATTCTGTAAGAAGATAAATTATAGAGGTATTAATTTTTAAAGAATAGTGATTAAGTGAACCATATTATGCCATCAGAAGGTTGTCATTTCAACTCTTCTATCTTTTCCATCAGATTAAAATGACAACTCAAATTCTCTTGATTTAATTAAAAAATGGTTAGAATAGCACATTTTCAATGAAGTTCACTTTATAGCTGCTATAGAGTACACAAAAGTCAGATATGATGAAGATATATTTCTTTTGTTGACTAATCTTTCTCCTTTTCCAGGACAATTGGGAAGGGAAACCACTGCACATAAATAGGGAAAATTAGTTTGTTGAAAACCAGGTCATCAGAAGAACATCAGAAGAACCTGACATTATTCTTTTTTCAGGGATTTTTTTTCTTCTTGTTGGCAGAACATGCTTTAGTTTTTATATATCAGGTGTACATTTAGAGGCTTTGCACAATCTCAGGTGTGTATTTTTTAAAACTAGTTAAAATCTGACGCTGCATTTTGAGACTGGACAAATAAATAGCAATCTCAAAAAGCTGCTTTTCTCTGTCTCTGAAACCATTTATCTACAGTTTAATCTTGAAGAAATTTGTCTGCATCAGACTGTTACAACTACATTGCCTGGATTCAATAGTGGCTTTATTTTTACTAGGCTTAGCATATTTTTAATAGCATAAAGCACTTCTTCAAGTTGCTGATCATGCTCTGTGCAAAAATGCCTACCTCAAGGCTTTTCCTAAACTAGAAATACAGAATACAGAGAAATATTTCACAACATACTACATAAAATATAGGATATTTTCTTTCTGAAAAAGGATTATTTTCTTAAACTGAAGACAATTATGAAAGATTTATTTGTGGTATAAGCTTTTGAAACTGTTTTGCAGCAGGTCACAGATAGGCTACTGAGGAGGGCCCTTAGGCCAAAGGAGTGCCTAATATTATTGCAAGAGGTTGTACTCAAATTTTACCAAAATAAAGATGATTACAAAATTACTTTTCATTTGTTTGTTTGATGTCAGAATGTGTCAGCAGCTAAACAAAAACAATGAACATAAATATTTTAAGATAAATGCTGTGGTTCAGTTACCAGTGAAACATACAGGGAAGTAATTAAGGGATGACAGAAGGGAAGATTTTCCACAAGCCATGAATAGCCCAGTGCATCAGGCGTTTTGCCTCTTTACATCAAGAACAAAGGGTGAATTTCACCCCTGAGCCTTACCCTGTGTCCAACACCATGGCTGTATAAACTCATTCCAAACACTGACATATCACATCATCAAAACAGAGATTTTCTGGAGAAAGAAGGTGGGAACAGGGAACTTTTCTTCTCTTTTGGCTTGTCAATTGAAGCCATCTAATTTCTTCTGCTTCAGAAAGAAACATGCCTTACTGACAGAGAGCAGGTGTTATTCACTGAGCCTGGCTTCACTCTGTGCAAGAAGTGCCCATTTAACGTTTTTGTGAGTCATTGTAGCACATATTATAATTTTAGTACAATATAGTTTCCTATGACCCTTAAAAAAGACAAGGCAATTATTTAATTAGTAACACCACATGTAAATGAATTGTGAGGCATGCATATAAGTTTCATGTGAGTTTTGAATTTTCTAACTTTTAGTGATGGATTTAACACAATTTTACAACTAGTATTTTTCTTTTTCTTTTCTTTTTTTTTTTAATTTGAAGATTATATAAACACTTTGGTTTTTGGGGTGAATTCTGTGAAAGGTGCAAAATTATGGGAGTCAGTTAGTAGGATAATGATTTTCTGATTCAAAAAGAATGACACCAAGATCTAGTCTTATAAAAAAGAATTTTTATTAAAAAGCATAGAAACAACACAGTTCATAGAGTCACCTTTTGTGACAGCTAAAATTCTGAAGTACATTCATCCTATTCCTTTAAAAATATTTTTTTATTATATTTGAAGCTCTCAGTGAAAATGCAGAGGGAAATCCTATACTTTGGGTCCTTCCTTAAAGCAAGTCTGCTCATTTTGTTGGCTTTTCTTCAAAAGTCTGCCTTTCTGTTACCCAAGATTCTTTCATCAGTGAATTTGACCATATTCCAGAAGAGACAATTTCCTTAATTCAGGACTCCAACAAGTAGCAGAACATCATCATACTGATAAGCAAACTGGTATGGCTTACTTGACCAGCAACAGGATTCTGCAAGCTTTTACATTCAATTTAAGTCCCTGCTTCTTTTCTTGTTGTTGTTGTTTTTTTTTTTTAATTTATTTTTCCGGGTTTTTGTTTGTTTGTTTTTTGTGTGGTTTTTTGCATTTTTTTTTTGTAGTGGCAGGGAGAGTTGTGTTTTTTTCTTTTTTTGTTAAACTAAATGTCTTCTTTCAATTTTTTTGGTTTACATTTTCAAAAAAGACAAGAAACTGTCCACATTTTTCCCTGTAATATACTTCCGAAAAATCTAAAGTTAGTTCCCTTTCTTTTCCTTTATTATGTTTAGTCTTGAGAAGCCAAATACCTCAACTCTTGTTCTATGTTTCAACCATACTGATTGTACACAATATGTGGCAAATGCATGCAACTAGGTATTTTGAATAGCACAGCAGATTATAAATCTGTAGCTAGGCAACTTAGTCTTACAGTAATCCATAATGTCTCAAAATTTTTATTCATATTTTAAAATTTTAACAAAATGCTCCAATGAATTTGTTAAAGTATTTAATTTATATATGTTGCTTGATTTTGGAAGAAGTGTCTCAGCTGGATGCTTCACATAGACATCATCTGTCTCTCCAGTGACAGAAATGCTCTCGTGCAGTAACCCTCACTGGGTATTTTGGAAACTATTCCTATGTTTATAGAGCTGGACACATGGCAATTTAGGCTGGGGAAATTATAGGATCTTTGAAAAGAAGATAACCATTTTTCCTGTTATTCAACATGCAACAGCTGTCCTTTTTTTACTAGTATTGACTTGTTTGGGAATGACCTATACCATTCTTGCTTTCTATGTCATTATTCTTTTAAAACTCTTCTAAGCTATGTCATTGCTGTATGGCAATAAGTCAAGATGAAGGGTTGATGAAGCTCTTGTGGGTATACACCCCACTGTCCACAAAAATATATACTACAGAGTAAATATTTATTTATTTATTTATTTATATCCATATCCATATATATATATATATATATATATATATATATATACTGTACATATATAAACACATATAAGATAATTTTGGCATGGATTCAGCTGTTAGATTTGTATACTCCATGCTGACAATTACTCTGTTTCCTTGTCATGAATTTAGTAAATGTGTTTTTTGTATGTACTCTGTTTTTAGGTTGAGGGCTTACAGTAATATATATACTAAATTTACTGTGCCTACACCTTTTGCACATTACTGGGATCGTTTTTATCTTGTGAAGCAGTCATTTTATTGCTCCTTGGAGATAACAGTAATTTCATTCTGTTTCAGTTAAAAAGCTGCTGCACAAAAATGATCTAACTTTAGTTTCGCTTGCTTTTTAAAAACTTCAAATTTCTTCAACATGGTGACAAAGTGGAGAGCTTAATTGCTTACCTGACACCCTTCATAGCCAATTTCTTAACAAGAGTGAGAAGCGGTGTTGGAGAAAAATCACTTATGTATACCTCAGAACAAATCTGTTATTTAAAACAAATTAGCAGTACATGTTCTTTCCAAAATTTTTATTCCATTTTCTTCCTTTAGGGTGCAATTTCATGAATGATTTAGCCAATTCAAATGTGGGTTGCAAGTACCCGAAAATGACAGCTTCACTCTTTTTCTCCTGCAACACGGGTCCTTTTGTGCTATTTCACATCAGGTTAGATTTTATCAGTACTACCTACCTCAAGCCATTCCCTCATGTAACTTTTTAAGTAACCAATTATTTAAGAAAACACAGCTGTATTTACATCTAACCTGTTCCTGGGGAGCAATCCCATGTATGCTGACTTTTTTTAGTCCCTACCTTTGCAATTTTCATCAAATTTCCTTAGACTCTAACATTTGAAATTATATTGTCATTAAGCCTGGAGCATTCAGCATAAATGCCTATTTTGATTTTCTGAAAAGGTTGATTTCCATTAAAATAGCCTTAAAGACTTTTAGTGACAAAGGAACAGCTTTCAACTTCAGTAAATTCTGCTGAATTTCTGGTCTTTCTCTTTTTTAGCCTCAAAGCAGCAATTTTTGCATGTGGTAATCAAAATTTTATAGTCATATTATGCAATCCTACCTATGTCTTTTAATATTACATTGTTCAACTTTTAACTGCTCTCATAAGACTACAGTTTTCTTCATTATATGAGTATCTCAAAACTCTAAAAAGTTTTTTTCAGTTGTTTGGGTTTTTTGGTTTTTTGTTTGTTTGTTTTAGTTTGTTTGTTTGTTTTGCTTTGGGGTTTTTTTTGTCTTTCTCTTTACTAAAGAGTAACCAATTCAGTCTTGGTCACTCTGGTGATTTTAGAATTACTCTGGTTTCAGAGAGTCCATTGCTGACCTATGGCCACACGGCACTCCCTGTTCTATTTAACTGGGTCATCTTTATTTTGTAAAATGTTATACTTTGTCCACACTCTTGTGATGGTTTTCCAAGAGCATAGTGAATAGGAATAGGAATTGAGTATCCTTTCTGTCTTCTGTGTGTTTGAAATTTTGTCTCTTCAAGGAACTCTAACCTTTATTTGTATCTTGGTTTTGGGATTAGAAAAAAAAAAAAAACAAAAAAAATGGCTAAATGACCACTGTTTTGATCTTTTTTTCTGCATGTTTACTGGTCTTTCCACTTGCTTTTAAAGTTGCCTTATCTGAGAATGCTATTCATTAAACTTAGTTTCTTTATTGTTCTTAATCCATCTTATTTTTTTTTATTCTCTTATATAAGCTTCTGCAACAGGAAATTTATTTATTTTAATTTTCTTTTTACTGGACTCCGCAGCTTACAATTCTTTTTCTACTTAGCAAGTCTTGCTCTAAACCCTAGAAGATCCTTTGGTTAGCATTCCTCTAGGGAACCACTGGTCTTGACAAAATTCAGTTCATTAATAGCATACTAACTCCAAGTTCTTAATTAACTATAAGAGAAAGAAATCTGTAAAAGATCTGTAAAAGATCACTATCCCAAAAACCACACACCAAATCATGGCAATGAAAATTTGGCTTTTCATGTCAGGTTCACCTTCCTAAGTGTTAAAGTTTGCTAAACTTCCTGTCTGCTCCCACATTGGGATCAGAAGTGCCACTTGTGGGGAATTATTCATATAGTCTGAGAGGCAGCAAAACATACAGCTGCAAACAGCTGGCTAAAAAAAAAAGCCAGCACATCTATTCAGTTAGCAGCTTGAATTCAGATTATTGGCCACAACCTCCTGTGTATTCAGTATGTATTCACACCTTACACTACACATTTGCTAGCTGGCTACAGATCTTATGTACATATTTTGCATGTATGTACAGTAGTCATCGTGCTACAGGCATGGTTATTTGCTCATGCAAAGATTCTAGTCTCTGTGTAAACCATTCTGGATTATTTACAGAATTAGTTTTAGCTGCAATGTATTCTAGTGTGATGGCCAAAATATATTTTCCTTTTAGCCTGGCAGCATCAGCATTGCTTAGGACAAGTACAGAGCCTTAGCTGAAGCCTTCACAAACACAACAAAACTTAAACAACTTGGTACATTGCAAAAGATAAAACTGAAGTGTTTTTTTTTTTTATTTCATGTTTATAACTGCGCCAATTGTAATTTGAAGAGATGTAAGAGAGCCTGAACTGAGCACTTAATTTATCCTTAACCAAGAGTCCAAAGAACTCTTATACTTTTTTCTCTTAAACATTTAGATCTTCATAAAGATTAAAATAAAACTCAACCTGTTATCAGAAGAGAGTAGCTTGTCTTTGAAAATGCCTTTTTTCCTAAGAAAAGAAACACTGAAATATATATTTTTAAAATTTCTTCATTAACATAAAATTATGAACACTAATAATTCATTTACACCAAAATCTGATTTGTGTAACACATTCCTATAAAAAGTGTTGACAGAATTTATGTAATAAAATTTCCAGGTAAGAAATTCAAGATACAGCATGGTATATGCCATTGAAATAACCTATAACTGAGACAATTTGAAAGAAAGTTTTAATTTAAACACTTTTTTCACAAAGTAAGGAAAATATTATTAAATTATTGGAGTTTTGGGGTTTTTCTGAACCCTATGTAATTCATTTTTGCATACATGGGAGACTGTGGGTTATGAGACAAACTACCATATATTCTGCTGAAATATTTGGTTTATGACAGGGGAATGGAAAGGCAGAGTCACAATTTAGACTACAAATAGGTAGATATTTTATTTATAAATTCTTTTTCTAAATTCTAGCTGTTAGGAAAAAAAAAAAGAAAAAAGAACAACTTTGGAATAAACTTTTTTCCCCCTAATATGACCAGCAAGCAGAAAATATACCATTTAAAATACTTATGTCTTAAGGATAAGATAAAATACAAAACAAGTCTACATTTAACTAACAGTTTTGAGGATTACAGAGGAATATCATTATTGAAAGAATGTATAACACCGTTTACAGTGTGCATTTTAAATTACGGGACTGGAAACCTATAGTGCACGGCAAGGGAGTTTCTTTTTATTTTTAATGAGTAGCCAGTGTGTGCAGAGATCCACAGCAAAATTTACTTTTCTGCTAGAAAACCCTGTATTCTTTGTTTCCAAGCATCCTCTCTATGTCTATTTTTACTTGCATTGCACAACAATGATACTCTGAACTCCCTTGGGACTGGATACCACCTGTGTCTTATTGCTGATTCTCAAGAGCTTTTCGAAAATATGTTCTCCTTTTTATTTTCAAAGTAAAATCACACTTTTTGTCTTCATTAAATTGATAAACGTAATATTTCAACCTAAGAAAATTATATTCAGTTGCGTTTTCTCAAAAGGACAAAACCATTGTCATTTCACCTCTCATTGCCTGCTAAGGTACCTTTGCTACCATTCATTCATACTCAGAAGCAGAATATAATTAAAATGTGGAGAATTATTTTTATTTCTTTTCCTGTGTAGGTCACTCTTTTGAAGCCACACCTGATGTTACATAAGCGTAGCTGATATATTTTAGATACTGCCTTAATCTACATTACTGTGAAATGTAGAAAGATTTTTTAAGAAGCTGACTATATAGCACAAGCACATCTTCAACAACAATAGGGCAAACAGAAATAAGGTGGACTGAAAGAATCTGACATCATGGCTAAAAAAGGAATATATTAATTAAATTATTTACCATCCAGAGAAAAATAAAGAAGTCTACTTTTTGTTTTCTTCCTCTTCTACTGTCATATTTGTAAGGACTAAACAGTGCCTAAAATTTCATGCAAACAAAATCCCAGGTATTTGGGTGGAATAAATTTCTGCAGGATTCTTGACTGTGAGTCTAATACTGATTTTCTTTTCTATGATTTAAAACTATTTTAAATTGTTAGTAATCACTGAAAAGTCCCTGGCTTCAGGACAGATATGAGACAAGTGGGAATGATTCTGTATTTTGTCTATATAAAGAAAGGAAAACCACTGGAAAAATTTAGGGATGATACACTGATCTGCTCCATCCTGATTCTGATGTGTGCAACTGAGAGCTGGGGTCTGATGTAGGAACCCCTGGTGGTTTAACCCCAGGCAGCCACCCGGCCCCACACAGCCACTCATTCTCTCCCCCACCAGCAGGGCCAGAGAGCAAATTGGAAGAGTAAAAGGCAGAGAAATCCTGGGCTGGGATAAAGACAGATTGATAGGGAAAGCAAAAGCCACACACAGAGGCAAAGCAAAACAGGGAATTAATTCACCATTTCCCATGGGCAGGCAGGTGTTCAGCCACTTCCAGGAAAGCAGGGCCCCATCCCGTGTAACAGTGGCTTGGCATGACAAACACCATCACTCCAAATGGTCCCCTCTTCCTCCTTCTCTCTCACGCTTCATATGCAGAGCATGATGTCATATGATGTGGAAAATCCCTTTGGTCAGTTTGGGTCACCTGTCCTGGCTGTGTCTCCTCCCAGTCTCCCAGGCACCTCCAACTACCTTGTCCACATGACAGTACAAAAAGCAGAAAAGGCCTTGGCTCTGTCCAAGCCCTGCTCAAAAATAACAAAACCATCTCTATATTTATCAAACCTGTGTTCAGCATGACTCCAAAACTCAGCCCCATACTAGCCATTGGGAAGAAAATTAACTCTACCCTAACCAAAGACAGCACAGGACCCAAAACATTGTCCTTGCAAATGGTAACATGGGCAGGGTGAGAGCTTATAGAAGACTAAATTATACTTCCCCTGAACTAAGAGGAAAGCTGGATCAATTATTTTTTGCCTAATCCACATATGTACAATAACCATGAAACTGACTGGCATAATAAGACATATGTCAGGCTGGTTGAACAAGTGATGGTATTCAAAGAAAAAAAGGTCTCATGTTTAACTTCTACCAGCAGATTCTTTTGATAAAGTTTCCTGCCATCCTGTTAGGATCATAATTGCCACCTGCTTAAGATGGCATAAGCCACTTCCTGAAGTTGCCTACCATTTCTATTTGTCTCAAAGAACAGCTTTACAATGTGGCAATTTCCATTCTGTTGAAGATTGCAAAACTTTTTTGCATTTCTTTTTTTTTCCTGAAACAACATGAGCTCTCTTGACATCTAATTTAGCATCTGAAAGGCTGTTCTTTTTTCATTGTTATTTCCTTCTTACCAGAAAGACACTGCATGCTATAAGTCATTACGCCTTCAAGACAATGAACTTGTTCTAATAGCACAGACTTTTTTAATATTAAGCTTTGTCTTGTTCTTTTTTAGAGATAGGAAAACATTCAGCTATTCTTTCAAAGAACAAGGAGGAAGAAAAAATGGATGGGCTAAAATAATTAATCCTAGTTCAAAACATTTGAATATGTAAGAGCTCATAGAAGCTACATTTTACAAAAATAGATACTTAGATGCTGATTCATTCAGTTAAATGGAGAACTGTCCGACAGATTGGCACTTTTTTTGTGTAGTAAAATAAAAAAACCATGATGACAGGAAATTAAAGTAAAATTAGTTTGATAATAGACAGCAAAACCTTTTTCTTTTCTTAAAAAAAAAGGGAAGAAAAAAATGTGGCATACAGTTTAGACAAAAGATGAATATTACCAGTCTGCTTTGACAACTACTTTTAATAAAGTAACTTGAATCTTCATCTTGTAGTATGTATTTTTTTTTTATTTATTCCTGGCCTACTTGACAAAGAAATTACAGCAAAGTAGGAAAGTAATCTAGAAGTTTAAATACTAGTCAGAAGAAGACATCCGAGCCGTATTATCAAATACAGCTATGAAAAACCCATGAATACATATTAAAAAAACATTTTCTATCATCTTCCATTTTAGACATCTATTTTCATGATGACAAATGTTGGCATGGAGATGTTCTTTACCTAAGAATTTCTGTCTCAGAGGAATAGAAATCTCAGTGCTTTTTTTGGTTCATTCAAAAAGAAGACAAGCCTGTGGTGCTTAGGATTCAAACTGAAACTAGTTTTACATTCTATTAAGTTTTACATTTTAAGGGTCAAAAGTGAATTTAGCTCAAGTCAAATCAAATAGAGGAAAGCTTTCCAATCCACATAGCAACCCTAAATGCTTTCCCTCTTCACAAGTGTCGACATTCTCTGCATGAGACACCAGAATCACTTCTGGAGCTTGGAGGGGTTTTCCCCACTCTTTAGTTGGGGTTTTTTCCCCCACCAGCATGGTTTTCCTCCTTCTTTTAGACTCTATAAACCAATGTGCAAATCTGTAGCTGTTGCACCAGTCAATGTACAACAATACTCACCATTCAGTGTGGGGAGAGCATCAGTTTCCACAAGAGATGTGAGCCAAAAAAAAAAAAAAAATCCTGCTAAAGCAAAAGATAGCATGGAGTTATTAAAATGTTACTGTGATTAGTGGCTGGCTATGTGAGAAAGCTCAGAACTCCTGGTAGTTTTAGGCACTTGCACTTAGGGCCAGCAGTTTTATTGCAGCAGCTGTACTGATTTGAGTGTCACTGACGGGTTCCAGTTTACTGATCTTTTTTTTCCTTAACTATTGAAATAATGTATAAGGCAAAACATCTTTGTGCTGTCAATTTGTTTCTCTTTCCCATTTTCATTGGAATTTGATTATTCACTGGGTATTAAAATAGCACCTGGAAATACAAGGTGACAAAATGAATTTATATAGCTTTTAATAAAAAAAACCCATAACATATCATTAGGGTTTTGTTTTTTTTTTTTTTTTTACCTGAAACATAGGCTGATGGTATTCTCAAGGATAAGAAGATAAGTACAACAGCTAGCCTTACTCAGCTAAATATGGGGATGTTAATGAGTCATCTAATCTCTCTTTACCTCCAGGCTGCATTGATTTCACATATCTTCCTTCCTTAATGAATGAGCATAAAGTCTAACACCTGTGATTCCATAGCATTTTGACACTTTGTTCCTCTTCAGCATTCAACTCAGAGCCATGCTGTGTCTGCTGTTTCAAGAGAGATCGGTCCAAAAGCTCATTGCCTGGTGTACATCTGCCATCAATACCCTTTCAACATGCATGGTTTACAATTGCAGTTTGCTGTGTTTAAATGTCATCTGCATTCTGTGATTCAATGAATGCCTGTACACACACACAAAAAGGGAGAAGAGTTTATATATGCCAAGAGCTTTTGTTGTTGTGTTTGTGGTTTTTTTCACTGTATGTGAATTACTGACCTCAGAGGACCCATCCTCTGGGTGATAATTCTCCATTTACAAAGTATTTAAATGCAGTCTCCTAACAACATATTTATAATTTCCTTTCTTCTTTCACAAACATCAGGCAATATACTTCCTAAGATTTCTCTGGAGCAAAGCAGTTTTTATTAGTAGTGATTGTATACAATGTTCTAACAGCAGTTAATTTCCCTCAACAGTCACATGAGAATATACAGTCTCATATAAATCAAGATAATTGTTTTCTCGCAATTTATAACAGAAATAAGTTGGAAAACAAGACAGCAGAGGAAAAGCCAATAGATTTTTAGAGGCTTTACCATCTGGTCTATTATAAAAAGAATCCAATTATCTGGAAAATGGGTGTCTATAAGCAAAATGTATGCATATATGAATGAACATATGAATAGAGGCATACATGAATAGAGGCTTTCAGAACTCAAGTCTACTTATAAGCAACTGTGGCCAGTGTGTATTAATTGCTCAATTTTATGACATGTGAAAGTCTGCAACATGATAGCAAAGGCAGCAGCAACCAGAAAAGCCATTCTCTATTACTTCCTAAATTCTGGTTTTAAACCAGTACACTTTTTTCTTACTATCATAGGGTATGGAATTAAAATGGGAAGAGGGAAGGAGGGGCCTATTAGATAATGAGCATAATAGACAACCTACCTGGCAAAAGAAAATTGCGATATTTTGGAAGATAATTCCTCGGAAGGAATACAACTATTGTCTGTGAATATTATAGGGAAGTAAATGCTGGAGAATTAATACTTAAGCAAAAAGGTAATGATGGGGCCAGAACTGATGAGGGTAAGCTGAGCAGACAGTAATTCAGCAGAGGAAATGTTCAATGCCAGGCTGGATAGGGCTCTGACCAATCTGTTCTAGTGGAAGTTGTCCCTTCCCATGGAAGGGGGCTGGAATTAGCTGATCTTTAAGGTCCCTTTCTACCCAACCCATTCTATAAAACTGTGATTCTGCAATTCTATGGCATCTATCCTAGAGAAGGGTAAGCTTCTGGAACAGTTTTCTAAAAGAGGAAAAAATATAGCTTGTTTTAAAACTGAAGCTTGATGCACTTATTGGAAGGATCATATGACAGTTTCCTTTTATAGCAAGAGTTTGGAGCTGATGACTTTGCAAATCTCTTCAACTCTTCTGTTGTTTTTCATGATATTTTTATGCTATGGTTTTCAACACTTTGCAGATTGCTATCTGAATCACTTCATAGATTTGCCTTTACAACAACTAAATTGATTTTTGGCATTCTAGAAGAGTAAGACTGATAATCAAGAATTCCTTTCACAACAAAACGTTTGAAAAATGCATCACAACAATTAATTTTACTTGTCTTTTTTTTCTTTAAAAATGAAAAAACTGGTAATTTATTTTTAGTGTATTATGTATCTACATCAGTTACACTCAATTGTATCTGGAGTCCTGGGAATTAATCTGACAACCATATTACACATTTACAGACATTTCCTAGGTAACTGAAAGATCCACATACATGCTATACAGCCATCAGAAAATTTTTGTTTTCCCTAGTGACTTCTCTTTTATTTTTCAGCTCTTCCATATGCACTAAACTTTTTGTAATGGTAGACAGATGTGAAGTACATTAATGAGCTGTGAGAGAGGAAAAGAACAAGGGAGACTGAAATGTCATGAAACATGAAAGAGACAGAGTCCAATTTGGGGGGAAAAGCAGCATCTGTGAAAAACAATCACTCAAAATTTGAATGCTTGCTGGAATTCATTTTTATTTGCAAGAAAATAACTGGTAGCCAAAGTTTTTATCATATTTATTTGATATTCAGTTCATTGAAATCTTGCTTTACATGGAGAGTGAAGCTCCTGAACAGAAAATATCTTTAATTAAGATATGAAAAAAACAGGCCCACCAGAAAGTTAGTGTAAAACAAAGGGCAAGAACTACAATGGCAGGAATATGGGTGACTGAGAGCATATTTTCTTTATTTACTGTGGTTTTGCCCTTAAAACTTTGTGTGTTTATTCACATGCTCTATTGATTTGTCTCTTTTTGGAAATATGGAAAAAAAATGGACTTAAGAATTATTTGAAAAGTCATCGATGTCTTCTTTCTTTTGGCTTCTACACAAAATATGAAAACTTTTGTCTCTTTTTACCTCTGAAAAAGAGTTATTTTTCCTTTGAAAGTCGAGGTCATACACACCAGTACTGTGTGAATAGTCAGTCTTCAAGTTTTGTTCCTCTTCTTGAAGAATATTGTTGGGATGACCAGTAATTTTTCAGTCCTCCAATAGTAAGAGAACAGAGGGATGGTCTGCTTTCTAGGGGGACAGATGGAAGAGAGTATGTTTACTTCAGTTTTTTGCCAAGATGAAACAATTTCAGGGCACAGGAGTTGCGGATATCTGGGGCAGCAGCAAGACATCACTTGTTCAAGTTGACTGCCTACGGTTTGGTAGTGAACACCAGAGGTTAGAAGAAATTTCTGAGGCAAGAGTCATTTTTGTGTTCTGAAGTTGGCTATTATACCTGCTTGGGCTGGCAGCCTTTTACTGTTGGCAGCAGTAAGATGCAGATGTTCATTCTGGATATTAGCATTGGTGATCACTGGCCATTTTCCTGCTGTACATGTGCTGAAACGTCAAATAAATGGCAGAAAAACAGCACATATTGTGTTTATGGGACAGTCTGTATGTTTTTATCATTATGTATTTTTATTTATATCAACACACGCAAAATACCTCTTAAGGGATTATGAAGATCTTTACTGACCTCCAATATGTATGCAGCAACATCACATTTTATCTTCACTTCATCCTTTTTTAGAGAATGACGATGGATTCTTGGCTTGAGATCCCTCACTTCCATCCAGGTGGCAGTGCTGAACCATATTTAACAGTTCAATAAAGTCAGCACATTCCCATTTACAAATTTCAAGGAAATGACAGAATGCAATACCATCAATGCATAACATTTGAGGTGGAGGTGGCCAAAATTCCGGTTTTTCTTCACTAGGTACATGATGATAGTAGGCATTCACTGCTACTTGTCTTAGTGTGAGCAACAATGAAGTCACATGATGTGGGAGAACGTGCCAAGCAAGATAACAACTTCCTACCTCACACAAGTCAATAATAATTTGGGAGAGAAGAGAAGAGTTCATTTTGAGCTGCTTCACTACCCTGCAGGAAATTACTCCAATGAGAATTGCTCCTTTATCTATCACTTCTTTCTCTTTCTTATCACCTACTGGCTTTGGGAAGCATTCAAATTAATTCTGAAGTAATTTTCCCTCATTGAGAATGGGATCTCCTTGCAGGTATTTTTCAAACGTTTTTTATGTTCTGGCTATAGCAAAAAATATTTTCCATCAGATGTGTTCGCTTTTCTTCAAAACACACTCAGCTAACAAATGCCAGTGATTTGGTATGGCTACAGTTTTACTGAAGGATCAAGGGCATTTTCACATCCTTGGATTGTATGCTGTGGGCATGACTTCTAACGCATGCCAAAATGAAACCTGGGAACACAGAATCCTTCCTAGTGCTTTGCTCTCTGCTGAAAGATACTCTTGTGTGCAGAGTGGTGATGTTCATGACAGTGCATTCACCCCGTCACAAGAAGCAGCTGTCAGGACTGAACTTTGCATTGCAAAGTCCACCTAGCTGACAGATTGTAAACAGGCAAATAAGTCCTGCTTGAAAGATACAAAACTAAATCTCCCTACCATTTTTCAGTAAGTTGAAGAGATGAAATTTAACACATGAAACTAGGCAGAGAGAGCTATGAAAAGTACTGTTGTCATATGCAATTCTCACATGTCCCATGTCATATGGGACTGTTTTTATGGAAGAGCATGGGGGGCAAATGAAAAGGAGGTGTATTCCATACAATTAATCTCTTGCACAAGACTGAGCATAGTTATTATATAATCATAGAATGGATTGTTGTCTTGTACAACTATCCCCCTGTGATGGGCAGAGACATCATCCAAAGACCCACCCAACCTGAAGGCCGTGAACCCTTCCAGGGATGAGGAATCTACAACTTTTCTGGGGAACCTATTCTAATATATCTAATATATCATCACCCTCATAGTAAAAAATAATGTCTAGTCTAAACCTACCTTTTCTTAAAAAACATTGTCCCTTGTATATTGCAATAGGCCCTACTGAACAGTATGTCTCCATCTGTCTTATAAGGCCCCTTTAAATATTGAAAGATTTCACTAAGGTCTCCCTGGAGCCTTCTCCAGGCTGAACACCACTATCTCAGCCTTTCTTCATAGGAGAAGAGCTCCAGCCACATGATCATCTTTTTGGCCCTACTATGGACTTGCTTCAACAAGTCTGTGGCTTGCCCCTGCTGGTGACCCCAGAGCTGGATGCAGCACTCCAGGTGGGGTCTTACAAGTGCAATGAAGAGGGGAGAATCACATAAAAGGAGATGTGAGAATTGCATTTGAAGACAATTTTGATTGATGATACCAAATAAACAGCTGCTCTTTTCTGAATTCTCATATAATGAGACAAATATATTGAAAAAACTTGGGAAGGGAGTATTCAAGAAGATGCTCGATTTGGGAACAGGAAGCAGAATAGAATTATAAAATGCAAGACTAACCCAGAACTCTCATCTTTTCAGTGTGCAGGCAGTGCAGTGCTGCTGGTTATGACAATGTTATACACTAGACTCCTGTGCTGAAGTGGTACGGGGTTCATATCTTGATCCAATCTACAAGACTTCATTCCTGTTAAAACCAAGTCTGAGAGGATACCTTTGTGATGACACTAGCTTATTTTCAAAAGAGATGAGAACTAGTTTTTATTTTTCACAGCAAGTATAATGACTGACAGAATTTTGCATATAGAGAAACTTGCAGATATTGGCCTTTGCTCCAGCAGACATTCTTCTGAAATTTGACTTCTTCCTTCATGTCAGATTGCTGGTCTTATGACATGATTTTAAGGAACTTCTCAAATCATTTGACTGATATTTAGTTTTGACATTAAATATTGTTCTATCGATCACAATAATGTCTATAACTAATGGAAATTTCAGTTTTCTGGTGCAAGCCAGTGATTTTTTTTCTTTTGTGAGAGATAAGACTTGATACAAAAGCTGTGAATAGTTTTTTTAAGGGCTTTGAAGTATGGCATGAGTGTCCTGCATACAAATTTCAAAATTCTTATCTACCCTTTGAATAACTAAGATTTTTAAATGGAACAGTCCTTTAAGAGACCAGTGAACTATTAATTCATAGGGTAGGGAATATTTCTTCTTTGTACCACAATATTTTGAGAAGAACTAGAAAAAAATGATTATTTATTTTCTCTGTAATATATTGCTTGATTTTAGAGTCAAGACAACCAGCTACTTCCATAAGTATTAAAATCTCTATAAATGTTTTCCATTATAAAATTTAGTTTATTTCCTACTTGATTCATTATTTTCAATGTACTCCTTTAACATTGTGATTTTGTGACAAATGGAACCCCTCAAATAAATTAGAAGAAAAAATGTGACCACAGGTGCAACACATTCAATCAACTAACAGTTTGAAATCTGTGGAACCATAAAGAGGGTGGTACAAAAATAATTTACTAAGCAACAGCACTATGGAAACCACACTGTGCCTAACTATCGCTGACTTCAACCAATGATTGAAAAACTTGGACATTCACAAGTTAGAGCTATATTGAAATAAGAACTGTAGTCAGGTTTGATGAGCAAGACTTTAAATTAAAGCAAAATATAGATGCAAATAAGATTTCAGTGGATGATTCTTTATTATTCTAATCTGAACTGCAAAAGTTGGATGAAAGTGTGTTCAGTAGTGATATTTATATTACTGCCCATTTGAGAATGTTCTTAATTTTGGATTGTTTATATCTTGCTTGAAAAATCATTTAAAAATTGCTGGTAAATGCTGTGAAACATTCAAAGAGCATACAGGAAAAGAAACCATCTCTGGCAATATTGGAATTATTTGACACAATAAGATTTCAATACAAGCTGGTTTTGTGTTTGTTATATTAGAGTTATTTCCCTGAAACTAAAAAAACAAAAAAAGTTCAACCAGAAGCTAATGTAAGTAAATGTATGTTAGTGGCATGGAAGTGCATTTTTTTATTGTGTTTTAAACATGATAGGCTAACAAGTAAGGCATCTTTTATATCACAATAAACTGTGGAGGCCCGTGAGCCTATTGCGAAAAGGAAAATGCCCTGGAGGCATGCACCATAGGCTCTGGGCATCCCCCTTAGGTTAGGGGGAGACAGAGGCTTCCTCCCATGGTGCTCTGCAGCACTATGCTAATTTACCCCAGTTCTGAATTTCCCATTGGCCAGTTGACCATCCTTAACCCTATATGATCTTGTTCTAGAATATTCCCCACTCCCTGTTTCCCAATTGGTTAATGCAACCCCACCTGTCCACCTTGGCACTCCCTATTGGCTCCTACCCTTTGTACCGCCCCTAAATCCTCAGTTGACCGGCCTTGATTCTTTGCTCCATCCCCTTTCACATATTTATACCCTGGACCCTTCACTGTCTGTTGTCTTCTGTCCCTGGACCCTATCAGCACCAGATCCTAATAAACCCTCACTGGAACCCCATGCAGAAGATCCTCCCGTGTCTTGCCTGCCCGCTGGCTGTGGTGTACTTGAGTGTTTGAGTGTGTAGTTGTCGTGTGCCTGCCCAAATTTTCTCCCTCCGAGGATGCCTGCAGGGAAGGTAGCAGCACTGACCAGCTCACCTCACCACTATGATAAACCTGAAAAAGACATTCAGTAAACTGTAGTCCTTCTCATATTTCAGTAAAACATATTTTCATACCTCATGCTTTCGTACTGTGGCTTTGACTGGTGTTGACAGGTGACTAACAAACTGATGCTGGAGGTGCTTATGTGTGCGCAAATAGAAAAGAAAAAAAAACAAAAACCCAACCAAAATTAAAACAACAACAACCAAAACTCAAACACATTTAATGTAAAAATTGCCTACAAGAAAAGTCCATGTACAACTTGCTAAGAACAATTAAGTAAGCAATGATTTTGATCCTTTTCAGTCTTCCATTTGTTTCTTTGTTTGCTTTAAAGCATGTAAGTGCTATTTCCTGTTTTTGGTTTTTTTTTTTGTGAGACTGAAATTAATTCAGTGGTAAAATTGATTTTATTAGTTACCATAGGATAACCTAGGAAAAATTATGCCATTTTTTTTGTGTGGAACTTGTGCAGGTTGCTACCCAGTAGTGTTAATGATATAATTCTGGATAATTCATCTTCCATTTCAAAGCTGCTGAAGTTACTTACTTTTATCATGGGACTAAAGATCATGCCCAAGTGTGACTATAAAACTGTCACATCGAGTGGCTCATATTTTTGTCCAAACACTTGTATTCCTGAGTCAATTTATAAATGGGACTTTCATCTTGCAATCACATAGCCGTATTTTGAATAACAACGGTTACTTTAAAATTTTATGTCACTATCAAAAATAGAAGAAGTAGTGGCATTTTATGAACTTCTACATCTCTTTCTTGTTGAAGGTTCCACTTTTTTATTTATGATGTTTTGAGGAAAAATGAAGTCTTAAAAACCCACTTGTTTTGAACAGAATATGGCAAATACATTGAGCCAAACCATAATACTGAAAGTAATTTACAGCATATAATATCTTCTAGTTACTACTTCCTGGATCTCCCATCTCACAAGGACATGTCCAAAGTAGATTACTTTGTCACCTGGGAGTAAATTGTTGGAAAATACTCCTTAGTTTGCTGAAGGTCTTGATATAGGTGAAAAAGACCATCATGAGAAGGGGAAAGCTGCTTACTGTAGCTAAGCTGTCACATCTTAACAGAAATTTTTTCCTAGCGTAAGGGATTTGTAGTGAAAGAAACCTAGGTGAAATACTGTGAATTAAATAAAAGACACAAGGTCAAATTTGTGTTGGTAAAAGTTTCTGCTATGAGATCTTACGGGATGTTACTTTATGAATAGGTTTTTCTGTCATTTATTTATTTTTATTTCTCCGTATTAGCCTTCTACCCACAAAAAAATGAGATAACTGTAGCCTGAAGAGGAAATTTAGCCAAGACAAATTCTGAAGTGATTTGAGATTAATAATCTTCTCTCATGTGTAATGCTTCATTCATGTGAAATTTGTGCTCTGCTGGTATCTGAAAGCTTCTTAAAAGAGCTATTTTTTTTCCACTGTTGATCAGACTTACCTCAAAGTGTCTGGAATACTAAGCTAAAATGAAATCAAAATAAAAACTCAGCAAATCACTGTTCTGCCTTTGTGTTGTATTTTCCTTAAATGTATTTCAGAAATTATAGATTTTATGTCTAAAAATTTTGTAAACAAGAAGTGATTGATGCCACATGCTAAACACTACTGTGATTTTTTACTCAGCCGTGTTAAGAATATGTTGAAATCAATAGGCAACTCACACAGAAAAAGGTCTTCATAAGAAATTTTAAAGAAGGGCCAAAGGGCTTTTGATGTTCTTATATGTGTAAATGGACAAGCAATTAAATGGCTAAAGGATATACCTGGAAAAGATTGAAAACAAGCCCTGAGAGCACAGTTCTCAGCTCCAGTATGAAGAAATATTCAAGCTGCATCTATACAATGTCGCAGTGCCAGAAAGAGAAATGCAAGAAGTGCAAATCACAGAGTTGTTTCAGCCTGGGTTTATCACCAAACAAGTGGTTCCACAGAGAAACTGGGACAAAAAGCCTGGGCTTGGCTTTAGAGTGACAAGGTTTGGCTGCTTTCACAACCTGAGCAAAGACCTTTTCAGACAATTTGATCATCAAGAGACACCTGTGCCTGGTATCTCTCCACCCTTGACATGTACATGTACTCAGCTGTTCCTAAGACAAGTGAAGGCAGAATGGGGAAGCAATAACATCCCCAGGCTAGGAACTTCAGAGATGAAGCACAAAATTGTTGTGCAAATGATAATGAATTTAAGAACTAATAACGAAAAAAAAAAACTTTTGAAATAGCTTTAGTGAGAAACTCTTCTGCTGAGGAGAGGAAAATTTTCTATTAAAATGAATTTAAAAGCTTTTAAATCCTGTTGAAAATAATGGAATTTTTTAGCTCCTTGACTCCAAAAGTGTGTTCTGTTAAATAAGGTATTGGTTTTCTATTTTGAGAATAATTTTGATAAAACTGTATAAAATAAAATTTCTTGCAATGCTTCAAAAAGAAATAAAAGTCATTCTGGAATTTTTCACTTTCAAAAAAATACAATTAAGATTTTCAAGCTACAATATACATCGAGCAGTAAGGACTACTCTTATTTCAAGAGGTTACCAAAATAGATATTGTACTTTCTGGTATGATTACTATTCAGAGCAAGAGAAATCACATGAGATCAAATCAACTGTATAAGCAATTTTTGTTAGATTTTATTGTCCAGTTATTACCACCAAGTCCTCTGAATAGCTTATATCTACTAAAATCTTAGGGATTAATTATTTTCTCATTCCTATTAATTAATTAATTCCCTCAGATATCATGCCTGTTTTCCAGTGTGGGGAGTCAGGCTGTGTCATTCATATAGACATTAAAGCTCACTTTATGGTATTTGTAATAACCATTCTGTTTTGACAGGTGGATATTGCCTGCTCTCAGTGACCATGGGAGATCAGTGAGTGTTTCCGAGTTCAGAGGTTCAGGGTCCGCCTCAGCCTCGTCCCAGCTCCATCTTAAGGAATTTTTCCAAATATATGCTGTGATGCTTTCTGCCACACATAAGATGCCTAGGTTTCTATACAGAAAAAACATCTGGTCCATAATCTGGACATTTAAGGGTACTGGTCCCTTGTATGGATTAGTGAAAAAAAAAAAAATCACTGTTTTATGCTCATTTGGAGAGACTTTAAAGACAAATAACAGTACTTCCCTAAATCCACTATCAAAATGTGAAAGAACTAAACTTAGGTAAACATAAACTTTTAGAAAATTGTTCTAGCAGCTCCTTTCCATCACTATTTCATTTAGATGACCAAACTTCTAAGTAACTCTTAAAATTAATTTCCTTTACTTTGGATAAGAAGGTGAGCTATAGAAATTGAATGACTTTATAATTAGTTATATTAGGTATATTTGTTGATTATTTGAATAAAAAATCTCTGAGTTACAGAATTTTCAGTATGAAATGCTTTCAATGGTATCCATCTGTTGCCTTTTTATCTCAGTATTCTTTCTCAAGCATGTCTTGCATGTTGACATTCAGCTGTTATTCTCTAATTCTCCCAGGTCCAAAATAAAATGTGTTTATTTAAATATAGTATTGCCAAAACCCAGGAAATTGGTTTTTTTATCACTGCTTTCACCAACACTTGCATCAAAAATACCTTCAGTATTATCAGTTCTGTATTTTAATGCCTTCTGTGAAAGGATATGTTCCTATGTGATAGGAACAAAATATGATATAAATATATAACATTTAATATAATATCTTTCCCTGTAAATTCAGCTAAGTTGTATCAACTGAAAAATCTTCTTCAGTAAAAGCTTGTCTGTGACATAAGCTACTGTGCTAAAACATTCTAGACATAAACTAATCTATACTTACAGAATGTGCATAAAAATGACTTTATAAACCTCACAGAATCCGCAGGTAGGAGAATAAACATAAAAGACTTGCCAGGAAGTTTCTCAATAGGGAAAAACCATTGTCATTTCACCTCTCATTGCTTATTAAAGTACCTTTGCTACCATTAATTTATATTCATTTAGAAGAACAATACAATTCAAATGTGGGGAATTATTTCTATTTATTTTCTTGTGTAAGTCACTGTTTCAAAGCCACACCTTGTTTACTTTCGAAAAGTAACTTAAAAAGTTAAAGTTTAAAATTTTTCTGTAAAGCCATCATGATTTACTTTGCTACCATTTAAAACAATTTCTAGTCTACTTCAACTTTACTCTCAACCCCGTAAATTTTGGTTAATAATGAAAATTTTGGCAGTTAAGGTCGGAGCTTGTTTCTGAAGTAATTTTTTCTGGCTGTAGTTGTCATTCATGTTAGAAATAATTACTGTACAACTATATACCTGGAGTTAAAAAAATGTACCTGTTGCATTAAAAATTCATGAGAAGGATTATTTATTGGTGCCATCTTTAAACCTGGGAAAAAATAAACCCCTTTTACATCCTTTTGTCATTATGAAATCAGTAAGATGCTTGGAAGAGTGAAGCATAGTGAGCATAATATTATTGGACTCTGGACCTTCATAATAGAATCTGACCATATGTTTTATGATGGTTAGCTCTTTCAGGAAGTGCAGTCTCTCTGCAAATTAAAAAAAAAAAAAAATTGAAGTTCATCCAAACTAATCTGCTATTTGATTTATTATTAGATAATTTAGTCTGTGTCTGTACCAGCAGAGCAATTGGCTCTGTGATGGCTATATTCAGAAGTGAAAATTCAGGAACATGCAATGAAACTCTGTTGTGCAGAGTTTATTGGCCTGGACACAGAATCACATAAGCTATATTCTTTCCCAATGTGTTCTGGCACATTCCCCAGTGCTACACTCTGTTATGAGCATTTAGCAAATCCCTTTAGCTGTAGCTTGGGTACTTCTGCATTGCTGTTCAATATCAATGTCACTTGACTGAATTATATGTAGACTCTTTAGAAGTCTTAATTACAAATATAAAATGTCCACAGGTTGTTGAGGTAAGATAATGGTTTGAAGGAAAATTTTCCAAAATAGAAATGGTGTCATGAAATTGAGAAAAGAGCTAGAAGATGATAACATTGAGGACACCATGAAGACCATCATTAAGGAAGACAAGAAGCTGAGATTACATTTATTTCCTTTGATATTATTTCTTACTGGGATCATTTATACCAGTAAGACTTGGTAATATATTCTGGATAAGTGAGCCCAGATGGAATATGAAAACAAAGAAAGCAGATTCATTTCCCATATTAGTGAATTTCTACACTTGACCTATTTCTCATAAAGACAAGAGTAGGCAAAGAAAAGTTTTAAATGTAGCTCACTCAAGGCAAAAACTCAAGAGTTTTAAATTGAAGGCATGCAGTACAAGAGATTATTAAAGGATATTTAAAGATTCAGCAGAAAGTAAGTCACAGCAATTTCTACTTATTGTCAGAATACTTGTATTCTATTTTACATGAATCAAGGTTTTCCTTAAAAACACAAAAAATAATAATTTTTAATCTTGTTCACAGTAAGATTTATAAAGGGAAATTTACAAAATGCATCATTTAACAGTAATAGAATTGCTTACCCTTTCAGCAACACCTGCAGACTACTAGAGGAAATAGAAGTAGATGTAACAAAGTCATAACCCAGATATGTGAATTTTATGTCTGTCCTAATAAATAGGACAGACATAAAATTTAAATAGTTGAAATAGTTGTGCAATACAAGTTGTAGGTGCAATACAAGTTGTAATCTACTTCATGTACTCATGAAGTTCCCATGTATTTATTTGTACATGCTGTAGTCCACAGCGTATGCACAGGAATGAAACATAACTGAACAATTTTTATTTTCTGGCTTAGAAAAGCTGAATTCTTAATTTTCCTTCTTTTCCCATGGCTGCTTCAGAAAATTCTCTATTTTTTAATTTTTTTTTTTTTTTTGCTGGCTGCACCTGGTAATCTGTGCACAAAATAACAAAAAGTAGCCAGGAAGTAAAGCTGCATAAAACGACAAACAACAAATTCAATACTGGCAGCTGATCCCAGCTTAATTTTGGCGCATCCTTTGTAGCAAGCCCTGCTCATCTGCAACAGTCAAACAGCATAAATTTTATATATATGACTGTGAAAAGAAGAAAAAAAACCACAAAAACATTAACCACCCCCCCCCCTCAAAAGCAACATCAAGCAACAAAACCCCCAAATGCACAATAAGATCATATTTGCATAATATAATTACTAAAAAAATTGTGTGACTGCTGCTGATATTATTAATGTATCTAAGCATTAATGAGCAAAACAATCCTTCTCTAAATTACTGTGGTGTACAGAAGAAATAGAATTTCTCCTCTGACTTGTTAAAACTAATAATAGATAATTTCTCCCTCCAGACATAATATTCTACTTGGAATGATCTTTATCTCATTTTTTCTTTTCTTTATATTCATTGAGTGGAGATGAAATCAAAAGCACAAGTAATGAAAGAGAACCAGTTGTTAGCGTGCTGCTTTTCTTGAACGAAGAAATCAGAGGTGCAAGTATGCTCATCTTATTTCCAGACCAGTTATTTAAAATGGCAGTCTTGTTCTCACATGATCAAGAATAATTTCACAAAATGTTATTTTACCAAATTTTATAAAATCAGAGACAAATTTCTGAACAACCTCTTACCTTCTGAAATGAATGTTAGCTGGATTTCAGCTGTGACCAAAGACAGTTGTCAGAAAGCTCTAAAATGGAAAAATATATTTCTGTTTCTAACATACTATTTTCTTTTAAGCTTTATTGTTAAATTGATCTTAGATTTGCATCCATAGGTTAAATTCAGTCCCTTCTGTATAATGCATTTAACATTGAAATAAATTTTCAGCGTTCACATTTTGTGCGTACTGAAGGATCTGAATTTGGATTATCACACCTTACAAAAGGGAACATCATATGGCATTACCCCTTTAAAGTGGTATGTAGTAGTACATACAGATGAGGGCTCTGTAGGAAAAAGTGAGTTGATTTGAATACAGAAATTTGCCGTAAATATTAATTATGAGCATATGCACATAAAGACACTCTGCTGTGAGATGAGGCATATTCAAGTATTGTTGTTAATATAATGGAACAAACAAAAGCAAATTCTGAGACCCATTCAGAAAATGAAATCAGCAACAATAATTAATAGAGGTCATTAGGAGAGGAATTGTTTTTAAAAAGTGATTTTGAGTGAAAGAATTATTCCACACTTTAAGAAAAACTTTTTGACACATGTGAGACTCCTCTATCTTATTTTAAAATATTAACTACAGTTACCTGGAAGTTTGCTCAACTTTCTAAACACTGCACCAGTTAAACTGCATTGACAACTTCGAAAGATTCTAATGAGGCAAAGAATTTGATTAGTCTTTATAAGCTTGGTATCAGAGCTTGGGCTAATATAAGATTGGGCTTATACCTTTAAAAAATACCAATATGCAAAGATGCAAAATCCTGCATCAGGCAGTCAGTGCACATTTTCTCAACATTCATCCATGACTTGGGGAGCTGGCATCTTTAAATATGTAAATTGAGACCAAGAAAATTAATATATCTTTTTTTTCCCCCTCAGTTTGCTAAAGCACTCTCCAGTTTACAGACTCCCTAGCATGCATCTTAGTAGTATGTGTATGAAGGAGACTGGGCAGGATTCAGCCAAACATACATTTTTCATTAAATAGTGCCAACTAGTCACCAAAGAGAAGCAACTTGCATTCTGATGAAGAGGCTGTTTTCCTATTTAGGAGGAAATATAAGGATTTAGAGTGAAATATGAAACTGCTCTGAATCCTAGGCCTTTAAAGCAAAAATATTTCACTGAGAGCATGAGACATACACAAGATCCACGACTCCAACTACTGCAATTTCAGGATAAAGATACTAAATTACCTCACTGAAGGAAAGAAATATCTTTCAGTAAGTAATTTAAATAACTACTTGTGGTCTTTGATTTTAGGTTGCTTGTGACAGTACAGTTTTTTTTTTTTCTTATTAATACTTGCTAGTATTTTCATTTCTTATTTTAAGGCAAGCAAGTTTCATTGCTTATTTGATAATCATACTATTTAGAAAGAATGGTCTTGAGGAATTTTAGCAATAGTCCATCCCCTTGAGCACACATACGTGCTGTATATCTTTGTATAAATATATATACATTTATAGCACATAAAACATTGCATTTAAAACAAAAAAAAAACTGGACTTTCATTTGAAGAATGTGCACGTAGAGAAATACCACAAAGAACTGAAGAGTAGGGAGGAAGGATATTTTATAGAGACCATGGGTGTCATTATCAGGTTGCCCAAGATGCAACACTGGATTGGACCATGTTTGAACTGTATAGGACATGCTGGGGGAGAGGAAGTAATAATTTGTGCTTTATTCCTCTACCCTTTAATTCATGTATTCTCTTGATAGTTTTAATTTGAAATCTTTGAAAATACAAATCCTTAGAACCTAATAATAACTTTGCATAGCATCACTGAGCAATGCTGTGCCCTTGGAGAAATGTTGAAGAGGATCTCCCACTGCCATGTCGGAGGTTGTTCCTGACAATCCCCCTTACCTCCCCTTCAGTTTCCAATGTATGCTTTAAGAGGCTCCCTCGTCACCATTTGCTGAGTTTAATTTTTCCGGCTGCCTGACTCCAAATCCAATTGCATTTCAGACTGTCTTGGGCAAGATACTGTGCTTTGCTGTGGAGTCCTGTCCCTTCTGCCACTGACTTCAAAGTAAGAGTAAAAGGTAAGTATCAGCATTAGAGCTGCAGCTGATTCATCTGGATACTCTGGCTGTGACAAAGTGAGTGAGTTTCACTGAACTCCTTTTCTCACAGGCATAACCCAGCTTCCCAAATTCCCAAAAATTCCTTGCTAAGGAAAAAATATTACACTTCATTACACCTGGAAAAAATATTACACTTCATTAGAGAAGAGTTTTATTTCTTCTTAGGATTCAAGAATACCTCCTCTAGAATTTAATTATAATAAATCAACCCAGATAACATTATGATACCATAATGTTTTAATTAAAAATTATTAGAAAAGAATGTTAATTTTACTGCATTTGTTACATTTATCATTATAGTATATTAATATAATTTAATATTGCCTTCAACTACTACTTTTTTATATCTCCCTGATTGGACACTCTTGTCTTAATAATTGGAGTTCTGTATGTTGAAAAATATCATCAGTTCAATACTATTTAAAGTGTTCTACAGAAATATATATAACTCAAAGTATAGTAGAAAGGTTGCTGTATGTACTGAAAGAAAAATGATTACAATTTTAACATATTTTAATTATTTTTACTATTAAAATTTATTTTATATTGATTTTACCTGAAGTATCTGTTCTGAAAATTTCTCACAATTGACTGAATGCTATACCATAGCTCCTACTCGAAAATATTCAAATTCTAATTCTGAATTTTGAAACTAAACAAAGTTCCCAGTTGTTTTCAAAAATGTCTATGATGCATTGGTACATTTCTCATGTAGACTTTATTTATTTACTCATTAAGCATTTGGGAGAATAGAGAAATTAATTACTACTCAAAGCACTTGAGTATGATTCCTAAAAGTCTGGGTAGCTATTTAAAAACTACTGCCAGGTGTCTACTGTTCACTTTAGTTGCAGGTAAATGGATAAGGAGATATTCAGAAATGAGAAAATAAAACCTCCTAAAATATCATAGATGTAATTTATATGTAATTTTGACCACTGCTGGAAACAGTTGAATTGCTGGACAAATCCAGGAAGATTACAGAACTGTTTCTTTTCTTTGTTTAATGCTTTGTGGAATCAATTTGCAAATGCTGCTTATTTGTGAAGTGTCTTTGTCTATCCATTTTGCTAAAAACAAAAATAAGTTTAATGCATATTCATCAGAAAATGGCTTTTGAAAGCCATTAAAACCCAGAGACAGGATTTTAAATTAGTCTTAAATTACGTAATCAGAGCAAACAGTTATTAATTAAACTGTTGTTCATGGATACAAGAATCAACCTGCAGAGTGTTGTTTCAGAATGAGCATTCCATAAAAAAAAAGACAGCAGTGACAAAGGGCTGAAGGGTACAAGTACTGTTAGTAAAATTTGTAATTCCAAATGCAGACACAAGGTTTCTAAATCAGAGTTCTGAGCTTGTGCCATAACTAATGAGGAAATGGCAGAGAGAAAATATTACTGCTTTTGTACCTGTCTTTATGCGGCTTGCTAAGAATTTTAGCATGTTTTGAACTATATAAAGGGGTTATTTGTTTATGAATGTGTAGAGTTTTTGTTTATAATTATTTCCTCCCCACTGGACATTCATTAAACTTCCTAAGAGAAAGAATCTTGAGTTGAATGTTCACCTGATTATCAGATGACCAAAATGTTATGGAAAGAGCAAATGTCTCTAGAGAAGGGAGCACCTGATTTATGTGATCTGATCTCAGGTGAATATGCTGAACAGAAGAGACTTTGTTTCTTCATGGGTTTCTAGTGATGTCTGCCTGTAGATAAGGGTATATTAGAACACAGTAACTTAAAATCTGCAAGACTCAATTGGTCAAACTGAAATGCTGAGCACACGTATTTTTATCTCTGTTGAGCAAGAATGTTGAACAAATAATGCAAACCCTTTTCTGGTAGCTGTCAGGTTAGGGATTTTGTGCCACCACAGAAAAGTTATATTTGGAAGTGGAATAACATAAAAGTGCTATGAATAGAGTTAAATGTCCTAAAATCTGTTACTGTGTTAAGAAAACTTGTATTTTCTAACTTCTTAGCCTTTATTTAAAATAAGGACGTGATGTCTTAAACATTAGCTCTAAATTGCTAAATTTCACTTCTCCTTTACAAGTGGAATAGATTAGATGTAGTGTAAGAAGATGTCTTGATCTCAGCTGTGTGTAACATCTTGGTAATTCCCAGATCAGTTAAGTTACTAAAGTTGACTAATATATTTAATTTTGAGTCTCATCTGTTTTTCTGTTTTTTTCTCTCTATTAGGTATGTGCAACCTGCAACAAAATATGTAGACTTAAAACATCATTCTATTATCTGGCATTAAAAAATGTTAGGTATAATTTAATTTAAATTCATTACAAAACATTGAGAAAGCAAGACATTTTGTAATAAACCATTTAAAACATTTTAATATATGTCACCAGTACTCACTGAAGGTCAGAATCATGTAAAAACATCAGTTGTATATTAAAGATAATTTTGTTTTAACTTTGTAATGTACTATTAGACATTGACCACTGTTACTAAATATCTTATTTTCTGGTAAATTTGCATTATGTGATCAATTCAGATATATTTATTGTAAGATGAAAATAGAATGAGACATTTTAAGTATCTGAGTAATCATGAACCTCTTAATGAAACACTTTTGACATTTTAATTCATTAATTTTGAGGAATACATATATGTTTTAACAGCCTTATAAATGCTCACAAATATTTTCTGAAGGATGTCTGAACATATATTTACTTGTGATTTATTGAAGATGTACTAAAAGAAAAAAATGTTCTAGCATTGTGAATGAAAGACTGTTTTCTTTTATTAAAACCCCAAAACAAAGTAGAATATGAGTAAAGTTTTCACTTTGCTTTGCTTTGGCTTACTTTTTAATGCAGGTGGTTCTTTCTGTACTGGAATTCCATGTGCAACTAAAATTGAAAAATATAACTCTTCTAAATGTTTTTCTTATATAAATGCTATCAGTGATAGAATACAAAAATCAAGGTATTCCAAACAGATTCACTATATGAATATTTCAAAATCCAAACTGAAAAAATCTGTCTTTTTTGCCTATCATAGATGTAGGAAAAGGAAAAAAAAAATTGGTAGGATACATAAGTTCCAGACCAATATCTGGGATTCTTCCACAAGGCTTCAGATGTTCCTCTGAAGCTTTTCTCAGAAAAGCACTTTTTAAGTTGATGTAAAATGATGCAATGTACAAAGACAGAAAGTTTTTCTCAAAAACCTTGAAAGAATATCTTTTTGTTGTTCAGTCATGTTTATGTCATGGCAGCACATTTAGTGAATAGGAAAATGACCACTTATACAAACTGTGTGGGTATAAAGATTAATGCTCTTATCTTTGTACAGACAGCACTTCAGTGAGTGTAGAGGGAAGGAAAAAAAGAATGAAAAAAGAAATACTTCTAATCTCCTAAATCTTGCAGCATGGATTCAAGCTTTTGCCTTGCTGATTGAAATTTTATCTGAAGTTTTTTCAAACATTGCTGAAGCTTTCATCAGGCAGTAGTGTTTGAATTCAAATTCTTTATGAAAAAATGCTCTGAATTTTTATGCATTTTAACACAGCTTTCATTTTTTCAGAGACATTATAAGTTCTCTTTTGTATTTATGCACCTACTAAATATTCCGTTCCTGTCTTATCTTGAAGGTTTTCTTTTCCTCTAAAGAAGCATTGCATTTTTACATTCAAATTATAGTTTCACTTGCTTATTTTTTTATACCTGCTACTGCTGGTCAGACAACTGTATACTTCAAATTAATGTACAGTTACTCTATGGACAATACAGATTACCCGAGCCTCTGGGCTTGCAACAGCTTTTGAAATAAGCAATGCTTCAATTCTGTGTAGAGAAAGACTTTGAGAAGACATTGTATTCAAGCAGTTGGTGACCCTGGGCCTGACATGTCTGCTCTGCTGGGGCTAAAAAGCTCATGTGCTGGCATGAGCAGTTCCTGTAAGGAAATACCTGGTTTCATCCTTCACTGCACACTGCTGGATGTTAAGACAGAGATAGCATTCCAGCCTGTTAAAAGAAGATAGATAATGCTGGGTTTTGTCCAAGATTATATGGGAAGGTATGGGAAGGAGGCTAAACCTCTTCATGGATGGGATCTGTGCAGCGTGCCATGGCGAAATCCATTAGATATGTTCAATGCTACACAAAAGCTGGGTTCACTTCATCAACAGAGGCATGATTTCCTTCCTGTCTATATTCCTCTTTTTATTCTATTTTTATGCCATTTTCAGGTCTCCCCCACTGAGATTCAAAATAGCCCTGCACAATATCCCACTCTCCTTTCCCTGTGACCCCTTGCAGAACACCATGTGCCTGACAGGAAAATGCAGTCATTACAATTTTCTGCAAACTAAAAGCTAGAATATTATACAGCACTTTCTGGTTTAAAATTATCCCAAAGGAGTATAAATAAGTTCATTCTCTCATTGATGTCATGTTCAATTATCGTTCTCAAAGAGTAATTGAGAGACTTAAATGAAATTCTCAATTGACTTCAAATGCTAATACTTAAAAAAATTCCACAAAACCTTAAAACCTTAAAAACCAAACAGGCAAAACCCCCAAACCCCTTCAGTAGGGAACTGTTTCTAGTTTAGTTTGATCAACTTCCTTTTTCTTTATTTTTTCAGAAGGGTTTTTTTCCTATTCTTTTGCTTACCTTGTTCTTCTACTTCCTTTCTTGGTAGCTGCAACATAAGAAAGTGAATTTATCTTTTCTAAGGCATTAATAGCGACCTAAGGGATGATTAAAAAACACAAAGGAAGTTTATTTGGTTACTTTTTTTTTTAGCCATAATGAGCAGAATTTGAGTTGAAGTTTGAATCGTAAAATCTTCAGGGGCTTTATTTTTAGGTTATTCAGAGTTCTTTCAACAAAGTCTTTAAGTAGAAACACTTAGGGTGTATAAAATGTTTTGGTTTATTTTTCTTTGTATCTTTGAATTTCTGAAACCTTTTGGGGATTGTATACAAAGCCCTGAAGTACTTTAAGAATGTAAGTAGTCAGGTATTAGAATTGAAGGCAAAGGTGCTAGAAATCAATGCAGGTTTGAATGATTTTTTTCTTCCTTAAGTCTTCCCCCATTTAGCCTGAAAGCTAGCTACCAGGTTTCAGTTTTCATTTAATCATTATATCAGATACATTTTTATCTTTCCTCAGAAAAAAGAAAAAAACTAACACAGAAAACAAAATGCTTTTCAGATGAAAAATATATTCAACGAAATTTTATTCAGAAGTAATGAAGACTGAAAGGCTGCTAACTCTGTGTTGTAGCATCCCATCTAACATTTCAAATTTTCCACGCATAAAGCATCACAAAAATGTTGGTGAAGGTACTGTCATGAGAGAGCAGAGTGATAAGGAAGTATTTCTTCTTCTTATGTACACTAAGGATTTTTAGGATCCTTAAAGACATGTGCATACTCCCTCTCTCCTTCTACCTTAGTAAGTGTTCAAATTATTCCTTTCAGCACAGAACTTCAGCTGAATGAACTGAAATTACCTACATAATTGTCTTACATTTAGTTTTCTACAGCAGAAAAGACATGTGTCTTGCCATGTAAACACCTTTATAGAAAGGTAATTATTTAAAAGGAATACTTCCCCTTTCATTTTGAAAAATGATTTATCTATTTAACACACATGGAAAATAGGATTAGTGGCTGACATCCTAATAAAATGAGTGTTGCTTGCACCCTGGAAATCTATGTGAGTTTTGTTTGAAGATACATTCCTTACCCCAGCTCTCAACTAGTTCCTAATTTACCTAGCTGCTTTCTTCAGAAAGGTGATTTAAACAAATTCAAAGAACACTGGGAATTAATTGAATAAATCACAATTATTGTGCAATTACTAAGCCTTCAAAACAGTCTGAAAACTGTAGCTCTGCACCATCTTCAGATTGTCTAATATTTATAGCTTGGTTTACTGATGGTATTTTTTCCCCCAAATGTCAATGAAGTAGAGCCCCTTTAGGTAGACTCCTAGCACCTACTTGGAAAGGAAAAAACCACCTGCTAGGAGTGACCACATTAGCATTTCTACATTCTAGGTCCTTCATTTTTGGTAACTGAAGGTAATACATTCAATTTTATTTTCAGACTAGAACAGCTCAGCCAGTCAATTAGAGTTCCTCAAGTGGAAGCCTTTACTGGTAGGCTGAGGGGCAATATGGATGGGCTTCCTACAGTCCCTGAATCTTTTCTACAATTCTCTGACAGCCTGTGGCCTACTCTATTTATAGCTACACAGTAACACTGGTGTGTTCAGAAATTAGGAAGTGGCTCTGCAAAAATACAGATCCCCTAAAAATCTATTTTTGCTATACCAAAACTCAGTCTTACCTTGAACTCAAGCATTTTTTGTATGCATTTTCAAACATACAAATTTCAGTTTCATAAAGGGCTATGAAAACAGAGGTATACACATTCCAGATTTAATTTCAAATTAACAAAGGCACTTAGTGGACAGCTAGCAATATATTGACCAAAAAAATTAAGTTTGCCTTCTAAAATTCCTCATACCTTTCTTGTCCATCCCTGCTGCTCAGAAAATAAAATAATAGTTCATAGAACATTGACAGGAGGAGGAAATTGCAGTTAAAGAGATTTAAAGATTTGAGAACTAGATCTGAACATGCAGTGCAAACAAAAGACTTCTCCAAGTCTGTGTCTCTGCTCCAACGATTGGGAAGTGAAGTTGACTAAGCAATCTTACGTGAGGTTAGTATATACTGATATACCATCAGAAAAACTACTCTGGCTTCTGTGGAGAGCTTGATAACTCCTGAATAATAATGATTCTTGTTATCTAGTGCTGGAATTAGACATATTCTGCTGCAGGGAAAAACTGATAAAGATATTTTCCTCAGGGAGAGAAAAAGAGTTCCAATAATGATATTATAAGAAAACAAAGAGACCTCCTACATTTTCCTGACCCAGAAATCACATAGAAGGAAAGTTTATTTCAGTCCATGTTTCTTATTCAACATTTAAAATTTTCTATTTTGATTCTTAGCTATGTTATGTTCCTTTTTTGGGGACAGGCCTCTATTTATGTTGTTTGCAAACTTGTATATTGCTATGCAATGCTGTTGCATGTCCCCATCTCCCAGCTGAAATTCAAGCCCTAAATTATTTTCCTATTGTTTCCTGTGAGCAGGTTCATTCCTTAGCATGAGAACTGCAGAAATCAATTTTGCTTTATCAGAAATTTCATTCTTTGGAGATTTTCTTCCATGTTTTTGCTACTAGGGACTAAAATGCCATGTAAACACTTGATGAAAATTGATTTGGTCTGTATTATGCACTCTATATAGTTTTACTAGTCTTTAAAAGTAGATCATATTTCAGCTTCCAAAGAAAATATTTCATTTTTTCTTTTATTCTGTAGGTTCAATCTCAGTTATGCAGAAGTCAATGGCAAAGAACATATTAGTTTTACTGAGGTCATAATTTTTTCTTAATATTTACCCCATCGAAATGATCTCAAAAAAATATTGTTTTAAACTTCTCTATCTTGCAAAATACTTCCTTTTTGTTTTTTTAAATTTTTCTTTTTTTTTATATATATATATATATATATATATATATATAGAGAGAGAGAGAGAGAGAGAGATGGAAAAAATGTACTCCTATTAATAATTAAGGAATTATTTTCTTGTCATTGATTTTACAACTCGAACTCTTCTGAAATAAAAATTCCCGTGTTTTTTTCTTGTTATGTAAGATTCAGCAGGGTAGATCCACATTGCAAAGTAAATAATTTCCCTTAGATAACCTAACTATTCTACAAATTACTTACTGATGGGCACGAAGGAATATATGAAATTTCATGTGAGCTACTCTGGGCTGGTGATGTATAGCAACTATTTAAATTTGGAAAACTGATGATACCAACACTGAAGTATTTTATACATGTAGAGGAATAGCATAAAAAATATAGAAGTGGATAATGGAAACAATGGTTAAATGTTGCTAAGATTCTTATGCTTATATTTATGCAGTGTTAGTCAGTCCTCATTTGTTCAAAAGTCATCACAGTCATCCTTCTTCTGTATGGTATTAGAGTAACTTTTTTATTAGTATTTAATTTATTTACATTTAAAATTATAGATCCTTTTGTTTCTGGTCTATAGTACACTGACTGTGAACTGAAATGAACAGCAGTTCCCCATGGTTCTAGGAAATTGTATTTATTTATTACCTAAAACTAAGGTGTGCAGTGAAGCACCAGCTGTTTTTCAGCTCTATATACTGTAATAGGCATATGAAGCCTAAACTTTGTGCCAAAATGGAGCAATTCTTTAAATCCAGGAAATGAAAGCACATCTGTAAGCTCTAAGAAAGGAAAGCAGTAGTTGAGTATAAGGTTTTTCGTGAAGAACTAGCCAAGTAGTGTCTTTCCTGCCAAGCTGAAATTTAGTAGCAGCTGAATAATACTATCCAAGCAGAAGGATCAGAGTAAACCCCTCAAAAGCTCTATTTTAAAAACCGAGATTTAGCAATTTTCAAGAGCCAGAAAAAGGCTAAAAAGGAAAATCTTGATGTTCTATGCTTTTCCTCAGCAGATTAAAGAAGATCATCCTGAGGAGCCTAAGGCAGTACTTTTGGATGTCTATCATTTGTCTGGAGACGTCTGCCGTGCTTGAACAAGTCAGCAAAGGCTGAAGGAGAAAACAGTGGACCACGGAATGTCTGACAGTGTCACACATCTCAGTCCAGGAGATCAAGAGGGAGCTGCTGGGTGCATAATTTCTAAGGGCAACTAATGTTGCTGGGTATATGAGTTGCTTGAAAGTCCAACAACAGAAAAGAGGAGTACTGAACACAGAAACTTTCAATTGCACATGGTGCAATATATGATGCCTAGAAGTGATGCTGTTTGAGATTTGGAATATCCAGGCATATCTTCGTTCACATCAGCAAGTTCCAGGGATACTCTCCCTGTAAAATGGCTCCACACATTAACTTCTAGCCATCAGAATGTCTGCTCGGATGGCATGGCATGACAAGTAGCTAGGGCTTAGGGCATACAGGATGGTGTGCCTGACTCAAAATTCTCTTCATAGTACATAGTGAATCTATTTTGTCAGCAGCTCCTAAAAAGAAGACAGCTCCCATGAGCAATGGGTTTATTTTCCATTAAAAATTCATCTTTATCCTTTTCCTAGATGAAAAAGAAATAATTTACAACAAATATGTTATTAACAAAAAAAAAAAAAAAATCTAACCCTTTTGAACAGGGAAAAAAGTAGTATCAGAAAGTATATCTTAACTAGTCTGTCATCAGAAAGTGTATGTTAACTAGTCATTATCTCCTGCTCTGAGGTGTTTTATAACATCTACTTAACCATGACTGCTTTTGTAGACATTTTGAGGGAACTTCCCTGGTTACTTTAGAAGTAGTCTAAATATTATTTTAAGTTTAATTTCTTTTTTTGTTTTTGTTGTGTAACATTAATTATAAACTTTTATGTAAATTGTGTGTGAGAAAAAAGGTGTGGCTTTCATAAACTCAGTTGCGAAAGACCACAGAGACCAAGGGCCAAGAGAGAAGAAATTATATTTTTGAATCACAATGTGCCAAAACAATTCATACTGAAAAACAACAGGGTGCCCGTGTGGCCAAGAAGGCCAATGGTATCCTGGCCTCCATCAGCAATAGTGTGGCCAGCAGGACCAGGGCAGGGATTGTCCCCCCTGTACTTGGCAGTGGGGAGGTCACACCTTGAGTGCTGTGTTCAGTTCTGGGCCTCGCACTAGAAGGATATTGAGGTGCTGGAGGAAGTCCAGAAAAGGGCAGTGGAGCTGGGGAAGGTTCTGGAGGACAAGTCCTCTGAAGAGTGCCTGAGGGAGCTGGGGTTGTTTAGCCTGGAGAAAAAGGAGCTTCGAAGGGACCTTATCACCCTCCAAGAGTACCTAGAGGGAGGTACAACCTAGAGGGAGGTTGTAGACTGGTGTGAATCAGTCTCTTATCCCAAGTAGGAAGTGAGAGGATGAGAGGAAATGGCTTGAAGTTGTGCCAAGGAAGGTTTACATTGGATATTAGGAAAAAAAAAAAAAATCATGGAAAGCATTGTAAAGCATTGGAACAGACTGCCTTTGGTGGTAAACATCTCTGGAAGTGCTCAAAGAACCTGTGGATATGGCACTTAAAGACATGGTTTAAAGGTGAATATAGTAGCAGTGCAAGGTTGATAACTGTACTTGGAGATCTTGAGTCTTTTCTGCCCTTATTGATTTTATGATTCTGTGAAGTAGATAAGGTGCACTACATTTTTGAAATCATCATTTTGAATCAGGATGTTTTCCTTTAATTTCTTCAATTCTTTTTTATTAATTTTCTTCAACTTATAAGCCATTTACAAAATATTTGAAAACTCAAATAATGGAAAGAATTCATTTAGACTTTGAGACTGGTGAATGAAGGTTGAGTTTAACCTTCAAAAACATTAAAGATTTTTGCGCCGTGATAAATGCCTCTTAAAGGATAAACATATCCAGGCATATATCATTAAAAACACATTTGGCAATATTAAAATTTCATACCTAATTATGTTTTTCTGTAACATCTAGTCATGAGCTGTTCCCTCTGTATAACATGGCCATACCACTGCAACTGGCAGTCACTACTGAAGGGAGATAGATTTGTAGGGAGACAGTGGCTTTGGACTAGGGAGCTTGGGATATTTCTTTGAAGTGCAAATTGTAATTATGCAACCTGATTTAAAAATGTTGGTTACTGTGTTCAAGGCACTGTGATTCCACAACAGGAAATCTTGTGCTTCTCTCCGAAATGCTGAATTACCCAATTCACTGCCTGGAGGTGTTAGCCTGCTAATAACCACACTAATTGGGACCTCAGAATGTGACACATCTAATCCTTGCCCAGTACCAGCTGGGGTGATAAAGTAATTTTCTGTCTGGGAGAGTGGCAATAATTAATGCCAGAAGTACAGTGTGAGACCTGACAATTTGTCACCACAGAATTAGCTGTTTGTGGTGCTTTGCTTCTGCAAAATCACATCTCACTCCAAGAGCACTGAACTCAAGTGTGACTGACTGAACTTTTATTACATGAGTCAAATATCATGACCATGGTCAGAATCTGTCATTTTGATTATCTGCCCCATTCTGCATATTTTGTCTTTATATATTTAAATACAACATATTAATCTTTCACCATCAACCCACTGCACTTGAAAATTTTGAATTATCCTCTATTCATTATACTATATCCACTAATATGTGAAGGTAGTATAGTCTCAATTGCCATAATAATCCTATTACTTATTCGAAGGAGACATTTGACAATTTTGAAATTTCTGCTACATTTAGTGATTATGTAAATGTTGTTACAAGATGACAAAGGAGAGGAAAAATAATTTAAGTAAATATTGCTAATTTTTAACATCTGTAAATCTAAAAATTCTATCCCTATGATGCCACAAGTAATTTTTAAAAATAAATTGCAAAAAACAATAAATGAATGTTGCTCTTGATGAGAGGAATTGGAGGGAGATATGTGGAACTCTTTTATTGTGTTTTCTTAGTTGTTAAATTTATGTTTACTGAAAAATGTTAGTCCTCACTTATGCTGCTTACTCTGTTTCTTTAAACATGACCTTTATTTGCTGGATTAACTACACCATATTTTATAGTGAGAAGCTGTTCTGCCAGTTCTGGTTAGGTAGTTTTATAGTCCATTGCTGGAGAAGTTTTGACATTTATATCTCTATACAGAAGAGACATAACTTTAGGTTGAATTTAATAGCTGTAAATCTTGACATGAGTAATAAACTAAACCTGAGTAGGAGGCTAGTTTATTATTCTTTAAATAGTATAATTATCACTGTTACCTTCTAATTTAATCAACTAGAATAACTATCCTATAAATATTCATCATTATTCCTGGCTTTCTTTTAGTAAATTCAGGTGATTCATGGAAGGTGAGGAAATAAAAATTATTTTAATATGTTTATTAGATGTTTCTATTCTTCCAGGGATTACTTGCTTGTCTCGAAAAAATCACAGCAGCAGTTTACCATGAAGCAGGGGGCCAAACATACTTATATATACTGAATGAAAATTGGTCATATTGTATTCCAGTTGGAAATGACAAGACAGGAAAAGTAGCTCTAGACCATATTATGGGAAGCTCCACTTTTGTTATAACTGAGTAATAATAAGGTATCTAAGGAATTAATGTGGAATATTTTAAGATTATCAGATACTTCTGATTGTACAGAAATGTTGGTTTCAACCAATGCTTTGAAAGTGGTTACTTCTCAATTTATATTTTTCCCTGAAATAAAATTTATTCAACCTTTAACACATCATTTCAAAACAGTTTCATTTTACTTTGTTTTTTTTCTCCAAGGATCAGATTGTCCCTTATAATGTGTTTTTATTTTTAGAAATATAATCACAAAAAAGCTGTTTTATTTTTAATTTTCCAATATAATCTCTTGGATAGGCAGAGGATTTTCTGAGAAGGTGTTGATTATTTATCAGAGATTCTCACCTTGTGTTTCAGCAAAACAAGTTTAATTGGGTAAGAGAGACTGATAGGTGCAACCTCATGCTAAGTGTAGAAGATATTTCCTCTTGATAATGGCACAGACTTCCTGTCTTGCCTTTAAACTGATAACCTACTGCAATGATAGTGAGTAGAAACTGGCTATTGACTTTGGCTGAAAAAGAAATATCAGTCCTGTTAAAGTGAAAGACAAAATGCCGCAAACACACTGACACTAAATGGAACAGGGGAGGAAGGGGAAGAAGGGGAGGAAGGGTTTCCTTTATACTTACCAAACCTCCCCACACTCAACAAACAAAAAAACAAATTGAAACAACCACCCCCCAATAATTAAAAATTACCTTTCACAATCTAAGGTTAAGAAGGATAAGTAGATGAATTTCTTAATGAAAATTTACCCTTGAACCTCTCTGAATCCACAGCCTGAATACTGAAGTTGCACTTAACTAAGGACAACTACAATTCTGTATTGCTTGTATTCTCTTGTTCAGGTTTCCAAAATTACTTCTTTGTGTAACTTATTTGGAGATTCTGCTTCTTTGATTGCAACAGTTTGAACTTAATCTTTTCAAAAGAAAAATAAAAAAAAGAATCACCCGAATTTCAGTTGGTGATTGCTGTTCAATGAAATTTTAGATTTGTGGTATGGTCTTTAAGAACACAGCATTACTGTCTAAGGAAAGAATAGATAAGCATGTAGGTCAGGCTCTTCCAAGTGACTCAGATATCCTGCAGGGTGGGGTTATTTTTTTGTTGTTTTGGTTTTTTGTGTTTTGTTTTTTTTTAATTCTTGATCTTTTGTGTGTCGATCTTAAATGAGTTGAACTTTTTTGATAAGAAAATCAGAGTTGCTTCTATCTGAAAATAAGCTTATTTAAGTTCCAAGTTTTTTATATATATCCTTATTTGCATTCTGTTCAACATTTTTCTCCTCTACCATCCTTATTTTATTTTGTCTTACTGGACTGCTGTCTCTCTTTCTTTCCACCTTTTCTTTTTTCTTCCTTGCTGATTATTCATTCTTTAACCTTGCTGATCTTATGTTCAAATTCTTTGATGGTCTTTCATGATCTCTTGTTTAATACTGGATCATACTAACCTCAAACACTTCTTTCATTATTGATACGGGTTTAGTTTCCTTTCATATTAAACTTCAGTATTGCTTTGGAATAATTTTGTATTCTGATGAAGAAATGAAATAAAAAATATCTGACAATACCTGAGATATTAAAATAATTGGAAATTTGGTCTTTTTATCCATTGTGAATGAAATATGTATTTAAAAATATAATTTCCTTTCTGAATTTTCCATGCCTGACTGTGGGACAAAGATGAGGCTCAACTGAAAGTCTACCAGTGGGACACTTAAGCAAAAGTAGTACCTGATAATTTAAAGTTTTATCACTGCTTTAAACTCTGAATTGTGTTACTCCTGTTTCATATCACCATTAAAAATATAAAATGTTGTCTCTTTGAAAGTGACAAGGGTGATTATTGAATGTTCTGCTGGAAAAGAGTTGATGGCTGAATAAAATATCACCATAAAGAGACATCTTAGAAATTCACATGAAAAAATATTACTGCACCTGGCTGGAATAGAGTTTACTTTCTTCACATTAGCCTGTATCCTGATGTGCTTTGTAACTAAAGCAGTGTTGATAATGAATTCAGTGTTTGTAATGTTTTCATTACTTCTGAAGAGTGCTTGCAAATCATTAAGGTATTTTCTCTTTTCACTCTGCACTGCCCCCTTGGGTGGGATTTTGTCTGAGGGGAATGAATTTTCTTCATAGAAAGTGATATGTGCTGTGTTTGGATTTGTAACAAAACCCATGCTGATAATATTTTGGGGTCTTACTTAAGGCTGAACAGTGCATATAAAACATCAAAGCAATTTATGTTTTTCTCACTGCCCCACAAGTGAGGAGACTGGGGGTGCAAAAACTAGGGATGAGGACATGGTTGTGACAGTTGATCCCACCTGAGGGAAGGGAAATTCCATACCACATGACATCTTGGTTAGAAATAAAATCTGTAGAATGGAGTAAATGGAGGGGGATGTTTGAAGCAATGGGGTTTGTCTTCCCAAGTAACCATTATGCATGATGAAGCTTGAGTTTCTTAAACAGGCTGTCCATCTGTCTCTGCCCATGGCAAGTGGTGAATGAATTCCTCATTTTGCTTTGTTTGTGTGCACAGGTTTTACCTATCGAACTACCTTTATTTAACACATAAGTTTTCTTCATTTTACCCTTCTGATTTACTACTCCAACCCACTTGAAGGGGGATCTGTAAGCTGCTGTGGGGGCTGAGCTTCATTCTGAGGATAAGCTACACCACCACCACCTTTCCCCACAGAAAAAAGGCTGGAGGTGGGTGAGAGTCAGGGAGGGAGCACAATCAGGACAACAGACTCAAACTAACCATAGGAATATTTTATACTACACAGCATTAAATCTTAGGGAAAGGAGGACAAAAAGGGGAGTTTTATGGTTGAAGAATTTATTTCCCAAGCAACAATGTCCAGTGGAGAGAGCCTCCTTTCCTGGAAGGGCTAAACATCTGCCTGCTGATAACTGGTGAATCCTCTTTCTGCTTTCCTTCTATGAGCAACTCCTTCTTTCCTTGTTAAACTGTCAAGGTCTTGATCCACAGGGCTTTTTGCCTTCCTTCAATTTTCCACCTGCCCTATGTCTGAGAAATAAACAGGTATATGGATGTTGGCTGTTGGCCAGGTAGGACCACCATAAATATAGAAGACAGAGTGAATAAACTTTCTCTTCTGCAAATTCTTTACTTCCAACTCTCACAGAATAAAACACAGTTAAACTGTGTGCTATATTCTTGAAATGTTTCTTGCACATTTAAAGCTATGGGTACAACATATACTTTTGTTGTTTTTTCCACTTGTAAATAGTGGCTGCTTCATTAAACCCCTTTTTCCTCAGCAAATTTACAGCAGATCAGCATACACAGAGAATATTGTGAAACAATCCACGAATATTTTATTTATTCACAACCAAATGGGAGGAAATTCTTACTGTTAAAGGGAGAACATTGATTTTTAGAAATTTTTCTCCTTAAAACAAAATGTATGCATAGAAATGTGGGATAGAATATTTAATGTTTAAAGTATTCATACAAAGTTTTCTACCCATGGTTACAGCTATGACCTAAAACAGTAAAAAGGTATGGTTTTAATTTATCAATTTCCTTATAAAGTCTTAAAGAAATACTCTGAATTTAGTTTAAAATCCTTATTTTCACTTAGATAAATCATAAGGATCAATATGCCCACAGCCACTTTTCAGATGTCAGGCTGATGAAAAGTTGATCTTTTATCTGAATTCACCACTAATTTTCTTCTGACTGCCTATTCTTTCTGATGCCAAGGGTTAATTGGAGATATTAATTTCTTTGTACTCACTTTTATTACACTCCTAAAGTGTAAATATATCTGGTTATAGTGAAGTGTCTTATATCAGAAAAACAAATAGTTATATATTTTTTGGGGGAAAATGTAATACTGTCAAAACAGAAAATATTTTACCATTACCATTAATTTCTACATAATGATATTATACTATTTTCTCTTTTTTATTTTTTTGAGGGTTTTTTTATGTCATTCTTATTTTTCTGTTTCCTAATGTCTATATTATGACTATTGAAAAAATATCTGCTTGGTTTTTATTATAATTTTGTGACTGAGTGAGCTATTGAAATTCTCAGACATTGTTGTCCACTTCAAAATTTCAAAAATTATTCATGTCTATGAAGAGAAGCTGGTGTGAGAAATTGGATCAGCACTTGTAACCTGTCTGATGATATCTCAAAGGGATTGTAACAAAAGCCCATATTCCTCCATATGGTGGGCCTCCCCTATTCTCTGTATGTATATTTCCTATGTCTCTCACACTGTCTTTTACTTTATAACTGTGGAGAAAGTTTAATATTCCTCTATTTTTTAGAGAGGTTCATAATTAGGATAGCTATCCCTTTATCCATTTACTCCACCACAAAAATTGCCACTCTTTTCATATGGTCTGCCACTCAAGTGCAAAGAGCTACACGGTCATGAGAGAGACCACATTATGTGAAAATTGATTCTTTTTTTGCTCAACAGTTTATTGATCTTCAAGGACAACCAATTTGTGTCAGCTGTCATCTCTTCCCATTAAAATTATTATTTTTCACCCTACCTTGGAAACCTCTTTTTGGATTGTCAAAATTTTTCTGCCTCCACTTGTGACCGTCTCAAATCTAATTTAGGTGCAAAGAAAGCCTGGATTCCCATAATCTGCTCTGCTTTAACATACAAAGAGTATAGAAGATGCTTAGTTTCCATTACAAAAAGGAATTATCTCCTGTGGAGAACAGAGAGGTTCGAGTGAAAGCTGTCCCTGCTAGGATAAATTCAGTAGGAGGTTGTTGATACAGTGATTCACTGCTTTATGCAAGTTACATTGTTATAAAAAGACTAGAAGGTGGCAAATGGGGTTGCTTATTGCCTAATTCATCAGCAGAGTTCCTTCTCCTACCAAATTAGTCAATGTTAATCCTAATGGCACAGTCATTACAGGGAGAATTGCCTCATGCAACACTTGACACCCTTTTTTTTTTTTGTCAAATCAGTTTAATATTAGCTAAGCAGAAATAGAGAGAATAGCAAAATAATCACAAAAATATTTAAAAGGGCTGCCAGTGTCTCCATTCAACATGAAATTCAATGTCTCATGATATCCATTTCAAAACAAGCTTTAAGAGTCAAAGTTCTGGTTACAATGAAATCTTACCATGTGTGACTGTTTTAAGCAGTAAGCATTTTTTTACTATTGTTCACAAAGCAAGCCCCAGACTCTGTGCAAAGTAATTAGCTCTGGAAAGAAACCCTGCATCAAGAGAGTTAAAATTCTTTTTCCTTGAGGGTTTGTACAATGGTAATGAGACCAGTCATTCATTTGTCTGAGAATAAAAAAAAAGACTCATTTAATCATAATGTCTGGACTGCAGTAGTCAAAAGAACTCCTAGGAGTAGAAACTTACTTTGCTAAGTACTGGTTAACACAGAAAAAAAAATCTATTTTATCTCTCATCAGGATTTTTTAGGGTTAAGAGAACCTAAAATAAAACTTGAGTCTTCGTTTTTGGCAAGAAAAAACCTCATCCTGCTTTGTCTTCCCTTGTGCAAATTAATATAGAGCTCCTAACTCATTTGACACTTACAGTAAAAATTGTAAGTACTGCTTCTGATTATATATATTCAAATAAAGTATAATTAAATGGCAGAAAATGTTTTTATAAATAGCTAACCTTTCTGAAATCTTGACAAATATTAACTTAAAAATGTCTAGCAGCACTTCCCGTTCTCTTTAGTGCCAGAAAAGAATTCTACAGACTAAGGAAGGATTATCTATTTAATGTGCTAGGTAAATTTGGATGCAGAAACAAATTTTGTAAATGGATTAATTACTTACTTCTAGAAGCACGGCTTACTGGGCTAAATATCAGGACTGAAATCCCCACAATCCTTAAACAACAGCTCTGCATCTTTCTCACCCTTGTTCTTCTTCCTTCAAAAGGATGGATAGTTCACAGTTACTTCAGGCTAGATTTTGGTAATTGCTCTCCAGCTGAGACCTTTGTTTGCATGGAACTCAAGGTCTTTGATGAGATGTGCTCTCTATGATTCCCTTCCCTTCCCTTCCCTTCCCTTCCCTTCCCTTCCCTTCCCTT
>QUSF01000001.1:29739192-29759755 GCA_003676055.1 Chloebia gouldiae | reverse complement strand
CCTTTTCTTGTCCTTCATTTAAATGACATATTCAGGAGGTTAATACAAGTTAAATAGCACTATTAATACTAGTTAGCCTAGCACTATGGAATCATCAGAGAATATTGAAGTTCCTGCTGTTTGGTTTTTACAATTGAGAAATTATAAACTGAAAGGATTTGGGGTAGATATAGATCTTTGCACAAGGAAATTCATGTTTGGAACTTTGGATTTGTTAATCCATTTAAATATTAATAAATAGTGGGAAGACATATTTATTTAAAAAGTAAGGAAGGGGACACCTCTAGAAAGGCAGAACTTTTAAATTAAAGATAAGAAAAAGTCTTTATCTGCTGCCCATGAGATTAAAATAATATTGTAACTATACAGTATCTCAGAAAAGAAAAAAGGAAACCAAAGGAATGGTTAGCATATTCAATCTTCCTATCTTATTTAAAAATTAAATAATACTGAAGTAGGACTGAAAATCAGAAAATAAGGAAAATTACAAAGGAAAAGTGATGAGCATTAACTGTTTTTCAAGGTTATTCAGCTCAGCAGTGCAAAAGTGCTAATTTGATAATTTGTCTGTACAGAATTCTAAAATACAGCCCTTGCAAAGTGAAGACTTTTTGGCTTATGTTTTTCTTCAAATCTTTAGTTGATGACTCTACACATTAGAGGATAGAAGGCTATCATTCACAAAATCTGATGTGGCAGAAAAATTCCTGTAGGCACTTTTAGTTGGTTTTTGCTACTATTGCAGACTGGGAGAAGGACCAGTCAAGCAATGAAAAGAATGCCATAATCTAACCAGTTTATTTTTACCATCAGGCCCAGGTTATTTTGTATCTCATAACTTCTGATAAAATCTGTTGTCAATTATTTTACAAACAGCCTTATATCAAAGGCATATGAGGTGTTAGCAGCAGAAAGAAAGGATAGGACATAATAGACACTACTAACAGCAGGGATACTGTGGGTAATGTTAACAAAATTGTGTATTAGTACTGCACACTACTCAAAAAGAATACAAGGTTCCTGAATATGTCAGTGAAACTTGGGAATCACGAGCTGAAATTTCTTAAAAGTGGTAAAACCAAATGCTGCAATATTTGAAAGACTAAATCAAGCTTTTGAGAGCAATAAATTATGGCTGGATGCAAGCATGAGAGCAACATAAAAAATAAACAAAAACAGTCAATTAAATTAAGATTGGATGATTAACAGCATAGTATCAATCATCTTTGTGATTCAGCAAAGCAATGTTTACTTAGAAGTAATCTTTTTTGATGTCAAATTAATTTTTCTCCTGACAAATGCTTCATTCACTTACACATCAGTGAATTAGAGATGACAAGAAACACACTAGCAAGGACTTATCTTTTTGAATTTCATCTAAAGTTAAAATGGATTAAGGGCACATTGCTGTAATTCTCTGTCTCAACGTAATTGATGGATAAGATATATCACCATTATTTTATGGGCTGTCCATATCATCCCAAGACTCCCATTCTGTATTTTGTAAGTCTGTGCATTGGTGCAAGACTTATAATTCTTGTTTAAGCACTTCTAAAGAATCAACTGGAAGCGTTGATAAAAGAATTACAACAGTAGCTTGTAGCTGCAAAGTACATGCATTCCCTTCAAAGACATTTTCAGTGGTACAAGATGTTTGGAAATTGTTTTAATCACAAATAGAAGGGTGCTGGCTTTCTCAGTAACAAATACATTTCTCTGCACTGGATTCTGCAGTTGTTTCTGAGGTCTCTGTGGTCAGCAGAGAAGCATCTTGAATGAGTGTCAAAAGCAAATATCTTCTGAAAATCAACACAAACATTGGTTTAAATTGCTGTTGCTTGAATGAGACTGACAGAGACAGATTAACTTCCCTCTTTAAGTACTAAAAATAGTCTTTTATATTGATTAGCATATATTGTATATACTAAATTTTTATGGGTTTTGAAGGCAAAAAAATTAATCTATCTATGACCTGAAAATTACAACACCTCCTCCCTTCTCCCTCCCACCCCCGCCAAAATAAAGCCCAAAACAGAACTGAAAACAAAAAGCCTAAAACATATTTAGGCTAGTTGGCTCATTCTCTATTCTCAAAATAGAGTGAGACTTAGTAGTGGCAATATTTTCCTAGGCATTATAAGGTAAAAAAAAAAAACAGACTGTGAAAATGTGACTGAGGTCTGCTCATGGTAATAACATTTTAAACACAATCATGTTCAAGATATAAGCTGTTAGAATCGTGGTTTTACAGATTAATTCAGATGGGCAGAAATCTCTGGAGCAATCCCCTTGTCAAACCAAGGTCAACTTCAAAGTCAGACATAACTTGAAATTTAGATCAGATTCCTCAGTGTCTTTTTGAATCCTGTTTTGAGTAGCTCTAAAGATGGCTATTCCACAGTCACTTTGAGTACCCGCATAGTTAGAGAAAAAAATTGTACTTTATAGAAAAAGCTTGTAATACTTAATGAAAACTCTCCTTATTTCCTCCTCCTTTATTACTGATAATGCCATTTTTTGATACCTTAGTAAAGGAATTGGATTTATTTTGTCTATATGGTTCCAGATACTTACATACTTAGAGATCATAGAAAAGTCCAGTGTATTCATTCCATGGAGCTCAATGACCATAATTCTGAATTGCTGTTCTCAGAATAGCTTTCCTCATGCTTTCTGCACTCTTTACTGTATAGGGCAAGAATGACAAAGAGGAAGACAGCATAATCAAACCATACAAAACCTCATATGATAAGAAACTATGATTATATATTATATTGTCAAGTCCTTATCGATCCACTTAAAGGCACATTGACCTTTAATATTAATGTGCTTAGTTACAAATGTCATTGGAAAAGACTATAATACTAAATGTTCAATGACACAAAATATGTGTATCTACTATGAACAACACCAGAGGCAGTAGTGAAGAAATGTAACCTTAATTATGTCATCGGCTTGTCAGCAAACTCTCAGCTTCTGCTATTATGAGAAAGAGAGATTAAGGGTATTAACAGGCCAAAACTGGAGGGGAGGGGAGGGGAGGGGAGGGGAGGGGAGGGACTTGAACAGTTAGATCAAGGCAATGAAGGAACTAGATTAAGTGATAATGGTAGGTGAAATGATAAACAGGTACAATCAGGTGAAATGTTGGGATGAAACACTTTTTCTGAAAGCTGGCAGGTATGTCTTGTTGCAAGGTATCAAAAAGTGTTGGCTGCAAGTTTCCATTCAAAGCTTGTTGAAAAATGGAATCAGCTCAAGTTCAGTTGTATATAAATGTGATATTCACTATCTGCATATACGTCCAATGACAACATTGATCATGTGGTTCACTTTTTGAAAATTATATTCAATGTATCTTATACAGAGAAGCTAGCAGCAGAAACATTTACCCACTTATTTTTCAGCCACTTTCCTGAAATGTTATATTGTATGATTGATAGACCTTACATGGATTACATGGAGACATCAAGTCTAAAGTAGCAACTATCATTTTCTCAAAGCAGTATCATAATTCATAGTCCATTGTATGATACAGTACAGAATGGAGCGGAACCTAGTGAAGGAAAGCTACACAATGTAATTATCCTTATTCTAAATGTTTCTATCATTTTTAATAAAGAAAACCATAGAGACTTAAAAAAATCATTTCATAATTTAATGATACCAGAAAATCACAAACTGAGCTCATATAAATTGCTGTACTGCTTTCATTTAGCTTTGAAACTCTGAATCTCTGATAAACAAATTTTCAAATAAAACAGTTAAAATGAAAATTATATTCATCAATATGTACAAGAAAGTTATATTTGTTATACTGCTAATGTCAGTTATGCAAAAATTAGAATTACTATCACAGACAAATTAGAATTATTGTAACAGACATATGAGGTTGTTAAGAAGACCTATTAAATATAAAAGAATTGTTAAAGATCCACTTGTTGAAGATGCTGTGGAAGTTTGAAGTATTCTCAAGGATAATTTCTTGCTTTCCCTAAAAGGTGGTTTTCTCCCCCGTTTTTATAGTCACTAAACAAAATTCCATTTCTATTCTAAGCGTGGAAACTTGTTACACCCTAGAGCCAGTACTATACCTACAGCACACAATCAGTGACATTATCATCAGAGGAGAAGGTGCTCAGTTTTCCCCACTGTATTCAGTGAGTCTGAAAATCTCTTCTGTTTCTAAAAAGGCGTTTTTTTTGTTGTAGTAGATACAGCAGGCACTGAGCTTCAGAACAGCTTTGAACATTTTGGGCTGAAGTGTAACTTTTCCTATCAGAAGTTATAATCTTTCACATTGTATTAATGGTTCCTTCCCTTTCTGTGTAACATTAGACTTTTAGAGATCAAACCACATCTGAGCTTACTGAACAACCAGAAGTGAAAAACTGTGTTTCAGTCATGGTATTTGACCTGAAATTAAGTTGTAGGGGGATATATCTAGGAAGGATGGGAGTAGGGGTAGCAGATTCACTTATGTTCACTCCATTGTTTCTCAGTCAGGGTTAAGACATGCCCTAGCTATAAAAACAGAACGAAAAAAAAAATAGACATAAGTTTAAATGCATATTATTCATCCTACACACATTTTATGCCTTCAATCAATTCAGTCTTCTGAATCTGGTATGGAAAGTAAATTGGTGTATTATAATTACCACTGCACTGTGACCAGGTAAAGAATACTGGGAATGAGATGCAGCATTATTTTTCAATGGGGAAATCCTGCAATGACTTGTCATTGTAGGTAAGGAGTAAATTCCTACTTCCTTTTCAAAGCAAAGAGTAAACAAGAAAGGACTAAACTTCTCTGAAGTTTAGTGCTTCCTATTCTTGATTGAAAATCCTTCCTGTCTTTCATTTCCGTGATCTCTTTTCACTCCACACAACTTTTGGTGTAACTGATTCCAGCTGCCATTTTTCACAGTGACAGTTAGGGAAAAGAAACAGAAAGTCACAGAAAGCACAATGTGGACACACGTACAACCCACCTTGAAGCAGCCTAGAAAAGGTTAATGAAAACTTTAATTGACAATCCTTGATATGACAAAGACAATTAGAAACAACTGCTGCAATAGACTATACAAGGAGCAGTCTCAGGAGGAGCTGTTGAGATTTTAAGCTATGATGAAAAAGTCTATAAGATGAAAATAGTCTTCTAAGTTAAGGAAGAAAATCCACAGAATTCTTGGAAGATAAGAGGTAGAAATATACTCCTGACACTTATCTTGACCTCTATGACAAGACACCTGAAGAAGAGTAAAGCCTTTGTTTTTAACTCCAAGAGACGTAGAAAGGATCTGGGGATAAAGACTGAAGCTGACAGATAGCTATCTTGCATTGTGAAAATCCTAACTAATTCTGTTATCTGAGAGAGAAAGGTCTGTTCCTCAGACAAACTGAAAGATCACATTTATATATTGGAAAGGCTGTTATACCATACATGAGATGGCTGTAGCTCACTGCCATGCAGAAGCTGGGAGCAGATCAATCATTAAAACTCCTACTGAGATTGTTGGCAAACGTGCACATATATTCAAATAGAATAAGGTACTGACCAATATTTACTAGCTTGTAATTAGACATTTTGTCCAAAAGTTTTGTTCAGACAGAGTGAGAATGTATTATTGACTTATAGGATACTATTTTATCTGTTATTGTAAAAAAAATCAGCGCATAAATATAATAATTTCTGACTTCAAATATTGTTTAGTGGCCATGTGTAGGAATTTAAAACATTTACTCCAAAGTCAAACTAAAACCTAGTGTCCTGCGCTGACTCTTATTTAGCTTGCAAGTGCATCTTTGGCATCTGGTCTTAATTTCTAATGTACAGAAACTTTTATATTAACTTGCAAAACATTTTATGGGACCCTGATTTGAAGCATTTGGCAGACATTTAATAAGGATCTATTGTGAATGTATATCTGAATGCAGGAATCTTCAAATGAATAGATACAATCTGCAAAGCTCTCAACCAACTGTTGCATCCATAAGTTACTGCAAAGTTTTTAGATAAATTTTCTGAAGTATTTTAAATTAAACTAAAATTCAAATGAAATGTTTTAAGATACATAACCCTGAAACAGCAGACAGTGTTTTTCAACCTGAAACATTGAAGTGTTCTAAATTAATCTTTAGCAGCAGGATACATGAAAATATATTTCTACTCATAAAATCTTATGCCCAGACACAATTATCCATGAATTAGATATCCACTAAGTATTGTGTCCCTCTGGAAGCATGCCAATAGAAAAGTTTATTTGTATTCTTATTCTGACCCTCAATGTGCTTGCAGCTTCTAATTTCTAATTTTTTATCATGAAAATAATAATAAATACAGTGTTGAGTAATACCAGAATTAGTCAGTCCAAAAGACAGCAAGGATTTTTGACTTGTTGCTTAATCTGGTAACTTTTCTGGATCATGAAGCAAAAGAGAGGGTTTGGTTTGGTTTTGTTTGTTTTTGTTTTTTGTTTTCTGCAAAAGGCTACAATGGATCTATGTTTCTACTTTGATAATTGAGCATTGTTTGTTATTCCCTGATTTTGGCCTTTCCTATCACACAGACAAATCACTTTGTAGTGATACCACACAACTGTAAAGACTTTTTAAAAACCCAACAAAACATTTAAATATACTGCAGTATATAGTATATAAAATGTTTTTATTTTTCAACCTAATGGGACCTATGAATACTTTTTGGTTGATCTTTCATGGTAGCTACTTAACATTAGTTCTGTTATTTTTAGGAACAAAAGTTAATCTAACTAGTCTATGATCTCAGAAACCTTTCTAAAGAATGTTACTAGAGTTGCACAGGCTTCAGTTTTCTGGCATCTCACCTTTCCTACCAGAGCTCTGAGGGAACTCCTGAAGCTTTGACAGGTTAAGCCAATTCTCAGAGAGACCTGCAGAAAATTTTCTTAATCTAGACTGCTTTGAAAACTTCTAATCTAAATATACATTCATATACACTTATAGATAGTGGTATTGTCTGATACTCCAACACAGAAAGATTATATGAGTAAAAAAATCTTACACTCATTAACTCTCAGTCAGTTTTCAGTCCCTGCCAATAATCAGACAACTTTGCTTGACTCTTATTTTAAGATATTTAAAAATAATATCTTCACTATTTCCTCTGATTTGTGTGTTGTGCTTCATTCTGTCTTGGATTTTTGTATTGTCAAGCCTAAATTTTTCTAAGCTTGTGTACTTTATTTTAGAATCACATTCTAAGCATCAGTATGTTTATTATACTTGCTTTTGCTAACTTTTGTGACCTATTTGTTTAATATTCTACAACCAGAGGAAAACAAACACACATATAGTTTTAAAAGCTGTTTGTTGATGTTATTTGAAGTAGAGTTATGGTTTCATCTGAAAAACATTAGAGAGTAATCTTGGAAACCTTTAAATATCTTTAATTCAGATCAAAATAACTACAAATAGTCTAGAAAAAAAAACCTTTGTATTTTGCCAAAACCTAATCATAGAGGTAATAAAATTGGAATCAAATTAAATCCATTGAATATTTTTTATTTTACTTTAGTCAGGCCACATGAGAAATTTACAAGTTTACCTTTGAAACAATTACCTGATAATTCACATAGCACATTTCTTTCTATTCTTTGTTCTTGATTCCTCTATCTTTTGAAACATCTTTAATTAAAGCAAGTTAGCCATTGGGATCTTAATCTAAAATCACTTCTACTTATCTTATTTTGTTCAGAGATGTCACACAATTTAAGATTGGACTCAATAAATACAGCCTTGAGGCAGTAGGAACTGTGTTTCTTTTTCACCTGTGCCTAGTTTTTGTAAAAATATCTGATTGTGTCTTTAATGTACCAAAATTTAAGTGAATCTAGGTTAAGTCCCAAGAGTCTGACAAGTATCAAGCTACTTGCTGAGTTTTACAATTAGTTGACTCTATAGGAATATGGAGATATCAAAATGGAGAAAAGCGCATTTATGAGAATGTGGTGCTTCAAATTATCCTAAAAGTAATGCTTAAATGCCTTCTCACACTCCTCCTGTCTTTTTTCTTGTCCTGACAAACCTGCACCTAAACATAATTATTAATGCCATCAACCACATAGTATATACTTACTTTAAATTACAGTTCTAAAAGATTCAAAAGACAGAACCTCAGAATTCAAATCTTGGGTCCTCTGAGGATGTATCATCAGACATCATAAATATGTCTTTTTCTGATGTTAACATTTCCACACACAAGCTGGTAAAAAGAACTAATCCCACCAACTCTGGTTCATCACAGATCTCTTGGCAAGGCTGAGGCATATTAGTACATCCTAACCTTATGTTGTTACCAGAGATAGTGGAATTAACAGTTAACAGCCTTGCAAAAGAAAACTTTTATTTGTTTCACCTGCATGAGAACAAAGAACACTTTGTGAAAAAATAAGGTCTTTGATGCCAAATTCTGATTTATGTGATTGTATGCCTTAGAAGATTTATCCACTTATATCATGATATCTGCTCCTTTCATAAATGCATATGTGTGCTTGAATGATGTGTGAGACTCACCATGAGTCAGTTCAAGTTTGCTTTTCTTTGTGCAACAGAAGATCACTTTGCTACCAGTTACACTCTGACCTACGTGGAATACATCATTTTATGGCCAAACGCATTTTACTCAGCAAACCACTGTCCTTGAAAAGTTAAGTATTCACTTGTTTCTTTCTCCTTCACAATAAATAAAGAATTTTGACAATAATGTACTGTGATTCTCAAGGAAAAAGCATTAAATTTGAGATGAAGCATTCTAAAATTGTTTTGAGTCAAACTTCCTTTTTCCAAAAGAAAAATTAATTCTAGCATAAAATCTATCTTTAGCAGAAGGTGAAGTGCTAAAGTAGAAGCAAATCTTGACTCTCTGCCAAAGACAGGTAAAGCAATCTTTCTAAATATCTATTTCATAAGGGTTTTACAATTTCAAGGCTCTTAATGGTACAAGAGGTGAAAATAAAGTGAAATTTCATGATACAATAACTCAAAGGATATTTCAGTTTTATTTTCTATTCCATCTGACTCATCATCAATGATCTTGAATTTAAAACCCGATACTTGTTAAACTTTAATATTCTGGAATTAAACATTCATTCCTGTGGTTGTTTTATCAAAATATGTTGCGGGGGCAGGAGGGCAGTCACAAGTGTTTACAGCAACTAATCAGAATAAAACAAGTTAAGTCACAGAAACAAAACACTAAAAAATAGAGGAACTAAAAAAAAAAATAAATATAGAACTGATGATAACATTTCCTCAAAGTAAAAAATTAATATTATTTATAAAATATTATTTATATCTATATTTATATTTAATTATTTATATTTCTATTATATAAATATTTATTAATTATCCATAAATATAAATAATTATACATTTATATTTCTAATTTATAAATAGTTTTTACAAATAGTTATAAAATTATTTATTATTTTTAAATTATTTATTATTTATATATTATTTATTATTTATAAATAATTAAAGCTAAAGAAGAAACAGACCTAAAATTCCATTTTTTGTCATTATATATCAAGGAATGATACATAAAAATATGTCAGAGCTGACATACACAAACATAGATGCAACACTGAAAATGTCAATGAAATAGCATATACATATATAAGAATATATGATATATATGAAATATATTTCTCAGAAACCTTAATGGGAAGCTGCAACTCTTTTTAATGCAAAGGAAAATCTTGAAGACCTGTTACTCCTTCCTCCTCTCTCTGCATATATCCCCGTTACTTTATTGTGAGCTGTTATACATGCCCAATATAGTGTCCATGCCTCAAGAGTATGGCTTAATAACATGCAGTACATAAATATCTTTGCATGAACTCTTTAATTTTGAATCCTGAAATAACATTTTCAACTTTGTGGTGGCTATTTTAGTGATTGTACTGTAGCAGTAATTGCATCTAATGACACTACTTACACATCTATAGTTAATTGTGAATAAAAAAGTTCAACAGATGGGAAGCAGTAAGCAGCAATCAGAAATGTTCAGGTGCCAGGACCTGTAAAAAATTTGCCTTTCTACCTCAGAAAAACTGATACAATAGTAAGAACCCTTGCAGAATACAAAGTCCTTTTCACCCCACATTGTACCCTCACAGTCAGTACTGCTCTTTGTAACCTCCCTGAATGCAAATCTATCCTCAATGACAGGAAGCCCCTGTCTTTTCTTTATTTATTTATTGTCTTTTCTTTCTTTCCTTCTTCTGTTCTTACACTTGTGAAACAGTCTTAACAGCAATGAAATTGACATTGGCTGTAAGTTTATCAGAGTAGAAATGTAAGGATAATGAAGGCTGAACTTAACGATAGGGATGAGATGGAGGTCAGTGGAAATTTCTCTGTGGTTAACAGTCATGAAACATAGACTTTGGAACTTATATTCAAATTATCCAACCCATTATAGTTGGCCATATTACTGACAGACTTTTTGGTGTTTCCTGTTTTTTCTTTTCTACTTTTTAAATTTTGTTTTGCTTTTTTGATGGCTTTGCTTTTGTGTTTTGCTGGTTTTGTTTTCTTTGTGCCCTTCTTAGTGCTGTGTCAGTTTGATTTTCCTTACCACATTATGGAGGGAAGAAAGGGGATGAATTGTGCCAGGATAGAAGCTGATACTGGAGAGAGAAGTGACAGGCTCAGTATTTTACAGTTTGTTAAAAGTAGATCTCAGTCTTTGGAAAGTGTAATTAACTTTACTGAACACATAATAAAGTCTGCATTCACTGGGGTTTTTTCCCCTAACCAAAATGATGAATCTGTGGCTATTTAGCATATAAACATATTTAGTCTTGTTCAATAGGCTGAATACTGTAAATTGAACATTGATGATTGCTACTTTATATGGAGAATCACCTCTCTACTGCTCTGATTTCTCGATAAAATTTTTTTAATCACTCAGCAAGGGAGAAAGAGCAATATCCTAATTACTGGATGGTAATTTACAAACAGTTTTTCTGCTATGAGAGATAGTGCATTTTAAGACATTATAAACAAACATCTTGAGCATTTTCCAAGTATACCCAGAGCAGTCACTTTTGAGTACCAGACTTTACTTCCAGAGAACAAAAAATTAAGTGGATGAGACAGAAGGAGGAATTGTGACGTATTATCAAACCATATAATGAAAAAAATCACCAGAACCCTACTTAAATTTCTTAATGAATATTAGGCTTGATTGACTGCCAAGCACTAAGGCAACACTCAGTATGAGAACTCCAAAGTTTGCTTTATTCTTACAGTAACTTTGCAGTTGTGTCATCTTTCTTTCTGACCTATCTTATGTGTTCCTGACTAGAAATCAAATCACCTGCTGATAAAAGGAGATAAGCTTGGTCAAGCAGGACCTGCTTTTCCTAAACCCATAGTTGGGCCAGATCCTCTTGTTAATAGGGGACACAAGCCACCAAAAGATCTGGCCTCTTCCTGTCCATGCTTCGTATCAGTACTGGAGAAAGCATTAAGGGACTAGATAAAAAAAATATCTTTCTATGTAATTTTTTAACAGTCCATTATGTGAGACTGTAAGTTTACTTTAATAAAATATCTTGCCTAGTTCTTTATTATACAGGATAGCTAATAACTGCCATTTCCACCATTTCCACACAGAACAGATGATGAGCAGAATGGTGTCATAGGTAGAAGCTGCAAGATCTCAAATATGGACATTTGTCATACTATAATATTTCTATTATGAGAGATCCATACTATCTGCTGTGGTAGTGAACATTATAGAAAGCCATATTGGAAAAGTGAACAGGTCAATCCAAAGGGCTGGATTTTATTCCCTCTTTACTTAACCGAGTTCCACCTGCTGCTGCACAGTCTTGCTGAAACCTGAAAAAATAAAGAAAAACAAGAACTTTTTAGTCAAATATGACACAGCTTGAGAAGAAAAAAAAAGATAAAAGTGAACTTCATATCTTGTTTTCCTCTCTAACACTGCTGTTAAAAAAAGAACTTCTTTTAAGGGCAGCCTTTAGGGACAAGTTTTGAGTACATAACCTGCATACAAAACACTTATGATCATGCATATTTATTTCTGCTAATGAGAAAGTAAGTGTTCTATTAAATGACATTCATTTAAAATATCTGAGTCTCATAGATTGCATATCTTAAAGTCATAATTAGGATTTGTGATTAGCTGAGACATTTCAGAAGAGGTACTTGAGGAATCAGTAAAAAGAAAGGAGATATATACGTCAAGATTCATTGAATAAAACACCTTGTTTGTATCACAGCATTTCCACATATAGCAGTAGGGATGGAATAGAAAAGGCAATAATGAGATTAATTTATAGCATTATTCTAAAGGTCTCAAAAACTAGAGATCTCAAAGGGTTGCTCTCTGTCTCTTTCTAGGGAAATCTCATATTCCAAATATAGAAGAAAAATATATCATCTGCCAAGAAAGTGAGAGTGGCCTGTGAGCCCTTACAGCATCCTCTTGGTATTTTAATGCACAATATATCTTGGCATAAAGATCTATGCTTTCAAGTGGAATTACTGAATTGGGAAGTGTTAAAAACAAAACAATAAAGCCAATATTTCTTTTTGCTATTCTAAAGTATCTGTGGATAAATGCATTCTATCATGTATCAAAATAAGTCAAACTGGTCTGTGTTGACCTGGAACAGGTAACCAAACATGGTGGACATATTTTTAGGTAATATTTTTAGATATTATATGTATTCTTAGCAACAAAACAGGTTTTGGAAAAGAACCATTTTAATTGCAATATGAAGTTCCCAGTTCAGTTTTTTTGATATTATTTTGATTATATTAATCAACAATATTACCAGCATCAAGATATACGAGTTTTTATGTACAATTATTCCTAAGATATGAAAAAAATTGCTTCCTGCATGTCAGCACTGACCTAACCAAATATGCATGCTTCATTTTGAAAACAAAAAATATACATATATATTAGAAGCAGAATAATCTATTACAAATTTTGCTGTGTTTTTATTTTTTCTTTCTCATTTGAGGAGATTAGCATTTAAATAAATTTGAAATCTACTTGTTCTTTTACATGTCATGCTTTTCCTATTTAATTATTTAGTTAAAGTCACTTTGGCAAAATTCAATCAGGATTTTTAACAGATAATTGAGAGGAAAAAATGTAAACAAATTTACTTCCAAAGAAAGTGATAATTCATGATCACTTCTGTATTGTAATTTTTGAATAAAAGTGAAAAAGCACAAAAGAATTTGGAAAAAAAGGAAAAAAGTTATTGAAGATACTGAAACTGAAGATACTTACAATGCATCTTCATTAGTTTATACTGATGAGCTATGTAATATGATTTCTTAATGTACAGTTATTTAATCAAGATTTATAGAAATAGATATAGTAGGAAAATTGCTCAGCTCTCACAAAGCAATCTATTTAATTTCTGATTGTGTATTAACAGTGGAAAGTGTTACATTTTTTCTTACTAAATTTGAGAAATTCTTTAATTGATAACAGGTGAGGGGGTTTGATACCTAAAAAATCACCTTATTGGAAACTGGCAACATGTGTAGAAAAAAATTATTAAAGTTTCTATAGAAGGAAACTCTTTTAGCAAAGTATATTAAAGAAAATCCTGAGGATTTTGACTAACTTGACTTACTGGTGAGCAAATAATTGCAAATCATTAAAATTGATAAACAAATATTTCTAGAAAGGCAACCTTGCATCAGAAACCTAGTAAATGACTTGGCAAATTATGACGAGACTCAGCTCAAATGCAAGAGATGATCTTAATCCACTTATGCCAAAAATTGATCTATTATAAATCTACTCCATAAATCATATATATACCAAAATAGAGATGACAGATGAAAATAAGTGCTGTTCTCCTTGATCTAAAATAACCATATAACTTAGATAAATAAAGAGGTTACAGAATCTGCAGCCATTGTCTTAAAATATCCTAATAAGTTTCAGTATCTTGGCAAGTTCCATGACACACCAGGTAATTTTGTATGCCACTGGCTCCACTGCAGCTGAAGGCTACAGAAATTCTACTGGTTCACCTGGAACTAACACAACTATTTTTCTCTTTAGAAAGTTTAGGATAATGAAGATTATTCCTGACTTTAGAGGAAGACTCTGAGATATGAAAATATAAGTGATCCACCTCTGATTTACACTTCTTGTGGTATTTCATTTTTTTTCCATGATAAACGTCTTCTGATATTATTATTATTATTATTATCATTATTATCATTACTATCATTATTATCATTATTATCATTATCATTATTATTATTATTATTATTATTTTAAGCCTTCCATATTATTCTGCCAGGGAGAAATAGAGATAATCATCCTACTGCTGCTCAAAGTTTCTTTCGTAGATCAGAAAAGCTCTACATCAGAGTTCTGTAAACAAGGCTGCTTTTATTCTGTCTGTCTTGGAAACACTGTTACCACTCTCTTAAGATATTTGTTATGAATGGAATAAAGAGAGGGTCCCAGTCATTAAGGAAAACAGATGGGACATGAAACTGTGGAATGTGGTAGCTTATTTGGAGAAAGAAGACTGGAGTTTAGCTGGTTTATTTGATTTAAAATGAACTTGAAGCAAAAATATTAAAAGGATTAATTTTAAGTGATGTCTTCAAACACTAAGTATAAATCTGAAATAAGCTCAGAGATCTTAAGTTGAGCACGTTCTGCTATTCTTGCCTTCCTACAGAATCCACTTTGTGGGATTTTGAGCTGTGTGAAATACAGCAGAAATCAGAGAAGGAAAGAACCAAAAAGTACCATATGCATATTTTGGGACTGACTGTCATTCTTCCAAACTGAAATAGAAATCTCAGTAGATTGCTCCAAATGTTGGTTATGTAATATAGCTGGCTATCAGCATCAGATTGAATTAAGGCCATAGAATTTATCTTGCCTCTTGAAGTGATTAATGAAGTTAAGATAAAAGACATGTTCAAAACTGAGAAGTGCAATGAACTTCACAAAAGTATGAAAACTGAGATTCCAACCTTTGACACTACGCTTCCCTTCTGGAAGTAAAAATGATAACAGGTGAATTATCGCTAAGTATCAGCTCCAAAACCCGGGATTGGCAGATCTGAGTCTATTACACAAAATTAGGCATAAATTGCTTGAGATTATATGTGAGCATTTCAAGAATGTGAGATGTAAATTGATTTCAGATTGACATAATAGCTCAGTGACAATATACTGGCTACACAGGAGCTATAATAAAACTGAGTAAAGACATCTGTTGAAGCAGCCTGGTGGTAAACAATTGTCTGCTCTTTTCTAAAACAGGTGCGTGGAGGAGCTTTTTCCATTTCTCTTTGCATATTTGCAACTAGAGTGTGTATGGCTGAATTTCTCTTTTTCTGGATAAGGTGGTTATGTTTTGGACTATGGCAAGGTGAATTCATAAAAGAATTCACTTTCATTCACAGAATAAAAGTCTATAGATGTGTAGATGTAATAATATATATATTATTAATATTATATATAATACACTGACCTCTGTATTCTGCTATAATTATCTGGCTTGACAAGGTCTTAATGTAATTTCAAAAATATGTGGATTCGAATTTGATGCATTCCTATGGTACTGAAGCCAAGTAGCAAGTGTTAGTGGGGTTTTCATGAAGGTGAATATTCTAAGACCCTTTAATTAGTTCTAATTCACAGTTCAACAAAATAACTTTGGTATCTCCACCAAAAACCATACATACCTAAAAAGAAATATTTTGTGCATTCAGTAAGGTCTATTCTTTCTGCGGGATATAACTGCAACAAACTACAGAGAATTTCTTAGTTCATCTTTTTTGCATCTCACACTTAGCTATCACTGTTGACATTGTCCTTTCCTATTTCTAGGAGGCAGGATTGATGGCATGGGACATGAGGAAGTACACACATATTTAATTTAAGAAAGTTTTGCTAGCTTTTTAATCACACAAATTAATAAAGTAAAATATGCAAATAAAGAACAAAATACTAGTGGCTCTATTTGGAAAATAACCTGTGGAACAAAACCTAATATAAAAAGAAACAAAATACTAAATGCATGAGATACTCACGCACTTCAGTCTAAACTCTGCTTGGCTGAAGTATCTTGGGATTAAGAGAAAGGTAAAAAGGATAACTGCTGACTGCTCTTTTTAGCACACGCTCCCCTCAAATATCCACCCACCTACATATCTATTAAAAACCCTCTACTCTTGTAAAAATACAGAACATGAGGGTGTGCTGCGGTCACAGGGAAGATGCTCTCCAGCCAGCTCACTCCCCGAAACCAGTGTGCAGTTACGAGAGTGGCTGCCCCTGTGTCACGAAATAATTCACAGAAGCAGGCTAGATGTAAAAAGTAAAAGAACCCAAATAATCAAACTTTATTTTCAGACTCCACTATATATACAATAGCAAAAGTGACAGTGGATTGGAGGGTGAAATGCCTCTCCAACCACACTGGTCAAACCAACAGTGCGGCTGTCAATTCTCTCCACCCACAAAGAAGAATGCAAAACAACCATTGTTTATATGAACAGAGTGAGAAAATTCAGTAGAAATATGTAAATATCAGAAGGCATTGAAACTTTTAAAAGAACTTTAAAACTCTCAAAAGAATAGGGCAACACCCCCAGATCTTCACAGATTCCCCCCGGCTGGCGGTGCGTGCAGGGCTCGCAGCTCCCTGCAGCACACGGCTGCGGCGTGGGGAGCACAGCACAGTGCGAGAAACCAGGCAAAGGAATGGACAGGGGTCACTTGTTTGAGTTCCGAGGAAGTTTTATTCCTCAGAGGATTCAGGGACAAGTGACAATAACTGAGGGCAAAAAGCTGCTTTTAAGGAGAGGCAGGAATAAGGGGAGGACACAGCCTTTTACCAATAGGAAGGCATTAGGCGAGGGATGCAGGGTAAGGGCTCTCCAATAGAAGCCACCAAGGGGAAGGACAGAGTCCTGCTCCCCAACCTTATTTCAAGGAGGGGATGAAGGATGGGGAACATTCCAGAAGGGAACAAAGGAGGTACAAGGAGATTGACAGACACTTGATGGGAGAATCTTGGGGTAAACAACTCAGGACTGAACCATTAGGGAAGCCAAGTGGGGTACATGGAATGTGCAAGGAATGTACAAGGAATATTTAAAACCTACTACAGAAGAACAAACTGCAAAATAAAAGACTACCACATGAGGAGACACGTGAAATATTTTGTAACTTAGTGAAAATTATGAGAATTTTCTTTTTCATATTACTTGGTTGTGGATCTTACAAACAACTTTATTTGCTTATTATAGTTTAATTTGTAAAATTCAATATTCTTTGTACAAAATTTCTAGTGCTTCATTTACAGGAAGTAAACCTCACTTGAAGAATTCTTACTAATGTGTGTATCCAGTGGGCACTGGGGCAATTTAAGCTATCCCAAAATGTGTCCTGAATGAGTCTTACCAGAGGAGCTCTTAGACCTGAAAATTAGGTCAGAGGTCTTCTAGTAGCAGCAATTTCTGTCCGTGAGACTTTTTTATAGTATTAATTTTGAGGTATCTGAAAATATTTGCTAATAATATGACTACACAGAATTACTCCTTGGAGCATACAGAGTAAAATCAAGCACATAGGAAGTTATGAGAGAGATCTGTTTTCTCAATATATAGCTTTTCTAAGTGGAAAGACTGAGTGTGACTTGTTTAAGATAAAAAAGGAGACATTAACTAGCACTTTTTAAGCACAGTTTTGCTGGATTAATCTTGTAAGGATACTTTTTGGATAGGATCACTACATCCATATGAGAATTATTATCTTCCCATACATGACTCACTTACTTCAGCATCATTCAGAATTAGAAATGTTTTGTACTTATTGTATCACAATATATTATTTTTTAATTGTTAAAACCTGCTTTTTTTGACAAATGATTCGTTCACTTCGTGCACTTGGATTTAATCATCCATGTTATGGATTCAGTATATTATTTGATTTATGGGAGGCAAATTAACTTGGATTTAAAAATTTCATTTTTCTGAATGTTGTCTTTAAGGCACTTGAGTGGAATGAGTGTTTTCGTTATTGTGCCTAGACAAAAAGAAGAGAAGCGGCTTTATGAGATTATTTATTTCAGGATCCTGTCTTCATCTCTAAATTATTTGACATTAAGTAGTGGTATTTACTGCTTCTAAAGAGAGAAAAATCAGTTACACACACACAGACTTTAAAGGACTGCAGTGAGGATGCATCTTAGGGATAAAAGTTGAGACTAAACTTTCCTTTTGAAATGTGCTCAAAGAATATAAATTCAGTCAGTAATCATCCTTAAAAAGACATCAAAGTCACTGCAAGATATTTTTCTGTAATTAAGGCTAACTAATCTCTTACATATGGAGTAAATGGTGAGAAATTAAAAGGTAGCAAATGGTGATGCATATAAATCCAGGTATTGGAGTCTTGGAGCTGGACTTGCATTTTGTACTGCTGCTTTTAAAGGATAACCCAGTCAGTAGACTTTCCACATAATGTTGTTGGTGAAGCCCTCATTAAAACTTGGTGGAATTTAAAATTTGCTCCAACATTAATTCACACTAATTACTGTCTTCTTATATTCACCTCAGTGAAGGTTACTGTTTCTCGTTTAACTGAAATGGAAATTTCAATGCCAGTGGGTAAAAAAAGCTTGATGAACATGAAGCAATTTTATTTAAGTTAGGCTTAACAAAACACAAAATAATTAAATACATTAATATATTGAGTCATGTCTACAATGCACCAGCCCAGTTGTCTGAATCTGGTTCCTTTTTCCGCTCTCAGCTGAAACTCAATAAGGATAAAGGTGGTGTTTTTTAAGAGTATAGCCCCCAATACCCTGTTAATGCTTATCAAGAGAAAAAATAGCTACTGAGATCATGGTGGTGACATTTTGCTTGGACTATCCAGAAGAGCCAAAACAAGCGTGACAGTTGCTGCCCTGAGGTCTCAGCGCTAGCAGCATCACAGTAATAATTTAAATGCAGTTTGCAGATTTTTATATTGTTGTGATTTAGGCATTTATTGCAAGAAATGTGTGATAAAATATAATTAAGAATCAGAAGGTTAACTTGATAGACTGTACTGGCTAGTGCTACACAGTTCTAACCTAACCTGATGATCCTTTTTCTCCTTAACATTACTTGAATCTGTGAATTTACTGAGCTTTCATAATTTCCACAGCCACTTAGAAAAATAGGTTCTATAATAGGATATTATTTCTCTTCACCAAATAAATACCTCAGGGTCCTTATTATAATCTCATTGTAAAGTAAGATAATAACGTATAAAACTGGTATAAAACATTATAGAACTAATTATGTTTTGTCCTTCTATTTAAAAGTCTAGAGCTGAGCTTTACTAAGAAGAAAAAGCTGTCATAGCTAGGTACAAACTTCAGTTGTTATTAAAAAAAAAAAAATATCAGGAACCTCCCACAGGAAAGTGGTCATACACACAAAAGTTCTAGAGGAAACTTATTTTAAGAATAATCAGCAGTATAGATAAAAAGCATATCTTCTTTCTTACCATTTTCTTTTTCCGTTAGCTTTTGCAACTAAAATTAACAATCATTTATACATAAAGAAACTATTGTTCAAATGTCAATAATAGATCTTCCACAACAGGATCATATGCAATCATCAGGGTGTTACTACTCACCATTTCCCTCTGCAACAAGAAAAACACAAGTAGATCAACTTCTGTCCAATATTTCTTGATCAATGATTAACCTGTCCTTGTGTACCTTCCTTACAATACTTCCACAGCCTTTGCAAAGGCCCAGTGATACACCATAGATTTTAACTTGTTTGCATGTTTTATCCCCTGGTAAATAGCAATTGATAGAAAAAGCAGGGATACTGACTGAAGAAAACTTGAGATATCACATTTTCTGTTATTAAATCTATTGTTTTCCTGTTTCTCAGGAAGTTTCTCTGGAAGATTTATGGCTATTTATTACCTAGTTATGTCCTTTCATGCTATATATGCACAATCTTTTAAATTCAGCTATTATGTAACATTTAATAGTTATATATATAATTTCTTTTTGGTCATACTTTAAATGAGCTTCTGCTTTGTAATGCTGTGATTAAAGTTGATAGTTACACATTGTTTTGATGGAAACAGTAAAAACACAAATTCATGTAAAATGCTCTTTCAACAGAATGAAATCAGCAAGTAACAGCTGTTAATACTTTCAGATATCTGCAGGATTAATTATTTTTTAATGCAGTTTGAAGTAAATAAATATAGGTTAGGTGGTGGATTTTTGCAAAGGTATCTTTCATGCTACTGCATTGAACACCTAGAAATCAAGCACTTCATGGTGTTTTTATCTTGTCAAACTTCTCAGTGTGTTGTAAATAAGAGGTTTGTGACTGGTTTAATATGACATTCAAACCTGTAAAATTCCAGATGTACATATACATAAAATATATCCAATTTATCACATCTATCTATCTATCTATCTATCTATCTATCTATCTATCTATCTATCTATCTATCTATCTA
>QUSF01000001.1:29726247-29739182 GCA_003676055.1 Chloebia gouldiae | reverse complement strand
CTATCTATCTATCTATCTATCTATCTATCTATCTATCTATCTATCTAATCTGAGGCAGTAAAAAGAAACTGTCTGCAGAGCATATCTTGTTACATGCAAAACTGGGATTAAAAAACAGATGTAGCCCAGGTCCAAAATTTAAAGCACAGATTTTAGGATTCAGCAGATATTCCTAATTTGTGAAATGTACTGCATGTATTGTTTCTCAATTATTCTTTAAAGAAATTACTTCACAAAACAGAAAAATGACAAAGCTCTCAAGAAACCAGCCAGTTTGTCAACATGAGCACTGCATGTCTTGTTTTCTACTAAAATCCTCATTAAGGTCACATCTGCTTTCCTCAATTCCTACATCAAAAATGACCTTGTGTTTACTCTGTTTTATGACCACAGAAATTCTCAGTGAAAGTGCCCTTCAAATCTGTTACCAAGTGTGTCCCATGTGTCCTGAATATATTCAAACTAGGTGTGTGCAAATCATCTTAAGTCAAGATACAGCTCACCCCAGAGCAAAATGTCACTGTAGCTGCTGACATTATCTGCCATCTTTGCTTCCTGGGCCTGGCAAAAGGAAATTTCAATCAATAGTAAGCTTTAAACTTTATCCTCCTTTTTGTGAGAGCATCAGGATATAAAGAACAATGGGACTAAAACACCCTGCTGTTGTATCACATAAATCTCTTCTGTTACCCTTTAAAGGTTAGAAATTGCATAAAATGTAATATGAGCATCAGTGGTGTTCTAATATATCCAAGAATGTGCATTAACAAAAAACTTTATACTCATTTAGCTCATGTTTTTTTACATATTTGACTTACATTATTCAGAAAAATATCTGGAAAATCACAGAGAGCAACCTTAAAGCAGCTTAAAAAATTTTTGCACAGTTCTAATTCTCATCGTGTCTTTCTAGTAGGAAATATGTTTCATTAGTAGAGTTTGGGATTTGGGGGGTTTTTTGAGCTGTTTTGGTTTTGGTTTTTTTGGGATTTTTTTGTTTGATTTTTTTTTTTAATCTCTGTACTCACCTAATGGATGCTCCAGGATATTTGGCACCAACTATTAAATATTGAGCACACTCAAAGCAGGATCTTTTCAGTCTAGAAGATGGTCAGTACACTGGTTTTTCAGTTTGCAATCAATTTTGGACTAACAAAATAGTTATTGATTACTCCCTTAAGGGACCAATCAAAAACCTTTCATAGAACTTGAGCTCTATTTGTCCAGACAATAACTTATCTTAAAATTTTTGAATAATTCTATCATCAAGCTTGATGACTTAACTTCAAGAAGACTAGAATTCCCATTGTTTGGTTTATGGAAAAAAATATAAAGACAAGATCATATCAAGTGTTCCATCAAATAAGAATTAAACATTTTTATGCTTATTATGTTACTGTAGAAACATGAAAACTGGGTATGTTGTATTTTTCAGCTGAAAATATGCCAGAAAAGATCACAACTAAATCTACTCTGAGTTAGATAGCATGTCAAATAGCCAGAACCCAGTCCTGTAGCACAAGCATTCTTTTGTTCAGCCGAAAGAATGGGGTTGAACAGTACACCAGTGACAAGTATATCAAAGAGGATCAGGAAAGAATAAATGCTGTCATTTAAGAAAGTGTTAAAAGCACACCTTGAAGGAATACTTGCTTTAAATACAATTTAACAGTCAGTTTACGGGGCATTTTATTCAAAAGCAGGTCTTCTATGGCAATTAAGCCTAGGATGGAATAAAATGTAAATCCTTCAGAAACCGTGAAGTTGCACAGTGAAAGTATGCCTGAAGAGCACACCTGGAACAAAGATCTTTCCTCCTTCCTTGAGGAGTGCTGTGAAATACACAATAAAAACATTCAGTTGTGTTGCTACAGGACACGTGAAAGCACAACTCGATCCACTGCTATTGCAAGGTAAAGAAGAAGAAAGTTTATTCTTTGACTCCAACTTTTATACTTTTCCAAAGGTGACAGTGGATTGGAGAGTAAATGCGCCACCTCTCCAAAGACATTGGACAAACCACCAGTACATCAAGTTTCTCCACCCCAATGAAGGAAGGCAAAACAATATGTTGTTTACAGAAATTGTGTGGGAAAGTTTTCTAACAGAATGTAAACTCAGAAGGCTTTAAAAAATCTTAAGAATCAGGGCGAGACAGCTGTTTTTTCACCTTGAGTAGTCCTCAGTCATCTCTTCCTTCTGACACTGTGATCTTCCTCTCAACAGTAAATTAAGGCATTTCTGTCAAATAATGCTCTACAATCTGACAGATCAGCACTGTATATTCAGCCAGGGCAGTGTAAACAATTTGTATTTCAAAGTAACACTCACAGTTGCTAAGCTCATGGGGAATCTTACTTATAAATCATTGTAATAGATACCAATCATATGCAATTTGCTATCTACTGATATTGTAGACCAGCAATTTCAATTGTTACTGCAATTTTAAAGACAAACTTGGAGAAAATAGTAAGTGCAAGCTATTTCTGTTATTTCAGAGCAGTTTTCTCTGGGGTAACACTGTCTTTATCCTTGAAGAGAATATATATTAAAATTTGCAACTAGACAGGGTAAGGAATCATTACAGTGATGTAATTTTGAGTATAGTCTCAGAAAACTAGTGTTTGTTACACAGAAATATTTTCATTAAAGTATTTTCTAGTAGTAGTATTAGTAGAAATATCAACTCAAGATATGTTTCAGTCTTCTTGGCAGAAGAAAAGACACTTATTCCATCATTTCTTGTCAATTCACCAAGAACATCCAGATGATCACTAATCCAGAGGAGTATTCTAATTTTCACACTATAAAGAATATTTATCCACCTTAAATATTGGAGATGAACAGTTTTGATAGCTTCATTTTTCTAAAAAAACTCAGCTAAAAGAAAGAAAAAACAAAAACCCCCCCCCCCAAAAAAAAAAAAACAGAAAAAAAAGCCATAGCCTCTAAAAGAATTTACTGACAACCAAATTTTTAGGTGAAATATTTAAAATGTGCTTAATTTAATGAAGATAGTTGATCATGGTCTTTGGGATTACATATTTCTGTGAGTTGTCCTCAAATTCCTCTGTACATATTAATCTTATCTGCTACCATGCTAACATCACTGAACCATCAGTAATATTTTCTGTGCTGATCATGAAGTAAATTCACTGATAATACAAGTGTAAATAAATTCTTGGGTGAATATGTTTTGTTTTTATCAGTTGCACCTCTCAAATTTATATTTCTCAGGAAATGGTAGTGTCTAGTCCAGCTATCTGACAACACATGATAAAATACCTCTGCAATCCATTCCTCATTAAACAAATGAGGTATTTATGCAAATTGTGTATTGAATTTGAGACTTTTTTATTATTTAACTTGAAGGAAATTGCATCAGTTTATGTCTGGAAGAAAGGCTTGATGAAATAATGTAAGAGGTTTAAAGGTTTTATACTCTTTCATGATTGATTTATTATTATGTCTACACTGAATGGAGCATTTTCCAACTGATCTTTGAACAAAATTCATTATGAAAGAAAACCTAAAGATTATATTTGAAATGACAAAACTAACTGGTAGCAAATTATTAAATTGCTAGATTAACATCTTCAGACTAAAGACCTGGTCATTTTTACATGAAACTTCACAAAGCATTGTGCTATGAATGGGTTTTACTAGAATTAGAAAGCAGCGGTTTGCCCTTGAAAGAGTATGTACGAAGACTAAATGGAAGAAATCAATATTAGCAGAAGTTTGTGTTAAAAAATAGTGAAATGCCTCATTTTCTATTTAAGTAGAATACTTAAATGCCTCTTTTTCCTATTTCTACTAGAAATCCCCTATATGAAAATATAATTTATTAAAGGCATTATTAACTATGTCTTGCTTAATGACCCAAATCTCATCTCTCCTGCTACATTCTTTTCTCAGGTAGAATCCAACAGAGAAAAGAAAGAAAGCAGCACCAGCTTTAGCAAGGGCAGAGTAGAGGAGATGTTGCCACGGAGACAGAGCAGGAAGCTCCGAGGATGTTTACTTGGAAGTGTTGGAGGGAGCTAGACGCACATGGACAGGGTACCTTAAGCGCAGTATCCAAAACTATTCAGCAAAAGCGAACCTGCAATTTTGTCTGCTTTGATAATTGCATGATTCCATTAAAGTCCCACAAACCCAAATGTTAGCAAAGCTGGAAAATGATGTGGAAATCTGCTTTTTCATCAAACAAAATTCATGCAGACAGAAAAATTTGCATATTGTTATACATTGTTCATGTAGGCACAGACTTTCAATAATTCAACTCTCTGCTGCATGTTAAAATTTTATATTCAGTTATAAAATAGAAAAGCATGGAAAATACATAAAGATCAATTATTGTAAAGAAATGCCTTTGTTCTGTACGGTATTGAAATGTAAATGACTGAAGAATTTACCAAGTTTTTGTTGATTTGCTTCATGAAGCAAACTTTGCAGATAAATAACCTAGCTTTTGTGTAATGAAATTTGCCACTGACCTTCATCCAAAGAGATCCTTAGAAGCTTATAACGAGATACAGATAAAGAACTCACCCCTCCATCTTTTGAAGTACCACAAGAGGAAGAATGATGAAACTGTTCTAGTGCTACATGATGTGTGAATCTAATTTCATTTAAAATGTGGTTAACTTTAAAAAGACATCATTGTAATGATTTTCAACTGAATAATAAAGTTTGAAAACAGATTCATTTCTCATTTTACTGAAATAAATTTTGTAAGCAGCATTTCAGCTGAGCAGATTGTACACGCTAAAAAATAATGTACAAAATGGCAGGGTTGTTTAGCCTTGACAATTTAAAATGAGTATGCATTTGTTTTGATTTTGATATGCTAACAAAAATCATCCATTTGAAAACTGGCAACACTGAGTTGAAATGTATAGGAAATCGTAGGTTGCCTCCTGTTCTCATTTGTGCTACATTTTAAACAGGAATAGTCTTTTATTTTTTTTTAGTCTGTATTTAAATTTAGTTACTTTTGGAAATTGCTGTCATGGAGGTAGCTTAACATTGTCCCTTTTTTTCACCTTTTCTGTCTGCATAAAATAAAACTTTCTGTTGTGTTCTCTCCTCCTGTTGTATAAAGTCTTTTGGGAGTGCTACTCGTTCTGGTGCCTCCACCTAAGCTTTTTGGATAATCCAGGGTATCAGTCTGTATTGCAGTGGTCTGATCACAGTTGAGTATCCATATGCAAAGTCAAAACACTGTTTTCATTATGAGTACCTTTTCACCTTTACCATTTTTTAAATTCATGAGCCATCCCTCTGTTCAATAAGTCTTATGGATTGCTCATAAATACCTCATTACTGGTGTCTACTTATTGAGAGTTGATTTTTAATTTTGGCCTTGGGAGACTTTGGATGAAAAACTTTTATGTTTTTTGTATTTGCATATAAATATACGGTGGGAATTTGAATGTGAAAGGATTTGTTTAGCTTTTAAAGATAAATTGTTGGTAGCAACCTTAGATGCAAAAGTCCTGATTGTCTGGGTTTCTCGTCTTTAAAGTTTAAATTTAAAATGGCTTTACTATTTTAATCAGAAGAATCTCTTTCTTTACTAATGAAACTACAAGACTGTGAGCATGTTTGCCATCCTAAAAGAATTAATGCCCCTATATTTGCAGTTAAAATTCAGTCATTCATATTGATTGAGATCAACTGAGATCAACAGATAAAGATGAAAGAATAATATACAAAGCAAAGAAGATTTTTTCCCTCATTGAAAAGGATTTTTTAAAATCATTAATTATCACACTGTATAGTAGATCAACAGCTTCATGAAAGACTGAAAAAAATATGGCTAATTTGTAAAAGTAAAGAGGTTTGAGTAATCTGAGGTGTCTCTTCAGATCTCTTTATTAAATACCTGAGCAACTGAAAAGACTCCTTTTCATTTAGCTGGCATATGAAACAATAAGATTGTAATGCATATTAATCTTATTTCCAAGTAACAGCCTGGCACTTTTATCTAATTATTCTAATTAAAAAAAAAATAACAGTAGATATTTAATGAAATATGTGAGTGAAATTCTGGAGATAACAAATTAACATGAGATTTACATAATTTCCCAAACTGGCAACTGCATTTCTCTCTAAAGTGAATTCTTGTGTTCAGATTTTTCTTCACTATTTCTGGGAGATTTTCCTCTGCTGCAGATCCACACAAGTAACACACCCAGGTAGGCACATGTTTGGTGAGGTAAGAGCATCTCCCTTGGGGCTGAGGTTTTGCGGGGCTGTATAGTACCATGTTGTTATCTGTGAATCCAATACGGATACTGTGTAAGGAGTGTAATTTTACCTGGTTAAAAAAATGGTATTAGACAACTTGTAAGAGTTCATATTTTTTCATTATTTTGATGTCATAAAAAGTCATACTTCCTTCCATCAAAGATTCCCAGCAGATGTGGATAAGGAAAAAGAATAATCTTTCAGGTCTGTCATCACCCTAGTTGTCTGAGCAGATGCCAGTAAATTGGACTCTGAACACCTTAAATACTGCTAGAGTTCCTTGAAAGTGGGGTGTAGTTCCTTGCTTTGTGGTGGTGGAATAAAATAGTGTTGGTGAAAGCAAAAATGAAATGTCTTTCTTCAGTGAAACTAGCATGGAAAATTTTATTTTAAGAAGTTCCCATGAGCCAGATTTTGATTATCGAGTTAGAACAGACTCTTTTCAACTCTTCTGATTTTATTGAGTATTTGATTTTGAAGAGATTTATAGTGCTCTATCTGCCCCAGCTGCTGAAATTGGATTATTATCTGTGAAGGTAAGTTTTCTTCTTTGTAAAATAACTCCTGGATGACTGCTTGATTTGGGAAATAGCTTGACTAAAGCTAAATACTCAGGCCCTATGGGAAAACAAAGATAATCTAAATTACTTATTTCCTATATCTCAAACCCATAAATACACACAATGTGAGAATTAATTTATTACTATTTTATAAATCATTAACAGTTGGTGAACAAGGACAGAAACAATGTTGCAAATTTAAAGTTTACAACTGAATACATTTTTTTTAAACCAGGTATAATTTAACTTGACTAACATTGAAGAAAATGCACAATAAATTAAAGAAATATTCACGGTCTTTTTAGTGAAGGTACTAAATTGGGAGTACCATTTCTAAACCATTACAACTGTTCTATGACATCAGGAACTTAACATAGGTTGCTTACCTGGAGACATATGATCTTGTACCTTGTGTGTATGGTTAGAAAATGTAATAATTTGTATTAAGTGTACTTAAACATCTGAATTCTTAGTAAATTTTAGGTCATTATTTAAAATGGTAAGGCTATGTGCTGGCCTAATAGAAGCATCAAGCTTCAAAAAGATTAGGGTGTAAGATGAAGGAATCCAAATAATTATCCTTCTCCAGCTCTTCCCATGGCCATCACAGGAGAACCATTGGGTCTCCCCACATTCCCACCACCACTAGGCCTCTTTGGCCAAGTTTTCAGATTGAGAGGTCTGAGTCCTACAGCGTCACCAGAGCTATTTAGGGGTGCAGGCCCTTGGGGGTGGCACAAGTCCTGTGAGGGGATGCTTAGGGAATGAACCAAAGGCGGGCAAACAGAGGGATCAAAGTGTCCTGGGGAGAAACAAGCATGGGAAAGCCAGGGCTATGGTGACAAGAGGGACAGGGCACCCCTGAATGGGCTGCAGGTCAGGGTGTGACCACAGGGAGTACCAAGCTGGACTAGCCGGCAAACTGGTGGTCTGGGAACCATGGGTGTTCATGGATGGGTCTCTAGGAATGCCTCAGCTGAAGGACCAGGCTGCTGGAGAGACCAGGAGGTCCAGGCTGTCTGCCTGGAGACCATGGGACCTGGGTGTCAACTGGGAGCACCCTGTGTGTACATTTGAGACATGGTTCTGTACCAGCACCTGGACCTGGCTGTGACCTTGGGGCCCATATGCCCAGTTGCCAGCAGCTGGGGAGACTGAGATCCAGGTGTAGCTTCTACACAGCTTGCTGCAGAGTTTGAGCCCTGTGCTGGAGATTATTGCACGTAACAGGTGTGTATTTATAGATGTCCCAATCAGGGTATGTGTATGTGCAATGAATACACAGATATTTTTGGGGCCTGTTCTCTACTGGGTATAATGCTCAGCTTCACTACTTGTTGGATCTGGGGACATGAAGATGCAACAGCCTCACCTCCATTAGACCACCAGACTGACAACTCCTAAAAGTATCCAGCTGACTTTTTGCCTTTGAAAAATCACCCCACAGTTCTATTTCACTTGATCAGATTTTAATCATAGAAATAAACAGAATTTAAAAGGTGGGATAAATTCTAACTTTGCAAAAGTTTTGGTCACTGGTAGCATCTGTGTTTTACAAAGGCTCCTGAAGTGTTTAATCTGGTTATCTGTGATATGTACACTCGTAACTTGGGGCAGCAGCTCTCTGGCCACAGAGAGCAACACAAAACTTTCCCAGACATCTTTCTAGGGAAAGGCTGTAAGAAGGTTAAAGAAAAGAATGAGAAGCAATTCTTATCTTCACTTGCTGCACGTGTTATTGTGAACATGTGGAATGTGTTATGGAGATTTGTTTACCAAAAGGGGATTTCCTAAGTAGCCAATGGTGATGGTGTTTGAACTGGAGAACCAGTTAGGTCCACCTGTATCATAACTGTCTATAAAACAATGGGTTTCTTAATAAGTATAGTATAATAAAGAGATTGATCGGCCTTCTGTGAATTATGGAGTCAATGCTAATTATGACCCGGCTGGGGGCCTGTGACAACAGTAACTGGCTTCAGACAAACTCCTAATGTTAAGTCAAGGAAAGATTTATTTATATGAAAATAATATTTGATTATATTTATGACTTTAGGAAAACCATAAAAGAGGAGATAGAGGATGGTAGTAGGATGTAGTTGATATCTCATTCACTTTTGCAAGCTGAGTTATATAATCATCTAATCAGATTTTTTCATATTTTTGGTCTGTGTGGGTACCCTGAAATTAATTCAAAATATTCTAACAAAGAGGCTCAAATAAGGCACTTTACAATAAAGTTATTTTCATAATACTCTCAAAATCTTCCTCAGTCATACAGCGAAACATTCATTAAGCTGATTAACCTGGACTGATCTGCCCCTATGTAGCGCTGAATTGTTCCTGACGCTTCCTGTTCTTCTGGAGGTATTGGATCATTCAGACTCAGCAAATGCTATTTATACACAACTGTCAAAGTAATTTTGCCAGTTTAAACCATCTTTTAGAATATACCTTTTCTATTGTTGAGACAGAATGATGCCAGGTGGGTAACTGAGGATTGAAGCAACTTCATTATAGAATTTTGTAGCTGGAACAAATTCTGGGTTCTCAAATAACAGAGATGCTAAAAGCAGTCCTGGTGACCATTTGGTTTGAATTCATGTACAGTGATATTGTCAGAAGCTTATGACAAATTCTATGAGTGTCAACAAAATAATTAAGTCAAACAAATGGTGTCTCCCTGTGCTTGGGTAAGATGATGTTTCTTAGAAATAGATCCCTTCTATGATGTTTCTTTTAATAAGTAGAATTCAACAGACATATATTTAAATATTTAAATATTAAATATTTAATAATTACCTGTATTGAAAGTGAAAACAGCTGCATAACTGAATAACTACTAGCACTGGTGTGTACCAGGAGGAAGTATGGGGACAAAAATTTGTACTATCCCATAAAACCAGCAATCTAGAAATACAATATTATAAAAAATTATCTGAGTGAAAGTAAATTCCTTTATACATTCAATATAAATTTTAGTCATATTAATTTAAAAACATACACCATTGATTTAAAAACATACATCTTTTATCTCCCCTACTTCCCCATTAAATCACAGTATTACACTTGATATTGAAACAGCAACAGTGTTTTGCTTCTCTATTTTCTGTCAGTGGTCCAAACACAGATGCTGCTGACAGATTACACAGCCTTTACACTTCCTTCTCCTCAGGCTAGTGTTTCTATATTATTTAAAACTCAGAAAACAAGCCTTGTATTGAATTGCACACTTAGGTGATATATCAAGGTAGCAAAATTGTGGTACTGTTTTTCAGCTCATTACATCTTAAATTACTGACACTCATGGTTGTGGACTTCATGCTGGCGTTTGACAACAAAAGAGACTGGTTGCAGTCCAGGTGAGATAAGAGCTAGACAGTTGGTCCATTAATCAAGTGAACAATTTCAGCTTCACAGAATACTAGCCTCAGATGGTCTAAATTGGCTTAGTCAGTGGAGCTCTGCTGCCTCACTCCAAGGTCATGACTCCCATTTTTTATCTGATTTGTTAGTTGAGACAGCCAATGGGTTAAGCTACACAGCACAGGGAGAATATTTTATTTTAGTGCCAGACACCTGCAGTTGACTTCAACTGATGACACAATTTTTTTACTTTGTTCACAAATACCAGTATTCCTAGGCTGGAAAAAACCTAATTTGTCTTGAAACACTACATTATCTATTCTATGTTTATGGCATTGGGAATTAAATCCTTTTGACTAAGTGGTGTCACCATGGTAGGGACCTGAAGGAGTGGTGTTGTGACCTCCTCTTCACCTCTATTGACATCTTCATTCAGATATTTAGAAGTTTTCAAAATCTAAGCTGTCTCTAGTTCAAACTTCTATACATATATATCAGTAGGTACTCACCCCATTTGCTACAAATAATTCTCTCTGAAGCCAGCACCTTTATATTTAAAGAGACATCAATAGATGTCTTAAAGAGAGACCTGTGAGAATACAGGGAGAAGCAAATGTGTTCTGCACAAACCACTTCATGTCCATATCCAGGAGCCTGCCTGGCCCCTGCCAGCTGGGGAGGAGCTCGGGCACCTGCCCCAGCACACACGGCTACTCTTCCTCCAGGGCAGAGCTGCCATGAGTAGAAGTGTTCAGGCACAGGAGGAGGTGCTAGCATGGATAGAAGAGGATTTGGAAAGATGTATATCTCCAACAAAGAAGGAAAAATGGCCAGCTGACCTGTGCCAAGCAGCTGCAAGGTTGGTACATTCATTTCCTGCTGATCATGGAGAAGGTCAGCTGCCAAATCATCTTCTGGCTCTTAAATTTGCTGTGTGAAAACTGTACCCCTGAGGTCTCCTCCCAGACCCTCTCCACAGAACTGGAAACAGCATTAAAGCTCTTTGTTATGGTTCATTCTAAAAGGAAATATCAATATTAATTTCTTCTTTATTTAACAAAACAAATCCACAAGGATGGATACTGTGTTTCCCATTTTCTAGCACTCAGTGCCAAAAATAGATATAATTCCCCGAGTGATGGGCATGACCAGCTATCACATTAGACTGAGCTTTTACATCAAGTACAAAACCTAATTTTTGTTTTTAAAATAAAAGGGTGTTGTTTGGGGAAGCCCACCTTGCCTTTTCCTTCTACAGTCACAACATGACATGGTGAAAAGGCATCTGATAAAGTAAAACAAGAATCTGTATCAGTTTATTTTGTAAACACTATTATTTGATATGTAATTTCACATGGATACATTTTTTAGTTTTGTGGAAATTAGAAAGACTAAGTTCTATCACTATATTTGAGTAATTATGTAAGTTCTATCACTGTAATTGAGATCCAAAGATATTAATGCAAACAAATAGTCTTACCTGGGGTTTTCTAGCTAAGTGTTTCTCATGGTCACTATGACAGATATCTACACTGATGTATTCTATTAATGGCCCAGGATGGAAAATATATAATTTAGAAAACTGAAAAGAGAGAGAACCAACTTGGCATCACTAACATCATAGTAACAAGGAAATAAACTGCGTCTCCAGGTTTTTAGTCTGGTTTATAATGGAGAACACAATTATTATCTGGACAGACTGCTGCAACTGTGATATCTGCCAGGCCAGTGAAGTACTTTACAGAATTTTACCTTAATATAGGTATGTATTTTTATTTGTATGATATGAACAGGAATGTAACTACCTTTTTCCATACAGTATTCAGTCATATAAATGGTGGAAAGAAAAATGAATTTTTCATATTGAACATTACTCATCAGCAGAACTTTTTAATTATTAAATATGTAATTGGAGCTGTACAATCAGATCACACAGCAGTTACATTACAATTAAACATTGCAAATACTTTCAGACATCTGAAAAGCTATTTGATTTCAGAAGAACTACACTTTTTACTCATTATCTGACTTTTTTTTATAGGACATTCCAGTGTATCCAGTAGTGAGAATCTGATCCTAGAACATCAGGTTAAGTTGTATACTTGTATTATTTTTTTTAAATTCATCACTGTGTGACAAATTCTGAAGCTTCTTTGTTTAATTTACAAATTTATTCAATTTCTGTGTTTTCTTATAAAATGAAATTATTTTTGAGATGTCAAAAATAATTATTTCAAATTGAAGCCTGAAGTGTACTTGGAGAGTTAGCAAAAGGTATATGCATATTCATGTCCTCATTCAGTTTGATTTACCTGTGTATTGCTTGGCATAAAATGTTGGACAACTCAGCAAAAATTACTTAAATATGGAGGGGTCTCACATATACTGATGATTTGACATATTGCTGCTGACAAGTCAATTAAATGAAGTGTCATAGATGAGTATTTTCACTGAAAAAATACACTGAAAATGAAAGGTATTCACTCAATATTCTTCAGTAATTAAATCATATTTAAGTATGAAGTGACTGTCCACCTGTAATATGGGTCTTATCCATAATATACTCAGAACCCAAAATGAAAATTAATAATTCTCACTGGTAAAATATATATGTCTCTAACTTGAACATCATTGCATTTTTCTTGATTATGTGTGACAAACTATACATCTGGTGATGTATAATATTTATCTGACACTCTCTCAAGCATAATTGGAAAAAACCTATTATTTTTGCTGTTATATAGTTAATAGTAA
>QUSF01000001.1:29699743-29726237 GCA_003676055.1 Chloebia gouldiae | reverse complement strand
AATAATAATAATAATAATAATAATAATAATAATAATAATAATAATAATAATTTGAGCTTTGCTGATCTGCATAGCTTGGCATCTTGCTTCATAAAAACAGCATGCTCCAAATTTCAGTCACCTTTTAAGAGCAAAACTCTTGACTTTGATTAGAATCAGTAGGAGTCTCAGATAGAATGTTTTGGTCTACCAGTTTTAAAGATATGGGAAAGGTTAATATCTGTTTGCAGTGGTTACTACACAGCAGTGTCAGAGAGAGCCTTGAGAAGATATAACAGAAACACCATCATAGCCAGAGGCAGTTTGTCAAGGGACCAGGGCATAAGCCAGTTGCTCAGCTTGTGATTGAGAGAGAAAAAAAGATTCACTTTCTCAGCTTTTGTGTCCTTGCTATGTCAAGTTTCTTGATAACTGAGGAATTTTCTGTGCCTTCAGGTAAACCCACATATCTGTTTGGCATAACAGAGAGCAGAAGTTTCTGTTGTGAATATACCTGGAGATGCTGGTTTTAAAATATTTTGTTCTGATAGACTGATGGAATACATCAGCTCACAGTGATGCACAGCTGCCACTTATATCTAAGTGCTTGGATGACAGTCTTCCTGCCACTCATATTAGATGGACATAGAGAGACAGTTACCAGAAGTATTTTCATTAAGTATCTCGAGGCCTGAGTGAAAAGAGGTCCATTTTATTACAAATGAACGAAACCAAAAAGCTGGCAAAAAAATATGAGTCTTTATTTATACCTTTTTTTTTTTTTGCCAAAATAGACAATATGCAATTAAACATATAGACAGGCAAACAAAAAAAGATGACACACAGAAAGTAACAGAACAGAGTCAATATGACTTAAGGATTACAATGGCCTTGATTTTATAAATACATTTCCCCAAAATAGAAGCTTCTGCCCAAACCCTCGCAGATAATATATAGCCCTTACTCTCTTTCAAAACCATTTCACGGTGACGATTTTATTTTTGCAGCCATTTTAAAGCCAATATCTGAAAACACAATCCTTTCTAGAGTTGGCCTTAATTTCATGAAGAACGTGATAGTATATGAACCATAGCCATCTGAGGTGAACTATAGGATGGAGAGAAGATTAAACTTCACAAGGTATTAACTCCAACGTCTGAGAACCAAAATTACTCTGTTTACAGAAAATTTCATAGAATCTAAAATTTTATTAAAGTATATTTCATTGCTTTTATTCAATAGCTTTCCTTTCTGTGGAATTTGAGTTTGAGCTTGGCTCAGGTCTAGTTAATATTCAAGTGCAGCAGACATATGCCTTAGGTCATGTGCAGGCTTTGTAGCCTTGCTTTGGCTGACAATATATGTCTATGTGTGCAAATAGCAGCCTGAATGAATGCATAGTGCATTTAGGAGTAATTGCCCAAGTATTTAGAAAGCCTTTGACAAAGAGAAGAATGAGAACAGGTTATAGTCAGACCAAAAATTGCTTTTTCACAGGGCAATCTTGGACGTGCCCCTAAAGGAGGCAGAACAGAGTGGCTGAAGGCTGGCATGATGAATGTGGAGAGAATAACGTGCACAAACCAGTCATTTGTGCCTGCTTTAAGAAACACTAATTCAGAACTACACTCTCAGGATTTCTAAGGATTCAAGTCTGTATTAGTGTGTGTAAGATGACTGTTTCATGGTTTTTTTGTTTGTTTGTTTTAATTTTTAACAGAGATTAAGGCTTTCAACCAGGAACATTCCCAGGAGCTCAATATCAGATGCTCTGCTTCCAAAGACAAAGCTGTCCTTTCAGTAGAGCTATGCACTCCCTTCAGCAACAGTGTTTTCTTATTTGAAAAGTAAATTTAAAAAGTCCTATTTTTGAAACTTATATCTATTTATTTAACAGCAGTTGTTTTGCTACAAAAATCTGTTGAAAAGCTAACTAGGTTCCTTGCAAGCAGGACAAATATAGGCTGTGTGAACTACACATGTATATATAAATACCTCAATTTTGTATATATAAACTCTTCTTCAATGATGTTAAATACTATAATATACTTCTCTCTGGTGTCTGTGTATGCTGGGCATATTATGAAAGGGAAAGCATGAGAGAAAAAATGCTAATGTCCTTGTAAAACATTTCAAACAAAGGCAAACTTCCCTTATTGCAGCAGTCTTTAGAAAAGTTTTATGGTCACTGTGCATTCCCATGGTAAAATAGAAGTGTGTAGAGTCTGGTATTCCATATTTTCACCAGCTGAGGCTGGTGAAAATGCTAGCTAAGTAAAACATGCACAAATTCCTTAAAGCTATTCCTAACCTGCAAAAGGTAAAATGAATGAGGCATTTTAAAACTGATCCAAGCTACTTGGACATGTTAATAGCTGGATAAAATTTACATGTAAATAAAATTCAATGCTTGATATCAAATCTCAAACCATGCAGTCTTCTACCATCCAATACTAATTAAACTTATTAAAATGTAAGCACAAGGGATGAAGAAACTAGACCGGCACTGCACTATAACTCCAACATGCATTGTTCTATTTGACATTTTCCCTTCTAGACCTAAATCCTGACAGTACTGGGTGACAAGAACATAGCAATTTGTATCTTTTTTGTCCCAAATAGTGTACATCAATGCTACTGGGAATAATGTCTTGCCCAAGATCTTGGGATTGCAAAACCCACAAATATTACAAAAGAAGAAAAAAAAACAGTATTTGAGCAGAACAAAAAAAAAAAATCAGGTTAGGAAATACTTATTAATATATATTTATTATATAAGATGTTCACTTAGTTTAGCAGTTTCTGCATGGATCCATTATTATAGAAGTCCTGTTGAATACATATATATATGTATACACTCATATATATATATTTAAAATAAGATTAAGTGTTCAGATTTATGCATCTTGCTGTACAGAGTTTATATAAACAAGTGCTTCCAAAAAGCAGAAAGCAGTCATCTAGTCATTAAACTCTTTTTTACAGTCCCAATGTAAAGCAGAAGCCAATTTTACTGCACAATATCAAAATTCAGGAAGTAAAGCTCTTAAAATAACACATATATCACATTTAGTCAATCTTTGCAGTCCAAACCAAATTAATTATAGTTGCCAGCTGATGCTTTTAAAATAAGTTCTGACAATCTGTTTATGATAATGTCATAATACTTGCTTTTAGTAAGTTAAGCACCTCTTCTCACACAGCTTTCACATAGTCTTACACTGTGTGACTGGAATAGCAAAAAAATACTACTGCTAAGGAAATTTATGTGAAATTTATTGACTGTTACACTTTTATTAGATTTCATCAAGTATGAAAGCAAAGCTAATGTTTTCAACCTCATGCTACACTCTTTCGTAAAACCAGTATCATTTTAATATTCTAAAAAGTCATTAAAAGTGATTAGATAAAAATTTTATACTGAAAAAAAAATTCTTCCAAATAATCTGATGACATACAATTAAATCCCTTAGATGAAAGAAAGCCTACTGAACACTCCAGTAGAATTTTTTTTAAAGAAAACTTTCAAAGGTTTGCTCAAGGACATTTCCACAATCATAGATGAGATAAAGATCTTATTTGGTTCTGTCTCCTCTTTAAGTCATAATCTTTTGTTTATGTTACAGTCTTTCTGTAACAGCTGACATGATGCCAGAATTACTACTGCAGGTAAAGAAAAATCAAGTACTTGAAGAGCTTCTAAGTAATGCTAAGCAAAGAAAAATATTAAAAAGTCCACCACTTGAGTTTTCCTGACATTGTGTGTGAGAAACCTTGGACTTCAGGTACTTCTTTTTACAGTACATACCTTTTCAAACATAGAGAACAGATTTGCATTAGCATTTGCACAGATTTGCATATGCTTTCATTTATATTTTTGTGAAATTTTGGTATTTACTCCTGGTGGTATTTATCTACATAGGAGTAACATCCTTTTTTTCAGGATTATTAAATACTGATAACTTCTGTGGCAATGAGCAGACATTAAAATTTGAACCTAATACAAAGCAGAGAAAGCAAGAAAATTTTCCAGTTAGATAGACCTGAACCCATCAAGTAGACCTGAATTCAAAAAGGGGAAATGACTGGTCTGTAAATAAAGAAAGGTCTATAGAACTAAGCCATCATAACATTATAATACTTTTTATTACTCTAGGCACACCATGTCTAAAAGTGTCCATTTATCTAAAAATTTTATTGTGAATTTGTATGTATCTGGCTGTCATAATATTTTCTAATTTTGGTTTGGTTTTGGCCAGAAGATGGACTTTGGAATTATTCAATAATGTTAGTAGCTTAAAAAAACTAAATGTATTTTTATTTTCTTAAAGAAGACTAAGCTACATCAGATGAAAATCCTTAGTATATGAGTTTGCATTTTAAGGATAAAAATAGATGATCAGACTAATATCTGTGAAGTGTTATCACATCGATCCAAAAGCAAAAGTCATCTGTCCCTCCTACAGGATATAGTCCCAAAGACTTCTCCAGCATGGGTACTTCCCATGACGAACAGTCCTGCAGGAAAATTCCAGGCTGCAGTTTTCCACCTGTGGGTCACACAAAACCTGTTGCATGGGCTCCTCTCCTTGGTCCACAACTCTTATTAGAAGTCTGCTCCTGCAGGGGATCTATGTCCACAGACTGCATCTTCCCTCAGGGCCCATGAACCTGGCCTGGATCCTCTGCAGGCTGGATACATTGAATGGATGCATTCCATAATGGTCCTTCATGGACTGCTTCAACTGCCTTCACCATGATCTTCTCCATAAGCTGCAATGGCACCTGGACTCACCTCCTCCCCTTCCTGCTTCATTCATCTTGGTGTCTGATTAGCAGTTTCATATCTTTCTCACTCCTCTCTCAAAGAGCTGCTGCACAGTGTTTGTTGATAATGTTATTGGCTTAATAATAAAAACCTATTTTTATTTGCTTAAAGAACATTAACCTCAGTTGCACCAAAAGCATTAGCATACTAGTTTTTCTTGAGTATGTTATCATTCTTAGTTAAGTTATAACATACCCATTATTAAATATGTTGTTAGAGGAAAAATCTGTGTCACCAATGGGTTGTTTTAGACAGCGCTGGCTCTGGGTTGAGCCAGCTGAAACTGGCTTTTTCTGGTATCTCTATCCCTGGTCTCTTCTCACAGATGCCATATTTTCCTTACAGTAAATTCACCATACTAATACACCCTTCAAAGTGGTACATATGTCTTTGAACCTACTGAGGCAAAGGAGGAACATGAAATAAAGTTCTTCATGCTCTGCATTCAGACTCCAGAATGTTGCAAGAAAAATTGCCACTGAGAAGCAACACCAGCAGCCCCTCTTTGAATGTCTCTGCCAACATGCTAGAAGTTAGATACAAGAATATTTATCATTCCTAGGATTTAGTGGATTTACAAGTAGAAACCTTACTAGAGGTGTTTGCTGAGCTTTACTGCTTTACTGTGACTCTGCTCAGATTTGTAAAATTGAGCTGGATTTGCCCATACTTAGACCCTTTCCATGTCTGGAAAATAAGAATTGTAAGCTGCTAGCATGTGCAGTTTTCATTCTTTCCAGCAAAGTGATTTTAAGGATCAAAGTTCTTTACTGTGATGCTGAAATTCTCCTTCTCCTTCTTGCGTTTTTGGAGCTGTGTCTTAGTCTGTAGGATTAGTTTCTTTTTTGTTTGGCCTAGATCACATTGATCCTGTCCTGCAGGGAGTACATGCCAAATTTAATAATTTTCCCCAGCTTTGCTTAGGATTTGGACATGGGAGCAGCTTCTAACACTTATTCAGTGTTACGCTTGGACAAAAACAAATAAGATAATCTCTTTCAAAACCTGTGACAAGAACAGTTTATAAACTAGAAAAATGTAAAAGCAAATTCTACATATCCTACCAAACTGATGTTTCTACCCCTCTGAAAAAAAAAAAAAAAAAGATAAAAGTAAGGAGAGAAAACCGTTCTAATTTTTGAACTAGTGGGGTTTTTTTCATTATATTGGAGGAAAAAAAATGAACAAATTGAATTAAATGAAACAAAAATGAACAAATGAAAAAATTAAAAAAATAGCAATATTTTTCATTCAGTAAAACTCACCAAGACTAAGTAGCATAAATGGAAATTAAATATTCAACCTGAAAATCTTTTTCTTTTACACATGTATAATCAAAGTAATAACACTCATGAACTATTCCCTTCCCTTCCCTTCCCTTCCCCTAGTCAAAAATAATAAGATATAATCACTAAATTCTGAGATTAATGAATGCAAATAAGCACATAACAGTGTCATTGGTTAATTTTGTTCATGCTCCATTAAGTAGTGAATATAATAAATGATAGAAATTTTATAAATACTGAAGGAAAATTTAGAATTCTTGCATTATCTTGTACTCAATTATTATTATACAATAAATACAAATTATTGTATAAAAAACCCTTTATAAATATCTTACAATTCTAACCAGTCACTCTAAAATGAGTTCAACTTGTGCAGGCTTGCAGAGGGAATTAAAGTATCGTAGGAAAGAGATTTTATTTCATTACTTGGGGGAAGTAATAATGCAAATGGGCAGTTTTGGGCCCCCATTCCAACCAGCTCTGGTTTATACTTCTGACACAGAACTCATACCCATCAGCACAAGCATAAGCACAACCACTCCAAACTTCATCTCTATTCATGGAAACCTCTTCACAGTTTTCCTATGAAAGAATCCTAGCAAAGACACAGACCAAACCAAAGGGTGAGTCCTTTCTTATTTAGAAGGTTATAAGAGACCATGAACCTGTAATCTGACCTTCTATAAAACCCAGAGAAATAATATTTAAGCAGGATTCTCACTTAGGATGACCAAGACACTGTTTATTTCCAAACAGATAATTGCTATGATTTATAGATCTGGAAGTAAAAATATAATATTCCTATTATTTATACTATTGGCTTAAATTAATAGAAGCTTTAAAACAAACAGCAATTTATTTGTAGTTATATATAGATACATATATTTATATAACTTAGCAGAATGAAGACTCTTAAAGAAAATGTGTTAATTTGAGGAAGACATTAATTATTAATTTTTATGGTCATTTTTAAGAGTGTGGTGGGAGTTCTGATGGGAGTAATGAAATACAGAACATGATGACTTGGACCATGGGAGATTGAGAGCAAATGGGAGAGGGTTGACACGGGACAAAGAGTTGTAAAAAATGCACCTTTCCCATAAAAATCTCTATTGGGTTCTAGCACTCATCTAACTGAAATAGATATGTGGAGCAACACTTTTGAAACAACCAGATTAATGAGAATTTTTCTTATTATACATTGTGAACTTCAGAGGACTAACTTTACTATTAATTCTATGTTGTCAGGGTACAGACTAGGAATCTTTGGACTGTGGGTGAAGATGCATGAGTCACAAATGTAAGATTTCTCAAGCACAGAGCTCTGAAAAAACAAAATATTTTTTTTTATCCCCAATGGAAAGAATGTATTACATGTGACTCAAGTAAGCCATGAAGGATATCTTCTAAGGAACATCCTGTTGCTAATTTTACTCTTGGTATAGAAAGAATAGGATTCCCTATCATGGCTTAGCTTGATTAAACTGACCACATAAGAAACATTCTTTTCAAAAAGCTCTTCTCTTTACTTTGGCTCTTCAGCCAAAACTATTTAATGCATCCTTAAATACTTCAGAACTGACAGGTCAGTCGCAAGGAGTCTTCTCTGTAGAGCAGAGACTGTGAAGTCTTAAAATCTGTAGATCAAGCAATAGAAAACAGAGCTGGCAGCCAGCTTTTTTATAACAATAATTAACAGCTCCCTAGGGTTCAGTCTGACAACATGTTATGTCACTTTTTACTGATGCTTGTCAGATGGCTATAATATTGCAGGAAACAAACTGTAAAGACCAACAAGTACCTCATTATACTGCATGTATAACAAAATACAATGAAGCCCTCTTAACCTGAATAAAGAGGAGCTACGTTGTCAAAAGAATGAATGCTTGCTGGTAGAATCTCTAAAGTATATCCTGGTATGTTTTTTCACTTAAAGTCAACTTAGTTGTGGCACGTTGTTAATACTCCTGTAGCACACCTTGCCAGCCCAGTGCTTTATCTCTGCACAAAGCCAGCTGAGTGCTAAATTTTCAGTATTAAACTCTTGTGAAGATAAACACGCTTGAACAGAGACCAGCCCTGGGGTTCCAGAGTTTGCTTTGCCATTAATCTGCCACGGTGTAAACTCACTCCTACGTAAACAAATGACCAGGAAAAATGAGTTCCTGGTGTGAGTGCTGAATATGGGAAATACTATTTTCTGTGGGAGATTACATGAAAAACAAAAGTGTATAATACAGTTCATGATAATAAAAAGCTCAATAGCATCACCTCACCTGGGTGTCAACTCCAAATTCTAATTAAACCAGTATTTGCCTTTTCTCATGGCATTTTACACACAGTGTCAGATTTGGGAGTTGAGATATCATTCCTATAAAATTTACTTTTTACATAGATTTGAACCCAATTTACAAAAGTAGAATTTGGTGAAATATCTTTTTGTTTGTTTGTTTGTTTTAACTAAGACTCAAACAAGTAACTAGCTACTGCTCCATAAATTTACACTATTAAATAGGACCTTAGATATTTCTTTATCCTTACTTAGAGGATTTTCTGAAGATATTAACTTCAACTGGTTGTGTTTTATACTTGTTAAAAAATATAGTATTTCTTCCACACAACTGAAAACTTTCTGTTTGACTAATGCTTGAACTGACCTATTTTGTCATTAAACTTGCCAATGCATGGTGTCTATGCAAACAGGTATTTGCATGAATACTTTTCTTTTTCTGTGTTTCTCTGGGAAGAAAATACTATTTAAACACAGAATGAAAGAAATCCAAAGGAAAAAGTGAGAATATCTAAGATGCTTCTTATTACACATAAGATTAAATATCATTCTTTTCTTGTTCGTGGGAAGTTCAGTGTTAAGTAGGAAGGGACAGCTGTTTTTATAATCTGTTTATTTAATCAATTTTTAGAAGGGAAAATGAGTACCCAAAATATTGTTTAGTTAGCACTTTATGAACTGTTCCTAAATACTTTTTTTTTTGTAATCTTATTTCTTCCAGATTATTCACAAGCATATCTTCAATCTCTGTCCTAACCAGTAATATAATCTCTCGAAATTCAATTACTTCATTTACTATGAAGCAAAAGGATGAAACGTGAGTACATTTCCTTTGATACGATTAAGCAGTAAAGAAGAAAAATAAAATCAAGTGGAAAAGTAAGTCAAACTAATTTATTTCTGTATAAGAAATAAATTTATTTCTGTCTATACCTTGGGCAATCAGTGACTCAGTAGGAGAAGCTGAACATTGAGCAAGGAACTCAGTAACACAGTGAGAAAACACAAAATGTCTCCAGGAAACTATTAGTTTGGCATATTGGTCTTGCAGTATACAGTTACTATGTAAAATTAAAAATAAACAGTGAAGGTATTTAATTTCCTCTCAAAGTTCATAATTTTTTTTAATTTTATTTTTAATGCCATAGCAGTGATTCAGAACTTGAGGAAGTCCTTCAACCCCTTGGCCAGCAGTATTCATTATCTGCTGTGTAGACACAGAGTCCTTGAGCAAAACCTCTGCTACAAGATTAATTCAAGAATCTCTTCATAATTTTTCTCTTGGCTTCTTTTTATTCAACAAATGTTAAACCTCTCTGTTTCAAGATACATTCTCATTCAATAATGGGATCAATTTCAAGAAGAGGTCAAATATAAGTGTTTAAATTCTTTTCACTAAAGTATAAGAAGAGAGATTTGAAAGGGAAGAGTTCCAAACATCAACGATAAAGTCTAATATAGGGTAAGGGATTACAGTAAAAGAGTTATGCCTGGGGTTAAAATCACATCATATCCTGATTCCTTCATTTATTTTTTTCTGTAAATGGGAACTGTGCAAAGCCTCTTTCTCTGTAACTTAATTATTTCTAAGAAAAAACAAAACCAATCCACAAATAATTCCTCTTCTTCATTGGAAACTATGAGGGGACTTCTGTTTAAGGGATATTTTGAAAGTGCATTCAGGGTGAATGAAGATACATTTATTGATAAATACATTAGATCCCTCCCAAAACCAACAAATCATATCATATACCAGTCATAATCATATATTCCTAATTCTTAGTCACATAACATTGATCTTTTCCTAGTTTTCTATCTTTTGAAAACTTCTGTAATTTTATGGCATTACCGAATGAGATCTTGATGCGGTCTAACATATCTGAAGATGTGAGGGTCTGAAACTCCTAACATATTATGATTATGACATTTAATTTTCTCCAATAGAAATCACACAGAACCTTATCCTATAATTGCCACATGAAAATATCATCAGAAGCAGTGACAATACAGGTGTAACTAAGAATGCAACACCATGACAATAGCATTTACATTTATAAATAAGGGTATAATTTTACTCTCAGTCTTCATTTAATGAAAGAACTGAAGCATCTCATTTTCATTCTCTTTGCTCTTGGAACTGATAAGCATGTTTCTACCTTATGATAATTCTTTATAGACAATATTTAAATGTAAAAAAAAAGTAGTTTAAATGTCTCCATGCCACTGAGACTCAATGAGAATAAAATAAATTAAAGAGAATATTTTTAGCCATAACTTTCAAATGCAATGTGAAAAGAGGTTATGTGTTCCTGAAGAGTGAAGCAATGGGCATATGAATTGGGTGTTAGCATCATTTCTGGCTCGTACAAACCTTTTTTTCGTAAAGAATGAGGTAAATTTAGCTTTTTATTAAACACTTACAGACTCTGTCAATGTATTTTGGTTTTCACTGGTAGGATATGGGGAAAAGTAACACCATATGGGAAACGACAAGAAGAGCCTATATTATTAATGGAGTAAACTATTTTCTGGATAGTTGGGTGCATCACATTTTTCTTCAATTTTTTAACCACTAAAACACCACTCTTTTGGCATCAACTTTGAAGTCTGTAGCTGACAATCCTATGGGTAATAATTTCCAATTCATATTTCCTGCTCTGAAGGCATTTATCTCATCATATCCATGTACTGAAGTGCAACAGAATTCTATCTTAAAAGTATTTGAATGGTACATGTTCAGAAAACCTGGACTCAAACCTAAAAGGAATTTGGTGGGACACTGGCCTTCACAGACTATGAGTTTACAATGAAGTGAAATTTAAAAACCAAGTGAAATATGCATTAATAGCTGCCTCTGCAAATGAAGCAATGTCAGGGCACCATGCAGCAGAGGCGATACCGCTGGTAATTCCATAAAATTATATATTATACCAGTACATCTATGTCAAATGTTTAATTTAAAATATAAGCAAGCTACAGTATATAATTTGAAGATTTAGGATGTAGACTATGCTTCATTATTAAAATTACTGACTTAACACACAACATTACTAACTCAAAATTTACACCAGCATAATGATAAGCAAGAAAATCTGAAGACTTAAAAAGAGCCAGCACTAAGAAGTTTCAATAATCAATATGAAACTCAATAGAAATCATTATTCCAATTCTTCCTGCTATCATAGTAACATATTGTGTATGAAATTTCCACTAGACACAAAAGAATATTAACAACATAGTTGGACATTGATTTTCTTAAGTTTTTGCTCAGGTTTAAAGAAAATTTTGATAAATACTTTATTTTATTTAACCTTTTTTTAGAGAAGTAAGTCTAATCAATTACCTTTAAAAATTCATCCAGATATGACAAGGAAAAATAACATTATTCCAATCCAGTTTTTTTGTATATCTAAAATATAAATATTACAGTCCATTCTTTCTGTATTCCTTATTTAACTTCCTCTTAAACATCAAGTCTTATCAACTTGGATTAGAGCAATGAACATTTCATTTCCTGTCTCTGCGTGTGTAGTAGTTCAATTAACTGATAGCAGTGTGAGATCTATTTAGATGGTAAAGAATCCAAGTTTGTATCCTGGACTGTAAGATGAAATGCTGTGCTCCTGCAATATTTAGACACCTGTGTATTAAGATCATAGCTGCGCTCCAGATATGCTTAATATCTTAGATTTCTGTACCCAAAATTGCTCAACAGTGCCTTCTTAAAACTCTTTCTTTTTGAAATCAGTTTTCTGTCTCTCCAGGGATTCCACTGCTCTAAAAATTGAACCTTTTAATGGTTTAGACCTCTTTTCAACTACATTGCGACATTTCAGTGATGTTTGAAACAAGCCCAAACTGCTGTTATACCAAACCTTTCCTTAAGAAAATGGAAAAAAGGAAAACCTGAATGTACTGTGCTAGCTTCTGCAATTTCATCCTTGTTTTGTTAGCCAACAAATGGCAGAAGAATGTGAATTCAGAGGGAACTTGTTAACCAACCTACTTTTGCTACTACAAATAATAATTTCACATAATGATTAAGAATAGCATTTTCCTGATCTCTAGTGAATCTCTACTGTGGCCAGTTTATAACCATTGGTTTCCTTGTCACATAAGTTCTTCATAAATCATTCTTCCTACTTAAGAAAAACTCTGCCTTTCCCTCCAGCTATATTTGTGGACAGCAAGTGTGATCTGTTCTGCCTAAATTTTCTTGAAACTTGAACTGTAGTTGCCTCTTGATACTTTACCATCGTTAGTTTTTTGGCATAACTCATGTATAACTTTCTACTCAATTCATAGGTTGGCTCTATTTAAAGTACAGCTTTCTTTTCTCTGTTCTGATACTTGTTTTGACTATCAGGAACCTGTACTGTACTGTAGAGAATCACAAAGCGATTTGGATTGGAAGAGACTTTAGATATAATCTAGTTCCGATCCCCCTGCCTTGGGAAAAGAACACCTTCCACTAGAGTATGCTGATTGATATGCCAACCTGGCCTGGAAATTTTTTTTTAATTGTTGTTAAGTATTATGAGTAGGATGAATTTGTTGAAGGTCTAGATTTTTTTTTCTTTTTACTTCAAAGACCTGATTCCATAAGAGGCCTAAAAACTTAATGCACAGTGTTGCTGTCTTGCTTCTGTTATTTATATGAGATTTTTCTTAGAAGTAATCTCCATATAATCCCCAGTACATTCATTAGGGAAAACATGAAGCATAAGGAATGATTGGTTCTCTTTTTGTTCATTCCTGAACTGTCCAATGTGTTTCAGCATATACAGTGCAATCAGAAAAAGAGTAAGCCCCACAAAATATAAATGTAAATGTAAATCTATAACCACAAACTAGTAATGAAGAAACCACACCCAGTACGCTTGAGCTGTTACTCAGTGCTCAAATTCCACTCATTGTGCACAGACAAAAGGTCTAATTTCCATTCATCAAGCATTCAAACTTCTGATTAGCAGGACCTTTGCATGTGCAAAAAATTCAAGAGGAGCAGCAGGAAACCCAAATTAAACTCCAATGTGAGCTCTTTACTAATACTTGCAACCTCACTGAGAAATATCATATTGTCTTAGAATGGAAAACGGACTGTAACAGCAGATGGAAATAATGTAAATGGCTGAATGTATGAAAGAAGCTCAGATTAAAAGTCATCCTGATTATCATTTTTAAAAAATAACAATTGACTTCTGTGACATTATGAAATGTCATCTAACCAGCTGTGTTGAGAGTTGTTTAGGAAAAAGATTACACTTGAGATACTGCTTCGTACAAACTTCTTCCCCAACAGCACTAAAATCAACTAAAAGTGCTTCCTACCCAAATCTAAGAGCACAAACCAGACTTCCTTTGGACTTACACTGAATATGTCCATCTTTAAATGTAAAAATAAATTAAAATACTCTAAAATTTAAGACTTTTAATAGCTAGAAAATATTAAATATTTGACAGAAAGTAGTTGAAATTACATAAATGAGCATCATACATACACATCCACAAATATGTAATATAATAAGTATCTATTTTATATAATGTATTTGTAATCATTTAGATATTTGTTTCTCTTCAATTTGGAACTGATTAGCTTCCAATATTGGGTAGAAAGCTCCTATTTAAGTTTGAGCATTGCATATGAACTACTACTATTTATCGCGTTCAGTTTTGTAGGTTAAATTAATCAGTTATCAAGATAAGCTAAAAAGGTCTCTAGACTTGTGGGAGTTGGAATGTTATTGACAGGGAGTGCTTTCCTTTGAAACTAGTTAATTTTGATGGAAAGCATTACTTTTTAATTAAGAAAGAAGTAGAGGAACACTGATGTGGTTCTCCTTCCCTGTGGAGTATAGACACATGCAGCTCAGTTCTGCAGCAGTACATTTGGGACATGCAAATCTTTCCCCAGAGGGGAAAAAAGAGAAGCTTGTATTCAGCTTCTAGTGTCCAGTAAAATTCTGTTTTGGCTTAGTGTGTTCCCCACTTTTATTTCTGAAATTATGTAAAAGAAAAATGCTATGTAATCTTCCAAGTCTAGATGTAATCATTAGATATATTCAGCCATATGGAGTATTTTATTTTTGCCTTCTTATAAAGGCATTTATTATATTCTACAGGCAGTGTGAGTGTAGGAAACACTGAAATTACAGAAGTTTTCCTCTCTTTCCTTGGAAAAGATTACTCTGGTAGGTATTAAAAGACTGAAAGACATCACAGTCTTTGGCCACAGTCAGCACAGCTTTGTGAGAGGAAAGCCCAGTTTTAGGAAACCTAATTTCCTTTTATGACCAGGTGACCTACCTAGGTGATCAGGGGAAGTCTGTCAATGTAATCCTTTTGGATTTCAGTTAAGCTGTCCATACTGTCACTCACAGGATCCTTCTGAACAATATATCCAGCACAAAGCTGGATAAACACAGGATGTGATGGGTTAGTAACTGACTCACGGGTCAGGCACAAAGGGTTATAGTGAGAGGTGACATCAGATTGGTGACCTGTCCCTAGTGAGGTTCCACAAGGCTCCATTCTCAGCCCTGTGCTCTTCAACATGTTCATCAATGACTTGGATGCAGGACTGGAAGGGATACTGAACAAGTTCACAGATGATACAAAACTGGGAGGAGCTGCTGCCTCAAAGGAGGGAGGCCCTGCAGAGAGACCTCAACAAATCAGAGGAATGGGCAATCACCAACTGTATGAAGTGCTGGATACTCTACCTGGGATGGGGCAACCCTGGATGTGTGAACAGACTGGGAAATAAGATGCTGGAGAGCAGCTCCACAGAAAGGAACCTGGGGGTCCTGGTCACTGACAAGCTGAACATGAGTGTCCTGGCAGCCAGGAGGGTAGAGCATGTCCTGAGGGGCATCAAGTACAGCATCAGCAGCCAGGAAAGGGAGGGGATTGTCCCACCCTGCTCTGCTCTGGAGTGGCGTCACCTTGAGTTCTGGGGCAGTTTTCGGTGCCACAATATAAGGATGATATTAAACTGTTAGAGACATTTCCAAGGAGGGCAACAAAAGTGATGAAGGGCCGTGAGGAAAAGCCATATGAGGAGTGGTTGAGGTCACTTGGTCTGCTCAGCCTGAAGAAGGGGAGACTGACAGGAGACCTCATTGCAGTCTGCAACTTCCTCATGCGGGGAAGAAAAGGGACTGAAATGGATCCTTTCTCTGTGATGACCAGTGACGGGACTTGAGGAAATGGCCTAAAATTGTGTCATGGGAGGTTTAGATTGGATATTTGTAAAAAGTTCTCCACCCAGTGGGTGGTTGGGCTCTGAAAGAGGCTCCCAAGGTCAGTGGTCACAACACCAAGACTGACAGAGCTCAGGAAGCATTTGGACAATCCTCTTGGGTACTTGATTTTATTCTTGGAAATGGTGCTATACAGAGCCAAGAGTTGGACTCAATGATCTTTATGGGTCCCTTCCTACTCAGCCTATTCTGTGCTTCTGTAAATTCTGTGACACTTTTTTATTACCACACTTGTAAACTGGTTGTTCTTTTACTAGTATTACTTGCTACCTAGGTTTACATTTGTTCATTTGCTGTCCAATTTGAATGTTATGTGAGGTGCAAAATTATGTCAGCTTTAGTCTGAGTTAAGAGTTCCCTTAAAACACTTGTTGGCACGTAACACAAATAGGTCTCACATATCCACAGTTAAATAGAGATAGGTTTAAAAGTACTAACAAACATCCCAGCTCATTCACCCCTCAGTACTGGAAGGATCTTTTTTGTGTATGATTGCATAGTTTCTTATCTCATGCTTTCATAGCATGAGACAAACAAATATTCCCTGAGGTGCCAGGAAGAGAGGTGGATGCCAAGATTGTTTGTGTTTTCAAAACATGGTGTGTCAGAAGTGATATTATCAGATCCTTAGAAGTATTTGCTTATTAAACAAATCTCTGTACCGTCATGTGAGATAGCAGAATGTTTTGATACTTTCCTGTCAGAGTAATATCAAAGATTATCATCTTACATGCTGTATCAGGTTCTTCTACCTGTCTTTCCTGCTGCAATTGAGCCAGAGGTTTCATTTCTAATTCTTAGTATTTTATAAAAATATGCACAGATAATTTTACAGTGAAATTCATAGAATTAACCTCTAAGTTGCAGATGACTATGATCAGATATACTGCCTTGGAAAGATACTCTGCTTCTTTTCAGTTATTGAGCTAGAATAAAAAGATAGGAAACCTGTACTCCTCCACTGAGCACATACAATTGAAGGAAATGCCTTCTTTTGAACTTCTTCCTGCGTAATATTTTGTATATCCAGACTTACTTCAGCTGTTAGGAAATATTTTGTAAGCTAAATGAAGCCTGAAGAATCTGGTAAAGGTAATTTTTTCCTTTTTTTTTTCATAAGATAGAGACATAACCCCTTAATTAAAGAATGCAGATAAATTCTAGTAAGAGAATATTAGGTAATTGTAAAGTCACCCACAATGTCACTGAAAGAAAATAATTTTCTCTATAAAATGCAGATTTAAAAGGGTAAAAAATTCCCATATATATTATATTTTAGGTTTTGCATATTAATAAAAATTAAATTCATTGCAAATAGAGGTAAAAGGTTAGGAGGTTTTGCTATATCATCTATCAAAAACTTGAAATTTAAGGATTTACAGAGAAAAGGAAGTCTAATTTTAGTTGTTTTTTTATTTTTTTTCTTTACAATTTGATTTCCTTCCATGGAAAATCCAAAGGATTATCTTGGCTTCCTCCAGGATGAAGATAGAGATTTGGTTTTCCCTATTTTATGTATCTACATGCTGTTTCTCTATGGCATTGACTTTGGCTCTGAAGAAGTTGAAGGAACTCCAAAGGCTAGTGGAGTAGAACCACTCTATGCCAAAGCTGATGATTCCTGAATGAGTGCTTTGGCTTAGATCTCTCTCACAACACAACCGGTTCAATACTTGCATAGTATAACACTTACTAATTAATTCACAAACCATAGGTAAATACATAGAAATTTTAAGTACAGGAACTTAATCCTATATAGTAAAACCAATTTGCCCCTAAAATAATTATGACATTAATTAAACCAAAATGTATATTAATAAGTTATTATTAAAATAAGTACAGTAATAACACATTCAGAGTATCCAGTAGAATTCCTGCTCAGTCTTACATTTTTTTCTGTGTAGAAAGTTAAGTAAATTTTTTTTCACTCCACTATACTTTTTTTGTTTTTTCCTTCTTTTTTTGACAGGTGGAGTGTGTAAGAAGAAGGTAAGTTGCTATTTGAAAAAAAAAAACAACAACAACAACAAAAAAAATGCAAAAACATGAGATTTTAATATAAAAGCTCTCAGTTTCCTCAAATTCAATGAACAAACAAAAATAATATTCCACTGGTGGTATTGCTACCAATCTAGACTGCAGTTTGTGGTAAGTTATTTTGTTTTGATCTCTGATTTTGATTCCAATTTAAATTAGTTATGCAAAATGAAAATTCTCTCCATAGAGGTTATTTACTAAGAGCTCCATTCATCCAAGATTAATTAACATTCTATTTTTTGAGTAAATGAAGAAGAATATCAGTTTGGTCTTCATTTTCAGACTTTTTTTTTAATGTTGGTTTTACCAACATCATTTACACAGTCTTACTAGTGAAAAAACTGACCTACTATTTTAGTTTTTTTGCCTTTCGGCAAAGTCAAATGCAGCTTGGATTTGAAAGTACCATCAAATACAAAAGCAGCATCCATTTTTAACTGAAATAGTGTTTTCCCATCATTTACAAGCTACCCCAGATGTTCAAAGTGAAAAATAAGGACCTTATGTCATTTTGAAAGTAAGTACATTTTAACTTTGGTTGTCCACATATGCATGTATACATATGTAAACCCTGTTTTTCTGTATCTCTACACATATGGAGGGAAATATGTATCTATACATATAGACTGTATCTATCCATAAAGCCAGAAGCTTACATTTTCCCTGGAGCAGATAATATTGTTCTCAGTTCAACTGACCTAATTTTCTTTCAGCAGAGATGAGCCTCTTTGCAATTAGCACTGAGAAAAAAGGTTTTTCAGAGATAAAATAGGAATCTAACTTGTTCTTTGAGCCCATGAAAAAATTGGTAGGGTACATTATTTCTGTACTGTACTCCATTTGGGTTGATTCTCAGTATCAATTTCAGTAATTTTTTTATGAACCCAGAAAACATGCCCTATTTTCCACTGTTTACATAGGGAAATAGCATTTCCATCAAAAGTGGGATAGTGTTTGTGCACAGGGCAAATTTTACTTTGGCATAAATTGGCAGAAATCCATCAACCTTTAATATTTATGATTACCATCTCAGTGTAGCCCAGTGTTGCTAAACAGCAGATGGGGAAAATTAATTATTAAACTGAGCAATAAATAAAAACTGTAATTTTTTATTAGTAATCAAATTAACAGAAGGGATTAATCCTGCCATATGAACATTTGGATACCTGAGGGGAAAGAAGAATTTTCAATTAATATCACATTCCCTTGACATAACAATTTGAGAGAAGAAAGGGAGGAGGGTTTTTTCTAATTAATCAAATACAGAGGAATAGAATTATAAAGAAGATTACTTTTTTTTTTTAATTGTGCCTTACTTTCCACAGTGGAGAGCCTGCTTTCACACACATTGCTATTCATGTTCCATTCTGAAGAGTTCTAGTCAATAAAATGCATTTTGTTTCTTGCAAGTAAAAAAATCTGTTATTGGCTTTGACAGAATAGGTTAATACTCTCCTAAAACAAAATATCTTTTTTCAGTCACAGAATACACCTTTGACTTCCTTCAACAGATATCTTTGTCTTTGACATAGAAAAAATCATCTGAAGAGGAAAGCTAAAGGTGCAGAAAGAAATTGAGACCCTTGAACCCAGACACAGACTTCAATCCCAGATGTGAACACTGACTGTCCTGCCACATTTATTGTTTTCTGTCTTTCTGCATCCATATTAAATTCAAGCATCTAAATATAGCATGTGTTAACATTGGCTAACTGATATCCAAGGTGATGCATTTTCTTTCAGGCTGTGAGTCACAATGCAAAAGAATATTGGTAATAGCATAATAGCACCATTTAAAACATTTTTTCCCCTCAGTTAAACAACACACAACTTTGGAAAGAAAAACACCAGCTCTGCAAGTCACGAAATTATCAGTAAAGCAGAACAGACTCCCCTCTTCATCTGTTTGGTTGATATTGGATGAAACTTAGCTAATTACTCTGAAAAGCAGAACAGAACAACTTTCCTTTGTGCTCGATATGAATAATATAAATTATGATTAAAATACAAAAATAGTGACCATTGTAATGATATTTATCAGTGATCTTTCAGCCTTTTTTGGATATATATATATATATATATCCTACTCTTACACATGCATGCATACTAAGTTTTGAAAATGCAGCTTTAAAAGTGAAAAGGTGCTGTTTCCATAAAGATGCATAAAGGACCTCAATTTGTCTGGTATGATATTCATTTAGAGAAAATAGTCCCATAAAAACAGAGTGTAGAGCAAAGGATTAGTAAAAAAACAAATAAATACTTTATTTTTCTTGACTAGAGTTCAAACTTATTTAGTTGTTTGATTTGGTAAGATTTTTTTTTTATTTTTCTCTGAGCTTACATACAGATTTTCATAATTGAAACACCATTTTACATTATAAAATGGAACGCTTTCCACACAGCATGGAACAGAGGAAAAGATCAAATGCTAAATTCTTCCTACTGTGAGGGATTCTTGAAGGCTGAATTTCAACCTTCTGGTCAGCTTAATGCAGGCATATGAGAGAAAGGTTGAAAAGAGAGGTATTTGAGAGGCAAACAATTGAAAAAATTTGGGTTGTAAAAGCTAATTATTTTGGTTTCTTGCTCTATGTATGCTTACCATTTTTATTGACTTTTATTGTAAGCACAAATAATAACTGTCTCACAGGCTCTAGAAGCTTGACTAACTATAGATAAGGTTTAATTTCACTGCATTTGAGGAGTAGGGAGAATAAAACAGTTTTCAAAGCAAGGCCTCCCAGGAAACTATCTTTTTATTAGAGAGCTTGACAGTAAAAGTAGAATTTAGCAAGAAGCATTATCTAAATTACTTTCAGCACTTATTTGTACTGCACTGTTTACTACAGTACTTAGTGACTGCAGTTGATTGAGACTTAATTATGTTGCTAAAATAATTATAGCAATGACCCAAATCACAAGTATCTTGTGCCTATTACTTGCTCTCATTTTCAGCACAGTCTGAAAATCGTAGTTTAACACTTCTCTATAAAAGCCAGTAAGAAGGGTTAAGAAGATCACCTTGAGAAAATGCCCAAAGATTATTCATGATTCAAGATTTTAGGGTAATATTTTTTAATAATTAATAACTGATGTAAAAAAATCTGTCTTTAAATTTTGTTTGGAAATCTTCTTTAAGCATAAAACAATGGTTAATGGACACATATTTAAACATCTGATGAGACTTGAAAGGCACATCTCCTCCATTTTCTATTTACATGCACACTTCCTTGCCATAAGACTAAAAAGAATCAGAAGAATCAGAAGAATCAGAATTTTACCTGCAAAAATTTGACAAGAAACATGAATTGAGTGCATCAGGGACTTTTTTTATTTTCTGGGATTTTTTGTCTGAAAAGAGTCTAAAAGAACAGACTTTGTAGCACATTTCAGTGTCAAGGAGAAATAAATAGTCTTTCACCATAGCTGTAAATTTTTGCTTTATTTAATGAAAATAACAGCAAAAAAGGATGCTGAATTTATTCTTTCTGGCAACCTTTCTTTTCATTGCAAGACATAGAAGATGCCATGATCAATCTGAAATTATCAGAAGCTGAATACTAGAAGCTGACTCCCTGTGTTACTCATAGATCTATTTTTTCAATAGTGATACGATAAATAAAAACATACAGTGTGTACCTGTGTATAACTGGAAGTCACGCAGACCACTCCAAAGACAGATTTCCTATCTCCTGTAGAGAAATATCACCACTGCAGTGTGCTTTTAACGGGTCTCAGATTATGGCATCAGTGTTACACAGGCTCTTTAAAGCTGCACAGCCATCAAGTAGCCCATAATCAACTGCCATTGAAGACAGCGAGCGCTCTAGGGCTCACAAGAGGATGGAGAAAGAACAGATGGACCCAGACTGGAGGCAGCCAACAGCCAGTCACATAATGAACAGCTCTCATGCCAGGCCATGTCCCAGTTTCTCAGCCATGGGACTGTAATATAAATTTCCTCTGTCTTCATGAGCTACACAACTGGCTTGCCCAATATTTATGGTATGTCTACCAGACAAGCTGCTTCACTACCTGCAAAAATAAAGATTTAATGAGAAAAAGCTTCTCTTAATGCTTTGTTCCCAGCCTAGAGCTGGACTCGTGACACAAACTCTTAAATCACCCTTTCCTTGTAATTACACTGATTCCTCTTATGCCAAAGAATATGGAACCTGGACTGTGGTAACTGGTTCAGTGTTTCTAGCTCCTGTCTGTTTTTTATGCTATCTGCTGTTAACACATTGCACAAGAGCTAGTGAGCCACTGGCAGTGGAGATGTTTGGTACTGAGATGAACGGAGTTTTCCACAAGGTTTAATGTCTTGGAAAATCAAGGTGGTGCCTTACTCAAATATATTAGGGCAAGTCCTACTCAAAAGGGAATTAGAGCAAGAGCTATAGTTCAGCTGAGAAAAGCTGCCAGGGGTCTTAAAATCTCAGAAGATAAGGGGTAATGTATATGTGTCAAACACCTCTAGCTGGGTAGCCATGGATTACCAACTGTTAAGAACACACTGGGAGACAGAACAGGATGTTGCTGGAGAAGGGGATCATAGGGAGGTCGGGCAGCATTTTTCTGGGACAAACATCCTTGTTCTGGCTCCTGGAGACAAGCACAACACAGCACAGTGCAAGTGCAGGAGTGAAGGCAAGAAGCAGGTATGGACTGTTGAGCAATGGAAAACTCATTACAGGGTATCAAGACCACCAAAGCCCCTAAAAGCACTCTGACTCTTTTCCAGAAAGGTCTGTAAGGAGAAAATGTGTATGATAAGAACTAACTTGCATAGAAAGCCAGAAACATAGCTCCAGGGCAGGGGAAACTTGTCTATAAAAAAGCGCACCCCTACAACCCAGCTGGCATCCTCAGGACCCTTGAATCCCCATCATCTGGATTGACACTGGAGCCAGGAATGGTGATCCTTCTTCCTTTCTTCCTTTCTTCCTTTCATCTTCTCTTTCTCTCTCTCCTCTTCTCTCTCTTCTTTCACCCTACCCCTTATTCAAAACCCATGGCCATGTGCTTCTACTAGAAGATAAGGAAATAACTTATATCAATTTCATCCTTTTATACCAAGGATCTTAACTATGGCGAACAGCAAAATAACCCCTACTTGCAAGGGTGTCTCACCATATTTAACTCACTTTGCCTCCTGAAGAAATTTTGTCTGACACTTTTTCTATCTGTATTTATAATCATGTCACTGACTTTAGGAGAATACGAGGTTTAGGGAAGGGAAGGAGAAAATTTGTGAACCTCATGAAAGCAGAGGGCAAATAAAGGTCTTAAAAGCTTTTGTTTCATAAAAAAAAATTATGAAAAAGCTTCATGATAAGTGACAACATGTCAAAATATGTCCTCATTTAGAATATAGGACTAAATTCAAAGTAAATTAAAAGTACAGATTTAATCTGTGATATTATATACTTTGACAGAAATTAATTTTTCAAAACATTTAATTCATACTCTAGCATTTATAGAGTCATCTCTGTAAATTTAATCTCAGGTTCTCAGATAACTCTACAGAAATTGCTACTGACAGAGTTACTTTTTCATTAATGTTAAGCTCAGTCTCATTCCCAAACAGCATTTTTTCTCTAAGTGAAAAAAGAAATTTTCTTAAAGGTGGAAATGTCTCCTGCATAAACAGCTTTTTATTACCATTTTATCATGATACTTAGGGAAGAAAAAAAAAATTCCCCATAAAAGTTTTCTAAACCCTCGCAACTTGTTTGTATCTATTCATAGATAAAGATATTTGTCTTTAAAAAACCAAGGCAAATACATGCTTCTGGTAGGAACCCAGTAGTTATAGTTTTAATATATTGACAAGCAGTTTGTAACTAATCAACTAAAACAGTCTCGAGGCAGAATGAAAGATTTGTGCTTTAATTCTTCCCAGTTTAACACAGGAGATTATCTTCTGCTGCATTTACTCAGTGAACATGGTTGGCAGATAGATACATGCTGATGCTCACAGGTCTATGAGGAAATTGAACATGAGGTTGCCAAGATACACTTTTTAAAAATATTGGGCTTGAACAGCACATGATAACTATAGGGTACTTTGTTACTTTGCTTTCATAAATTATAGAGCAGTAGAAGCAGGCTCTTTCAATTTAAACTATCCCAATACCCTCAAAGAGAGATGTTTTTCACCTATTCCAGCAAAATGAGGAACTGTTGTTGGTTTCATAGTATCATTCAAAATACTAGGGCTTTGCCTTGTGTGAACAAACAGCTTGGGTAATATGGACTTGCAAAATGTCAATATAAAATTAACCTTCACCTGTTTTCTAACCAATATTTCACATTGAGCTAATAGCTTTTTTCGACACCTTTTCTTGTCCAGGGTAAATCAGGAATAAATTCATTTATGGAATGTAGTTTTTAAGGAGAATTATTTCTAAAATCAAACTAAAATAGATAAAAGCTATTAATTTTCTATTTCAGTTGCAAATATAGTGGTTAATATTTTTAATGTATATGTTTTTTAGATGTCAAAACTGTTCAGACAATTTTGTATGAGTGTCGCTGGAGTAATAAATATGTACAACCTCAATGAAAGATTGCTTTTCGTGCATGTTATTGCTCATGTTTAGATACTCATGTGCTGCAGAATAGCTACAAAACCATTTTACAGAAGATTAATTGCAGACTGGATTGATAAATCCCCACAGAATAAACTGTACTTTGTGACCCGACAGACTCAGGTTGTCCTTGATTATGCTACATCTCTGGTGATAGTCCCATTTTGTAGTTTATGTCCCTATTATTTTTGATGCTTTTAAATGGTATTTTCTGCATTGTTTTATCTACTTTTTATCTGCTATTTGTTTAATCCTTGTTATCCTCACTTTCCTCATGAATCCAGCAAGTTAGTAGTATTACCAACACAGCTATCTCTTCAAAGTGTCAAATTTCTTCTTCAGCGTTTTTCTTCAGCCTTCTCCATTAAGTCATTCAAAAAAAAATTAGAGAAATGTTATCTCAGCATGCCCTCTACACAGGTGCCAAAATGAACTGTCAAGAAATCGCTCAACTGTTACTTGTAAAAGTATAATTTTGTAGAAACCGATGGTCAGACACCTTGGTTGAAGCAGTTTGCAAACAGTAAGTGGGAGATGCTCCTTTCTGAATAAAGGTTAAACCGAGGCAGCTGCAGGGAATATGAGGGCAGCACGATTGGCAGCTTTCCCTTGGGAGAGGAGAGGATACATTTCAGGGAGAAGTACCTGGTTAGGGACATGCTCTTGTTCACCTTTGCACAAACGTATCAGTTGCTTGAAGCTCATTGCCTGGGATTGTTCCTGCATGCTCCTGCTTACAGCAGAAGGAAATCCTAATGCTTTTTACTGGAAAACATGTAATGTGAGATAGCTTTTTCAAAAAGCACCAATCCCTTGAGATTCTTTCTTTAATGTATTTATCCTTCTTCTCTGAGACAAAAGGATCCTTAATATCTTATGCTGAATTTGGATTTTTTTTTTTCTTATCATTGAAAATTTTAAAAAAAGGAAAATATCCAGAATTAATTTTATGTCATTTTCTTAGAATTGCATGATGAATTTTTTTCATAAATAAGGTAGATTTTTTATGTCAGAGCTCAAAGAACCATCTCAGCCTCCACTTGCTTGTCAAGAGTTAAAGTGCTAAAGGAAGGCCTTAACACATCAGTCCTAGTTCTCTCTGTGTTTTCCCAGAGTTCACTTTTAATAAATTCATTCTCCTGGTGTTGCCAAATTTCTTTACAGAATCAAGGATCACTGTTGTTCTATTCAGTTTTGTATACTAACTCTGTGAAGAGTTCAGAAATTACCTGGATTGTGTTTCTTCACAGACTGTGGACAAACAATGACAAGCTGTTGAGTACTTCAGCTTTAATGACTTGCATGTGAAGTGGTTACATGGCTTTCACTAACCTTGCAAAATGGGTCTTGAGAAAAGCAAATGTTAGTTGAAAATACAAAAAGCATTTTCAGTAGTCTAGAGGAGGAAATTTATTTCTCTGGAAGTATAGTTAATTCTGAAAGATACTGTTATGTTTTAATACGCTAATTTAAATTATTTAAGTTGCACTGATGAAACCACTTTTTTCTTTTTTTCCTATTAGACATATTTAAATATTTTAATTTTCTCTCTAATTTGTTTACCTAGGCTTAGGTAAAAGCATCACCTAGTGTTTAAAAGACAGCTGTCATTGGCACTGACAAGAATTTAATTTTTTTTTTCAAGCACTGAAATCTTGAATTTTTCCTCTTTTCTCTAACAAAAAGATCCTTTGGTATTGTGATTTCTTGTGATATCTTCTCTTCCTCCACATTAAAAACAAATATATATCCTAAATACTATAACTGCATTTTTATTGTGTTCCAGTGAAATCTTAAACTAAACTGCTCAAAAAATTCATAGACTGAGCAAACTGTGAAAAGTACCCACATTGCCAAAGAGACTGTGAGCCATTTCAGAAGTCACAGACTCAGCAGGAACTTGTATTCAAGTTCTCAGCACTCTGCTCCCTTTGGCTGTTTGATTATTTACTTTTATTTGCATGGCACAGCCTGTGGTGATTGACTTGAGCACAAAAAATTGTTCTGAGACCCCATGAGCAATGCAAGCCTCTGTAAAAAATGGAAGGGAGAGGGACATCAAACAAAATGCATTCCTTCACACAAAAATGGACTATACCTGACTAATGGCACATTTTCACCTGCCTCAGCTGCAATTTAGTATATTATACACTGCAACAGCAAAGGCTTACTACATCTGTGACCACCATGAAATGGGTTTCGTATAACTATATTTT
>QUSF01000001.1:29501703-29699343 GCA_003676055.1 Chloebia gouldiae | reverse complement strand
TTTATATATCTTTTCACCATTTGAAGTAGAGGGACAGAATACAAATACTCCAGGCTGGATACAATCTAAATGTATATAAAAATATAAAGACATTTTCCTTTTTATTCATGTACAAAGGAATTCCTACCATTCACACTCTTTTAACTGAAGCTGATGATTCATACCCAATGTTTTTTATCAAACCAGTCACAAGACTTGCAAGATGATCTTAGAGGAACAACACCAGCTTGTTTATAGCTAATTATTTTCAGCATGTGTATCTACTATATACAATTTTTTGTCTACTCTATGTAGATTTCCTTAAATTTTTTTCTTTCAATACTCTGTCATTGAGACAGACCACAGTGGCATTTTACTTGGAAATGTTTGAGTAAACTGAATGTATGCTTGGATATATCTGAAAATATAATCTAGGTAAGGTTTGCATTAAGAAGCAGTTTCTTTAGTTGAGAAATTGAAATATTTGGAAAAATGGACAAATTGTTATGATAAGCCACACACTGGTTCTGACAGGCAGAATAATCAAGCCAATCCAAAACCAGGTTGGGAACATTAACCTGTGAATTATGTTAATCCACTATACACTTTGAGGTAGAAAATTGCTTAGTGATAACATGGCATAATGGGATATAAACAAGCAAGGAGATGACAAGTTCAACAAAGATGTGGAAAAAAGCTTTGCATTTGTGAGAGTGAACTTTTAGCAGCATAACATTTTGATTGAGAAGCAGTGAGTAGCAGGACTTGTGATGTCTCCAGCCTCAGCATCTTTTGCATTATATTTTAACACTGAACATAAATGTTTTTACATTTAATAGTATTTTACTCTCCATTTTACTTACTGAAGCTGCCCTGCAGATTAAAGATTAAAGATTCAGATTTTGAGGGCTGAGTTAGAAGGCATAGCTGTTGCATGAAAAACAGTGTCTAATTGTTCTTTTTGTGCTTCTGTCCTTAATAAGTTTATTGCTGGGAGAATCTGCAAGTGGCAGGATTCCTCTACGAGTTTTCATGGATCATACACAGGTACATTTTTTTTTAATCATGTGAATTAGCACACAGTCACCCAACCAGTGAAATTGCTGTGTACCACAATAAGTTTTTACATGCCATCTGCAGAACTTACACATACAGTTAGTAGTGAAAAAAAAAATCATAAAAATACTTCTCAGGTTTTGACACCTCACTTCTGATTGTCAATGAGATACTAGCCCCTGTCTGTTGTTGTTGTGGAGAGGCTTGAAGCTTTTTTCCCCCAAGTTAATGTTATTGTTCTTGATTATACATAGCTGCTTATTTGATCTGTCTGTCCAGACCTGTTGAAACAATTGCTCACTTTTACAACTGTACAGCTGTATCAGCTGTCTCCCTACAAAGATACTTCTTGCCACCTTGGTCTTTCTAGCTGCAGTAATACTATTAACTGTTTGATTTGCCATTTGTTTGGATGTTTTTCAATCACAGCATAAAAAGCATCAAAACCTAGAAATTTAAAATGAAAACCATAAAAAACTTCAAATGGGCAGTCCTGATAGAAAAAGCCTATACCTTAAGTATGCTGTATGTTTAAATGGAGCCCAAATATAAAAAAAGATAATATAAACCTTGCCTGGGAAAATAAAATAGAGACAGAGAGAGAGAGAGAAAGAGAGAGAGAGAGAGAAAGTGCTAATGGCCAGTTTTCTGTTCACAGAGTAATACATCTGAATACTTAAAAAAATTTAAAATGAAAAAAATTAAAAAAAAAAGAAGGCAGAAAAAGTCTATCCAAGTAATTGCTATTTAGGAAAGTGTATGATGAAGCATAATTTCTTTTGAAAATGTAGAAACTGCCTTTCATGTGAACACTGGTCTAAATTCTTCATCTCTCACCATGTAATTTTCAAGATTTCTAAACAATTAAAGACCCTGTGATATTGATTTTCTTATCATGAACACATCCAAGAGAAGTCAACTTTCTAATTCCCTGACAATAACTATTTAGCATCCTAGCAGTGAAATCACACAAACTCAAAAGCATAGAATCAAGAGAAACCTATAGAAATGGTATCCACTCCATTTTCTAAGGTGAGGAAAGTTTTTAATTCTCAACAACTCAAATGGCAATTTAGCAAGCTCAGAACTGCACAGGAACAAATCATGAGTGTCTTTAAAATCTGATAGTAGATTTGAAATGAGGAAACAATATAAGCTACATTAGAAGGAATGTTATTTCTATAGTTTGAAATAAATCTACACTAGTATTTAAATTAAAAATGCACTAGCTTAAAGTAATATTTGATGAATATATAGTTGATTTCTCACTAGTTCCTACATACACTGAATCTTTGTATTTCAGTTCTGAATTAGAAACAGCCCTAAAATAGAGATATTTTGCAGAGATAGAAATGTAAAATGCAAGCAAGTAGATGATATTGATTTAAATGCTTCATCAAAATGTTATTCATGTCCAGATTCATAGAAAGAAGTTCTGTAGAAACTGGCCCTGGATTCAGAGTTGAAGTTTTTGGTCAGGATGAGAACAGATGGAAGGACACTGAAACTTCTGCACAGACTGACCAGAGCATGGCATCGGACCCATATGCATAAAGAGTCATTCACTGCTTGATTTGCTTCCATTTGTCCCTTTCATTGCTGATATTTGGATAGGTAGCATGATGTTACCGATAGCTAAGTGTTCTCTCTTGGTGAAAGGAAAGATCTAAGAAAGGTATTAAAGGATTCAAAGATGTGACCACCAGCAAGAATCTCTTAGAGCTATATTTTAGGTAAAATATGTCATATATCAATTTTTGTTCAAGATGCTGCTTTCCTTTTAAAATTAAGATGCACAGCACAAGGTTATTTAATACAAGTAAGAGAAAGTTAGGTAATAAATACAGACTCTCTGAAAATAAAATACTCTTCAAAATATGTAACCCTTTTTTATGTCACTTCCACAGACACTGCTGGAAATACTTAGTGCTAGGCTTGAGCTATATTATACTGTAAAAAAATAATTTAAATGTATGGGTTTTTTTTTCCCTAAAGGTGATTGAATTATTGAAGGATGAATACAAAAGATAAATGGAAAATGCTAAAGCAGTGATATAAGTTTAAAACAATGTTTAGAGATTATACATATACATATGTGGAAACTCTAGGGATGTCCTGCTCCTGCCTCCTCCCTTCACCCACATCAATAGTGAAAACATCTATTAAAAAATTACTTCAAATTCATAAATACCTCAACATAGGAAATTTGCCATGGCAGTGCTCAAGTTGTTTAAAAGGTAATCTGTATGTAACTCTTTGCAGAAACAGGATGAACAGTATAATTGTATTGAGTCCTGTTTGACCTACAGTCTACATCCCTTTTTGCTATAACTTAGAAACTGGAAATTATTAAAAACTAAATCAGATAAAAAGGTGCAAAAAATTACTCTTTTAAACAGCATGTTCATATATTTCTTGTTCATTCTAATTCTTTTTACATTGTCTAAAAGTTTCAAGAGACCTTTTCTGCTTCTTAACAATATATTACTGTTAATATGTTATATAGTTATCCTATAAATAATGGCTAAAGAGAGGTCCAAAAGGTCTGAACAACTCCCATAGTTTACTTTCATAACTTACTGCCATGATGTAAAAGGCAACCACTGTCTTGGGATGTCAAAACTCAGTGCTTTAATATATCCACTAAGTACAGAGTTTAAAAGGGAATTACTCATTGGCATTGTAAAGACCACAATAAAAGCAAACCAAATGTGGTATGGATTTGTGTATTTGGGTTTGTTGTGGGTTTTTTTTACAACAGTTTTGACAAAACAAGCAGAAAAAAAACTTATAAGACCTTGTGATTCAATATGGGTTTTTTTGTCTGTCATATTTTTGTCCGGTCTGTCTCATTTCTGCGCACAATATTCATAGTTGCCACCTAGTCTTCAGATTATCTACCCAGCATTCTAGAATGATAAACAATCTAAGGAAATAAAGTTCAACTTTTCTGCAGGGAAGAAAAACATCTTTATTCCAAATAATGGACAATAATTTTTTATGAAAGAAAACTGTTGAAAAAAAGTACCTGAATGACTCAAATTTTTAGATGGCAAAAAAGCTTTCAACTTGTTTCTGATTAATTTAAAGCTGCATATGGTATGTAGTCAGAAAATTCAATTTCTGTTGCAATGTCAATAAATGGCTTGTATTAAGTGTCACACAATGCTTCTGGAATAAACAGGTTAGTCATTAACATAATAAGCATAATGATTATTTGGTACAGAGTTACTGCAAGATAACTACAAACTGTTTCAAATAATTTATCAGTTTTCAAGATCACTAAGTATCTCTGCAGCTGTGAAAGCTAACAAATAAATAGCAAATGTCAAAGTATAAGATTTGCACAAGTTGATAAGAAAGTTCAGTATTCTCTACTTGAGGAGCCTAGGAAAAAGATTTCAAAGATTTTATCAGTTTTCATCTGTGAGCAAGGAAATGAAATCAATCATCATGTGATAATCATCAGGGCATTCCTTAACTGACAATTGCTTGGAAAGATACAAGACAAAGTTATTCTAGTCTGTTTGACTGATGAAGTTGTAGAGACCTGAACAGAAAATCAATCAGTCTTCTTTTCTGGGTACAGTACAAGTGATATAAATTTTGTTGAATAGCAAATCTAGGAAAAAATATCGTGAGCAGAATCACAACTTTATTAGAAACTTTGTGACTCATGAGAGCTTTGAGTCTATGGGTGGAGATGGTCTGCATATGATTATGATCTTATGTAAATTTGATGATCTTATGTAAAGTTTTATGATATTATGTAAATTTAGTTGGCTGAAAAGTCATTGACATCATCAAATCCAAAACATATATATCCTCTGTCAAGGATGCTTACAAAATAAACTTGCAATTGCAAGCAACTTGTTATAGCAAATGCACTTAAATCAGGCAATCTATTAACTGGACACTTTAACACCGTGGTTAGTGCACAATCCCATTAAAAGAGTAATATAATTAGAACAAGTCTGACGACCCAAAACTGCACAGTGATGATGTGGCAGTGTAATTCAGAGGATGAAAGAAACCCCGTGGATTACTGTAAGGAGGGGTCTCATGATGCAGCTGAAATATCATAAAAGCTATCACAGTGCTAATCTTGCATCATATAACACAGCCCAGCTCTATAGTGAGGATCAAAGACCCATTCCAAACACCACAGCTCTGCTCTTTAATGCTGATAAATTCTGAGGAAGCCCTTGAGGTCATAAGTAATTTGAATTCTGCACAGTGCATAGTAAAATAGGAAATCAGAACATTAAAAAGCAAGTGTTCAGTAATATGTAGTTTTACTCATGGATTGTTCAGCATATTTTGAAGTAGATGAACTCTCTAAGTAGAATAGCCAAAGGAAACAGGCAACAGTTTGCTCATTACTTTGACTGGAATATTCTTCCTCAGAGTGCTTAAGTGTATGTGTTAATGCTGAGTGGCTTCTAACAAAAATCAGTTGAACGCAGTTAAAGTTTAAATATCCATGCCAGTTATAGAATGGATCCAAATGTATGTTAGGATTGAGTCACTTATCTCCTCAAAGAGTTTAACATAATTTTTCATTCAACTTCCAAGAATGTCAACTTCTGTACTCAAAATGCTGCATAATGTCTCCTCCTTTTTTTGTCTCCATTATTCATTCCAGAAATCTCATTCTAGATGGCTGTTGTCTCAATGTGATGCATTTTGTTTTCCAGGACATCCTTATCTCTAAAATTTTCACATAGTCTTATCCTGGTTTACATTTCTATTTTCATTTCCTTTCTGACAGCTACAGTCCCAAGGATCTCTGCAGTCTTCCCACCTTATTGCTTTTCTGTTCTTTATTCATGTTTCCTTCTGGCTTTTGAGAAGGTGTTTGTCATATGCTATCTGCCAACCACTCCCCCTTTAATCATACCTTTAAACAATTGTTTTTGTTTCCTTTGGGGTGTGGGGATTTTTGGTTCTGGTTTAATTTGTTTGTTTGTTTCTTTAATTACTGGAGGAGTTCTGGGGGTTTGGGGTTTCTTGTTTGGGTTCTTTTTGGTTTGGTTTCTTTTTTGGGTTCTTTTTGGGGTTTTTTTTGTTTTTTTTTTTTTTTTTTTATTTTTGCCGTTGTTTTGGGGTTTTTTTGAGGACGTAATTTCATCTCTGATATTTTTACTGAAAGCGTCATTGTATAGTAAATTAAGTAAAGTGTTGGGACGCCCAGATTCTTTGTGTGATGCCAGGTCACTATTATTTAAACTTAATGAAAGCAATAAAATATCTTTTAAGTACTTGATATCAATTAATAGTCTTCTTTCTTGCTATTTTTTTTAATTTCTTTGCTATGGAAAACTGAGTTTACTAATGATAGAGCATAGTTTTCCCTTATAATATGCTTATTTATATGGGTATTAGAATAAATAGGCTGATGAATACCTTAGTCTGATGATACATTAGTCTGATGAATGCCTAATTGTCTTGTTCAGCATTCAGGTACTGCTTTATAGCAGTAAAAGTCTTATCTTTTGAATCTGCAGAGTAAAACTAGACCAGCTGCCAAATTTAAGGTTGTAAGGCTACCTGGATCAGGATATTTTAACATAACTCCACTAATTAGCAGTGGGTTCTTAAAACAAAGTCCCAGTGCCAATAAATAAATATTTACTTATCTTGCTGTGTGTTAGCAATGTAAAAACTGAAATTGTTGCTTGTTCAATGCTAATGCAACAATTTTCATGTGGTATTTTTCCCCATTGAGGTGATCAGGTGTATGAAAATCAGATTTGGAAGTGAACACTGAATAACTAGACATGGCCCGGCATAAGAATCAGCAACTCACAATGTGCATCAAGCAATTTCCAGTCATTTTGATGTTGCCTAGATCGAAACTGATAAAGATGAAAGGTTGTGTCCTTCAGAAACATCCCCAGGCACTTATGATTCAGGCTTACACAAATAGCCTTGTAATAACAAATATCAGGAATATTAAATAATTCCCCTCTATGTTCATGCTATTATTCTATTACACAACTGCAAAAACAGAGAGATACTATTTTTAATTTTTTAAAAGTGTTTTAAAAAGTTTATCAAAAGCCTTTTGTACATGGAAGTAGTCCATGTTTAGATGTGTTTTGCTTCATAGCCTGCTATCACCCAGGCAGTCAAGAGAATGCCAGTGCCTGTGCTGTTGAGTTAAATGAACTTGGAATGTTCTATGTTAAAGATCTGCTTGACATTAGCTGAAAAATCTAAACAAACAGGCAAAAGGAAAATTTTATTTTATGATAGTTATTGGTCTATATTTTTATTTATTATTTGAACTGAGGTATTTTTTCCCATTTTTGGATTAATTACTGAAGAGCACTAATTTGCTCCTTACTGCCAACACCACAAGATTTTTGTCTTTGTTTGTCCCGGAGAAACACTGTCTTTCTAGATAAATTAAAGATAATTTTCACTTCAGCTACCACAATCATTCACACATTAATATAAAGTTATGAACAGGCATTATAACATAGTACTAATATACCAACAGGCATTTCATTAGGTGTTAATAATATAATCATTTAGAAATGCAATATTTGTTGTTTTACAGGAGACACACAAAAAAGTTTCATGTACGTACTTTCCAATTTTTTTATCAAATTGAAGCATTCTTTTAGATGCATAACTTCTTACATTGAAGACTGAAGGAGTATTTCAATAGATTTTTCTTTGAAAGATAACTGTCCAAAATTTGTCATTACTTGTCCATAAATGTCTACTTCATCTCCTTATTTTCCCCTCTAATTCAAGCTGATAAAAAAGCAGAGGAATGCTACAGTTTAAGCTATGGTTGAAGAAAAAACCAAAATGTATATCAATTTCCCTGTTAAAAAACCCCCAAAAGCTCAGGAGATTTATTTTCACTGATAGTACTCACACAATGCAGCAATGACACTCTGCCAAGTACACATAGAAACATTTTCCTTACAAATTTATTCTTTCTTTGTAGTTTCATTTGATGCAAAATAACAATAATCTGGCCTGTAAGTACATGTTTCCCCAATGTGAATGGAAAACAGCAGCAGCCATTGCTACTTATTTTAGAGAAAAACTAGCATTTTATAGCCTTTTCCAGCAGATTGATCTTCTTTCTCCTTTAATTCAGCAGGAAAATTGGCTTCTGTTCCCTATGAAAAAAACAGATACACTACTTGGGTTAACTTAGTAATAAAAGCAAAGTGCTACTTATAGTTTTCTTGTTAATGCAGCTCTCTATTTAAGAAATATTAATTTTGTGAAGAAACATGTATTGGGGGAAATGTGAATCAGTGAAGTATAATATAAACGGAGGGTATGAAGATAATTTTTTAGATAAATATATATATAGATGGAAGGGAGAAACTGAACACTAGAAAAATGACAAGTACAAAAATAGCAGCAGATGTCAATCATCAAAAACTAATTAACGCAAAGAGTGTTTTTCACATCCACACATCTTCCTTATAATTTCCTATAGCACGAGTTTACATTCCACATGAGCTCTGCAGGTTGAAAATATCCTGTATTTATTAAAAAAAACAATTTAATACTACAAAATCAAGCTGATTTTGACCCTTCGCAAAACAAGACCCAAAATCTCTATACATTTAATCAATCTGTCTGACCACTACAGACATTAATCTAGTCAATACCAATTTGTTTTGCGAACACACAACAGGTAAAGGTCAATTGTAGCTTTGCATTTAGTTACAGCTGTTACATGGCTTACAGTCCAGCTCAGTTCATGTTCACAGATCTGCCACTTTTTAATAAGAATCCATTTGTGTTATTATGTATTGCCTTTCTTGTTTGAAAAAGTTTTTTCTAAAAATAACAAGTGGCTTGTATGAGGCCTTCTATGGTGTAAATATTGCTAACTGAATTCATCTGTAAGGATAGTAGTATGGGGTCAAAGACAAAACTACCTTGGAAATTAAGGCAACACCTATATGTCACTATTCTGTCAAGAGTCAAAGACTTTCAAATACAAATACATAAGTTAAAATGATTTTAACATAAGTTAACATAAGTTAAAAAGATTTTGAAAATTTATCACTTTACAATAATAAAATGGTTGGGGTTGAAAGGGACCTCTGGATGTCATCTAGTCTAACCCCACTGTTACAGCAAATTGCACAGGCCCACGTCTGGATGGGTTTTGAATAGCCTGTTGCAGTGCTGTGTCACACACAAAGTAAATAAGTTTGTCCTCAGACAGAACTTCCTCTGTTTCAGTTTGTATCTGTTAATTTTTTTGTCACTGGATGCCACTTAAAAGATTCTATTCCCATATGATTGACAGCTGCCCTTAAGGCATTTGTAGACGTTGATATGATCCCCTCTCAGTCTTCTCAAGGGACAACAGGCCCAGCTCTCTCAGCTTCTCCTCAAAAGAGAGATGATTTAGTCCCCTCATTATCTTCATAGCTGTCCTCTGGACCCTCTCCAATCCTTTGGATTGGCCACTCCCTGCTCATAGCAACTTCTTGTCAATCAGGACCCCCACACCTTCCTCCACAGAGCTGCTTTGTACCTGTCCTGGTGCGGGAGATTATTCTTGCTCAGGTTCAGGATCCTGCGCTTGCCTTTGTAGAGCTTCACCAGGTTCCTCTGCATCCACCTCTCCAGCCTGCCTAGGTCTTGCTGGTGGCAGCCCTGCCTTCTGGTGTTATCAACCATTCCTCCAAGTCTCATATCATCAGCAGCCTTGTTGAGGGTACACTGTGTCATTGTCAGCAAATTTGAAGACAGCCACACCCAGTACAATCCCCGGAGGGACACCACTAGCTACAGGCCTCCAGCTAGACTCTGCATTGCTGATCACAACTCCCTGAGCTCGGCCAATCAACCAATTCTCAATCCACCTCACTGTCCTCTCATCTAACCCACACTTCCTAAGTTGGCCCATGAGGATATTATGGGAGACCGTGTCAAAAGCCTTGCTGGAGCCAAGCATATACTGCTCTTGTCTCATGCACTCAGCCAGTTGTGCCATCATAGAGGACTATCAGAATGGTCAAGCACCATTTCTCCTTGGTGAATCCATGCTGACTACTCCTGATAACCTTCCTTTGCTCCACACACTTAAAGGTGACCTCCAGAATGATCTGCCCCATCACCTTTCCAGGAATGAAGGTGAGGCTGACTGGCCTGAACTTTCCTGTGTTCTCTTCCATGCCCTTTTTTAAAACTCTAGTGACGGTAGCTTTCCCTGAAATCCTCATTCTTATTGTCCTTAATACCCTTTGACAGATTTAATTCCTCATCCTTCCTTGTCACATCCTTACACATTCCAACAGCATTCCTGTGTTACTCCCAAGAGGCCTGTCCCTTTTTCCATATGCCATACACTTCCTTCTTCTTTTTGAATTTTGTATTTATTATAAGTAATACCATTGTTTAGAAATCAGACAGCTGATACTGTGTTGTGCTGTGGTGCTAATAGAACTAAAGTCTATATTTTCATAGACTCTTAAATACTGAGTATACTATAGTACTTAAGAAGAGATGGAAAATTATTCCTTTTAAAATTAATTCAAAATATAATTTATCCCTATCTTTGATAATCACAAAGAATTTCTGTAATCTCTGTATTTTTAAATGACAGATAAAGAAGAAAGATAAAACTTCTGAAAGTGATGCAAGTGGTATATTCTGTTAATTTGTTGTCCTTTGACTCTTGTTTTTCATTAATTTTCAATGAGATAAATATAACTAAGTGCCCAAGCAATGTCTGAAAATGGTTCTAAGAAGAAATTTACCAGTGAAAGTTTTTAGAAAATTGACCTGCATATTTTTAATCCTAAATTCTCCTAATCTGTAAGCAAATGTGAACTATTTTGTTACAATAAAATTACATCTTCTAACAGAGAAAATTAATTTGGCTCCAAGAAATCATGCTGAACTTATTCCAAATATATTTCGAATAAACTTATATATGATTTGGAGTAGATTTAAATATCCTTCTGGACAGGGACAAAGGTCATGGAATAAAGTAATTTTTCTGCACATTTATTTATAGGAAAAAAAAAAAGAAAGAAGAAGAAGAATTATTTAAATCCTTGTACTTTAATAATGTTTTGCATGTATGGTTGGGATTTTAGTTCTGTGTGAGTAAAAGGTATTTTTTTTGGATTTTATATAATGGAAGATGGTCTTAAATATCTGTAAATATATTATAGAATTGTTCACAATGGAATGAGGTATTTCACAAAATAGGTGCCCTCTGAAGTGCATGGACACTTTTATGGGCAAAGGAATAGCACAGAAATAAGTTAAGGACAATAAAGTTTCCATCAACTACTGTCCTGCAAATTTCTTTTTTTTTCCCCCTTAACTGAGATTAATTCTGCAGTGTTACTGACACAGGATCTCAGAACTTGATTGTGTGTGATTCTGTGTAGACACAAAATTAGAGAGGAGCCCTAGCAATATGAACACATCTGTGATATGAGTAGTCTGGCAAAGGATCACAAAGGTGGTGAAGGGACTGGAGCTTCTTTCACATTCTGTTTACAGCCTGAATGACATAAAACTCAAAGGGAGCCTTCTGTGTTTATAGACCTGAAGGGAGACCACGAAGAAGAGGAAACCAAACTTCTCAGTAGTGCTCAATGACAGGACAAGGGGCAATGGATACAAACTAAAAGACACAAAACGCCATCTGAACAAAAGGTGTACGAGAGAAACTAGACACTGGAAAAGGTTTCCCAGGGAGGTTTATAGTCTCTGCCTCTGGAGATACTAAATATTTTACTACCCATATTTCTGGGCAACCTGTTCTAGCTGATTCTGCATGAGCATGGAGTGGGAGATAGCAGGGGAGATTCATGGGGAGGGCTAGATGACTTTAAGTAATGCTTCCCAACCCCAATGTTATTTTGTTATTCTGTTATTCTCTAAGAACTGTTTTCCAATATTTTTCTTTAGAGACCAAATGGCTTACTTAAAATGATGTAATGAAACTCTGTCAAGATCTCTCCTAAATTCAAGATAGATTACATCTGCTGATTATTCCTAGTCCATGGGATCTTCTGCCCTGTCAGAGAAAGAAATTAAATTGGTTTGACATATGTTGCTTTTGACAAATCCTTCTTGTCAGCTACTCATTTCCTTCTTCCTTTCCAGTGACACACAATTAGGTTTTTTATCATTTGTAGTAGTACTGAGTGTTGGTGGGCCTATATTTCCTCCATTTCCTCTCTTCAAATAAAGAAAGAAAAGTTCTTCTATTCTCCTGGGACCTAACATATGTGAGATCTCAAAGATAACCCACAAGGCTTATGAGAACTCAGAAGTTCTTTCCTGCTTATCCTGGGATGGGATTTTTCCAGACTTCTTCATTTAAATGCATCTTATCCCAGCATTCACTATGGTTATATATACTTCTTTACTAAAGGCTGAGCTCTTCAACTTTTAATGGGGGTATTTATTCTATAATTGAGCCAAACTGACCATTTTATTAAGGAATAATGAAAAAAAGTCATTAAACTCCCTTCAAATCACTTGTAGAGACTATACAATTCCTAATAACTTATAAACATGAACATCCAAGCACTTCATTTTTTCTCTATATTTCCCTTATGTACATTCACATTTGACCTATTTTCTGCCACGAGTATATTACTTCTTGAATATGTTCTTTCTCTCAAGTCAAAGTCATGGTTTAGTCCAGCTAATCACCTACCCTCTGCCTATTTTTCTTTTGCATTAGGAGGGTGTGCACTTGTGACCTCAGTATCACTTCTCCAAGAACCTGCCAGTTCTCTCTTCCCTTTTAAATAGATTTTCAACTGAGAGGCTGTCAGCTTTCAAAGTTTATTAAAGTTTGTCTTCCTCAAATCTATTGGTTTTCATTTTCCTGTTATTACTTCTTCCTTTCTTAAAGAATACAATATCTGCTATTTCATAATCACTTCTGTCCAAGTTCTATTGTCTGGTTCTTTGTTGCTAGTTAGAGCCTGCCCTGAGTATTTTACTTATCATTAACTAGGTGCTGAAATTATATATGTTTATGTGGGTGTGTGCACAGAGAGATAATCCTAATTTTAAATGAGTCAGGATACAATGCTGTCATAACACGACTGATTACCAAAAACATTTACATTAAAAGCATTGTCAAATGGATTATATAATTCCTGACTTATCTCTTTCTAAAAAATTGTCAGATATGAGTCATATCTGTTGTCAGTGCCTCACTAAAGTTTTACTTGTATTTCTGCTTTTGACTTCAGCATAATGTTGTGCAAGATCCTGAAGCAGAGGATAAATTGTCTAAAAATAACAACACTTGTAAATATCCACCAACTTGTTATCTGTAACGGATCATCCATATAGCCTCTCCAAAGCAACAATGCTATGCCACTATCCAGAAAAGTTAATGGGAAGCTTTATCACATTTCATTTAATTGTTGCATTGAAAACTGGCTATGTATGGTCACTGACTCATTAACAGACAGTAAGAACAGCTAAACTATTGGCAATTTCTCCCACAATAATGTACACTTCCAGAAAAACAAAGGCAATCCCAAATTTTCCAGCTATCTGGCAATATCTGTGTGACCTTTTTTTGTGAAAAGTGACACACCATGTTTTTGGTATATCCAGAAGATGGAAAAAATGAGCTCTTGAGATATTGGTTTGCAACATAGGCAGATCACTAGTAAGCCTGGCAAAGTTTCTGATAGAACCATGTACAGAGTCAAGTCTTCATGATGCAAGAATTCTCTCCAACATCTATGTAGAATGTAAGTCTATACAGTGAAAGATGCAAAGCTGTAGGTAAAATGAAGGATAGGTCTGTATTCCCATCCTGAAGGACAGAACTATGCTCTCAACAGTGATCTGTCATTGCATATGAAGAGAAAAATTACTAGAATTAGTAATTCTAGTAATTACTAGAATTCTAGTAATTCTAGTAATTACTAGAAAGTAAAAACCTTTTGGTTCCTTTCATTCCCTTCTTCCTTTACTGACAGCACTTTATCTAACATCAGTAAGACATCATTGCAGTTAAACACCCAGTTCAACATACATGGAGAATCATGACATTTATTAGAATTATTAGAATTATTAGTGCCTTTTTGTTAGAAATACAAGGGTCTGATACCTAAAATTTCAGTACTCATTATTTGAAAAGACTCTTAACTTCCTTGGAGGATAATTTAACCATCTTCATGGTATATCTTAAAGAAATGACTTCTAATTATTGAGGTCCAGAAAGGTTGATGCACTATAAATACAAGCTGTGGAAAGCAGTTTCCAGTTAAGTTCAGAACAGAAGTGGAATTTCAGATGCTCTGTCTTCCATCTTTTCTGATTTGCTGTGACACTTCGTTAAATATATGAAGATTTCTATTTAACAGTGCAAAATTCTCCCATCTAGCATACAGAAAACCAGATATTATACACAGATTTAGTAATTTCATGAGCGAATGCACAGACATGAATTCAAACAGTTGACATATTGAACTTGTTGGAGATAAGTAACTCTTTCCAGCAATTTCTTTTTAGACACTTCATTAGTGTAGTAGAAAACAATGACATTCTATATGACATTCTAGGAATGTTATATTTCATGCACTTGTGATTCCAAAGAATAATTAGCTATTTGAAGTGTTCTTTATCCGGCATTTGTTTGTCTTTCACCAAGGACACTCATCAGGTAAATGTCATTTAGGTGTCTGCACGCTATTTGCAAAAATATTCTTGGTGTATTTTTAAGTATTTTAGTTTTGGCTACTTCACAATTTGTTGGCTCCATGTATACCCCAAACAAGGCTTTCATGGATTGAATGACTTCACCTCATAGCTTAATGACAGTTTGATCTCTAATTGTGGACTAGTTGAGCCAAAATCAGAACTGACTGAAGCAATACACTGTTTGTATGACTTCCTGCTAGCCTAGAACATTTACTTGCCCAGTAAACTCTATGACCTGAATCAAAGTCCTGTGTCTGCCCAGGGAGGTTGGAACTTATATCTCTAATTTCTTTAGTGAATGCCTTTAAACTTAATGCAAGATGATAAAAAGGAACATTTTCTTTCAAGGTTGATATTGTGCTAAGAAAAGAAAATTATGTAGCCAGAGAGAAATAATAAAACCCAAAAAAAGAAAGAATAGGATTACAGCTGCTCTCCTAGTGCTTTAACTCAAAATTGGACACACAACTTTCAGATCTGCTTCCAAGATTTGTTTGTTGTTTGGTAGCTGCCTAGTGTAGCAGTCTGACTCACTTAGGATCCAGACAAAGGAACCTGGCTTTGCTTTCTCCCATCATGCAGTCACTTTTGCTTTCCTTCCTCCAGCCCCGTGACCATCCCCAGACGTGACTGTGCTTCAGGAACTAGGGAACTCAAAAGAGCACCTATGTCCAGAACAGCTACAAGCCCACTGTAATATAGGTACCTTGACAGCAATTACATGTAGTTGTTTAGCACATATATTTCTGATTCTGTTATTCCTTTGCTTGAGTTGGGAGGTAGAGCAGACAGGAGAGGTAATTTTTCACCAGTCTTCTCAACTCTGCTGCACAACAGAAGGACTTTTGCCAATTAGATCTATGGAACATCATGTTAATTGTCTAATTCAATTAAAAAATTGAGATAGAATGGCTAATGCTGAAAAACACTGCTTACTTTTTTTCAGTATATTTGACAATGAAAAATACTTTGTGAATAAGGAATCTAATTACTGCTAATGCATTTCAGGGGTGTGACAAGTGCTTTTCAAAGCAAACAAATTGTATTGATATAAGACACTTCACTGATAACTTCACTTTTGTTGTTGAAGAACACAACAATGAAATAAACTGTTTTAAAATACAATTTTCCAGGAATTTTACTCTTCTGTTTCAGCTTCACTGACTAAGAATTTATTTTCATGTTCAAAGAATGGGTGATTTTTTATGTTATACAATTTTTGCCCTTGAAAACTGTCAGTTGCAATTCCAAGATAAAAATCTAATTTTAATACCCAGAGAGCATGTTTTTATATATGAACTAAAATGAGGATGCCACCTGGATAGAAATAAATATATAGATCATATCAATTCCATAGCATAATTTAATTTGTTATGCCTGAGAAAAGATAAAAAAATACTGTTTCTTATACCATAAAAGTCTAAAATTTCTACAAAAAAGTGTAGAAAGAGATTTATAGTGTATCCACGATTAGGTTCACTCTTAAGGTAAATTATTGCTTACTTGCTAGAGTTCTTGAGATGCATCTGAAAGGTTCCAATCCTTGTTTAATACTACAACAGCTTGCCTGTAACGTTTTGTTAAGTTTCTGCTAGAAAAAAAAGATTAATCGATTTCACAGGACTAACCCATGTATGCCATGTATATGGACTTTTCTACGTGTCAAACTGGAAATTATCAGATCAATACAGGAGGGAAGTTAAACTCTGCTTGTCCAAGTGTGAAAGCCATTTAACACACAGCAGCACTGCACAGCAGTCTACATTAGGGGAGCAACTTGGCAGAGCAGCTAGGCTTTACCACGACCACCATTTTATGGTCTAATTTTTATAATTCAAGAAGTAAAAAATCTGTCTCTGGGAAAAATTGTCAAGAGTCTTTTAAGGATCAAGTCCCACTTTGGTCCTTATGGTGCTCGCTAACAAACTTACCTAACAGTTATTTCAAGTGGATCTACCAAATTTAATGCAGCTCTTTCTGATGTTCAAAATGTACAGGGATACTGTGTGCTGCAGAAAGATGTCAGAAAAAGCCAGCACTGCTGAATCAAACACTTGAACTCTGCAATATTTTATTGTGTGTTATTCTTTCTACATAATCCTTCACTAACTTTCATCTTCCCAGCTGTGTTGGCCATTCTGAGAATTTTGGTTTCATCCACTTCAGCTCTTTGACTAATAATGGAAGACCAAGAACATCTGGGGGATCTAATGGCTCCTTGAGGTTCAGCAAAGTAATGTATTGGGTGGGTGCATGCACAGAGCAGTTCATGGGAATGAGAAACTCAAAAAGAGAGGTTTGTTCTGACACAAAACACAAAGAAAATTAGCAGGAATTGAGTCCTGTTCAGCAAGTCACTGGCCAAATATTAAAGTCCAGAGCTTTTGTATAAAGATATCTGCCTGATGGATTAGGAAAGCAATGGAAGCAACCCTATAGCATATTACAATAGTATCTCTAAATAAGTAATTAATCTCCTTAGCTATGACTGTGCAAGAAGTTTACATGGTAGTAAACAAATCCGCAGAATACTAGAAGATATTTTATTTTTTAAAGCATGAAATTATGAGCAGTAACACTCTCAGTCACATTTGGTTTATAGTCCTATTGTCACAATGACTTTTTCTCACTCTCCCTAGACAGGATTATCTGGGGTCATAATTATGATTTCCCTACCATTATAAAATTGATTTCTTTACTTGCTTTCTTGAGTCTTTTGTTCTGCCACACTTACATAACTACTACACCAACAGCTTTCTTTCCCTCTATCAAATTTACCTGATCTTTCTGCTTTCTTTTTGTTTCTATGGAAACAGAGATTATTTTTTTTTAAGGAGACAGAAAGAAATGCAGGACATAACAAAGGCATTCTTCAATAACAGATGTCTAAAGATATTCTAATTTTGTTTAAGAATTCCCAGATTTCTATCCCCCAGGACACATATTTTCCCTACACAGCCCCAGGAGGTTTTCTTTTTGTGTCCTTCTATTCATACAGAAATTAACACAGCAACTTAGGAGTCACAACATAATCAGGCAACGATATACTACACTTTAATTTCTCCACCCAAATTTACTTAATGCTGTTTTTTAAGTGGGATGTTCAATCCCTGTTTTCTTATTACTTTGAGCACAGACCTGCTAGACCTATCTGTGCAATATCTTGATTTACTTTCAGTGGAAATTAGGACATCAGGTAAGGAGAGGGTGGGAACAGATGGGGAAAGGTGATGTATCTTGACCAGTCCCATTATGCAGTCTGGATATAATTAAGCTATGCTTGAAGCCTGCTATGTTTTCCTGGAAGCTGTGATACCCTGGTGAGTTTTACAGCTTGAATATGGACTAAACTTTTCAGAATCCTGAGGTTTTATCAGCAATAGGGATGTGTTTACCCTCCAAATGCCCAAACCAAAATGTTTCCTAGTAGGTCTAGATTAGACAATTCTGTGACAATAATATTCATATTCTGGAAGTAAGGGTGCTCTGCTATTTTTCCAAAGTACAGAATTACCAGGATTCGAGATTGTATTTCATAAAGATATGGAAATCTGTATGTTCCTATTGTATGCTTTAATGGCAATAAAGGATGGTACAAATTGCAACCCCTGCTTCAGTTGATCAGATGTTCTCCTCTTAGACTTTTCCATTTCCACAGCAGCTGCTCATGAAGTTGCTGCTGATAGTTTAAAAGTTAAAATACTAATGTTAGAATTTTTTGATAAGGCAGCATGTAATGTTTAGCAATTCCAAAAATGTTAAAAAAAAACCAGAAAAAAAAACAAAAACAAAAACAAAACAAAAAACAAACAAACAAAACCAAAACAAAACAAAAAAAGCCAAAACCACAACAATAAATGAGACCTCTTTTATAGATTGCTCATGATTGGAACAATTTCAGGTAAATTGACCCTAATTCAAAATTTTTTTTCAATCAGTAAAAAAATAAAACCTTGGGAAAAGGCAGGAGAATTATCAAGATTTGGGAATGGGTCTTCTAATGATAGTCAGCTATAAGGGAAATCAAGGGGATCTGGAGATTTGTGGCTAGAACCCTTATATATATCAGCAAAGAAGAAAGAAATGCCTTCTGAAAAATAAAATTGTTGGCAGGGAATTTAAAAAAAAGAGAATATTCTGTTTGGAAGGGTGTTCTCTAAAAAATCTTAAGCACTAATCTTGAATATCACAGCAGACAGCTAAGTGAAAAATGCAGAATACAGTTAAGAAAATCAGCAAAATGAATAGGTCAGGGAATCATAGAGACAATTTAATAGAGCTACAGGAATATATAGTGAGACCTCATATATACTTGTAGCTTTTCATACAGTTCTGCTCTGTAAGGCAAGATTCAAAGGAGGATATATTTTTCAGAAATGTAGTCAGAATAATGAATGTCAGGGAAAAAAAGTGCATCTTATTAAATTATTTGTTCATCTTGTCACCCCAGGCCAATCTCTTTAATTTTCTGTGTACCTAAAGCCAATGAACTGCTGTTACCTGGCTCACTGTTACCTTCTGGTGTCCTGCTCTAAGCATGTTAGATGGATGTAAAGTCACTAAGAGTTCATCCCTGCTTCTGTGTTTCTTTTCTAGTGAAAATCTAAACCATTAAAGCAGAGAAGATATGATTTAGCTCTTTGGGGGAAGCCTCTCCCATGAAAATTATCTGTGCTCACCTTTTTCTCCAGCACTTAAAAGAATCATCTAGTAAGTTATAGCTGGACACATGCAGTCAAGCTCTCACTTTTGAAACAGTGCTTTCTGCTAGGCTTCATGCCATGGCAGTAAAATAGTGCTGTTTTAGGAAATGAAGCTGCTTGCACAGGTGATCCCTCTTCTGCTGTAGCCATGGAATGAAATGGTGCAAATGAGATAACCTTGCTGGTAAAGAAAGAGGGTCTTATCTTGGAAGCAAATGAATTCTGAGTGAAGAACTGGCTTCTTTCTGTCTTTTATACCTTTCTTTCAAGGTCATTGAAACATATGCAATCCTTTCTTGTATTAAGAGAAAATTCTTTCTTGGGTTTCTAAAAATAGGTCAGAGTGGCTTGTTTCCAAATTTCCAAGTGTGCATACTTGTGACTGATGTGAGAGTTCTGCCCTGAGCACTTGCAGTTGTGGAAACTATTAAACTGTCCTGAAAGACTGACACCAAATGAGAGTGGACAACTTTCACTTCTGATCACCCTGTCTTCAATCTGCTGTCTGCAAACATGCATAATTCCTAGTGTTCTTCCAGTTTCTTAGGAAAACAAATGGGTTAGTATTTTAGCAGTGTTCAGATATTATAGTAATGGGTAACGTCAGAAACCCCAGGAGATGTAATAATTCTCTCTTCAGAGTGGATTTTAAGAGCATGCAGTAAATAAGACATGAACTAGATTTTGAATGATGAGTAGAAAAGAAAATATTGAGTAGCTAGCTGTTCATTAAGCACTGTTCATTTTGTGCTTTGAATAAGACAGGAGGCCTCTGTAACAATGCAATAAGTGATAATATAATTAGAGTAGCATTTAAGTGTGATTAGTACTACAATATTGATACTGCTCTTTTGACAGGAGTTTTTTTGGGGTTTTTTTTTGAGTTTGGAAATTTTATTTTCTCCAGTTTTAAGGTATGGAAACTTATGATAACCACTTATGAATGTAATGAAGAAGAACAAAAAAGCTGTAAATTGAAGGAAGCAATATGAATTAGAGAAGATAAATTGGAAGTTAAAGCTGTTAAATTATTGCATGTTTTTAACAACTTAAGCAAGAGATTTACAGCATAGTTGGTAATAACATCTTAATATGATTACAAATGTCATAAAATAATTTTGCATTCTGAAAAAAAAACCTAATGTGATTGAATTTTGCTTCATATTTCCAGCGAATTTACTTATCTCCCTAGATGAGTAATTAAAATACTTTGATAATCACACAATTGGACCAGGGAAAAAAATGTTTATAAAGTTTACTGAGATTGCATGATTGTTATATCATATCCCAAGTCTGGTAAGATAGCATACTTATCAGAGCCATCTATGGTGTTATTTATCTTCTGTGGGATAGAAGACATTCCTGAAACTCCTCCCAAACAGATAACATAAGCTGTTCCATCTCCCAGAAGAGTGAAACAGACCCTTCCAATTTGATATATCCAAGTGGATTTAATGTTTCATGCCCCTTGAGCAGCAGGAGAGACAAAACTCAGACTTATGTAATTCCCCATAAGAAAGGTCTGACACAATGTTTCCATAAGAGGAGGCATATTGTGAGCCTTGACAGTAACAATCAAATTTGAAATGCAAAATGGACTAGGCAGGCGCAGCTTTACTGCAAACACATTAACATACTAGTAGACAGGGACAAATTAAACTAATGTCTTGGTTCTAATTAAGCCTTTGATTTCTGAGGTGTTTTTCTGTTAATACACAGGAAAAGGTCTCCAAGGCTATGTCTGTCCTACTAAATTAAACAAGCCCAATATTGTCTTCTGGACTTGAGACAAGGTGGCATTGAGTAGCCCTCACACATATCACTATACTCTTTCCCTCTCCAGAACAGAATGATCACATTCTGTCTCCTTGTGGTGGACGGCCCTGATCAGGGCACACTCTGTAATCCCACCTGGAACTGCTTTGGAGACAGCCCAGGCCAAGTATCTGCCAGGAACCATTTTAATCAATCATTTAACAACTAAGTAGGACATAACAATTGAGCAGTGCAAGTTGTTCAGTTCCAGGGCCCAGGAATATTCCCTAGCATCATTTTACTTACATCATCAGCATCACTTCTTACTGAGAAACTATGTTGGCTGAATACTCTGCCATCTATACTACATATCTCTTTTATATCACTTCATAGTAAGTGTATAGAAAACCAGAGGCATTTTTATTAAGTACTGAAAACTTGAAGAGAATTGAATTCACTTTAAGTCAAAGAATTGACATGTCCTTTTTTTACAAGGGAGATGTGACAACATATGAAGTCACATCAACTATCAGGTTTGCTTGCATTTTGATATAACATTTTGATATAGTATACATGTACATTTTGATATAAGGTGCATATCAAATATATTATCATTAAATTCTACTGTCTAGATCCTTTGATATGTTTATTTAAAAGAACAATTTAAAAAAGAAATAAAGAAAAATATAAACAAGTAATTTCACAGGACTGTCTTTATAAATTTCCAAATTTTTATTGTTATAAAAGTGATGCCACACCATTTTCTGCTAATAATCCATTTGCATATAATTTTGATTCCTACATTACCAATATGTGATCCAATTATGTACTTAGCTAATTAAATTGATTTTCCTCTCAAAATAAAATCTAGTTGATTTGAGGTTTCTGAGCCTACATACATTTTTCAATTTCGAGCTGAGATCCTTAGCTGGGAACCTGTCTTTTGGGATCAACATTTGCAGCCTTGGTGACATAGACTGCAGAATTTTTCTTGCTCACTTATAGTATTTGCCAAAGACAATAGTAAAATATGACAATTGTTTTCATACAATTTTTTTCATTATATATGCTGTTCCATATATCCTGAAAATCATGATAACAGAAGAGGCTGTACTACAATAAGATTTGTCTGTATTCTACAGCGAGTGCTGACTAATAACATTAGAAGTTTACTTGGAAACATGCACACCACAAAGCACTAGAGGCAGAAAAAAAATGGTTTTTACCTAATGCCTTTCATCCACAGCTCAGGGAGAAATTCTTTTTGGTTGAGAAGGAGCAGTTTTAATAACTACTGCAGTTTTGGTGGTTTCCAAATTTACAATTATACTTTATGAGGAGACATAAAGGATTCAAACTCTTCTTTCAACTACTCCTCACATTGTCCCTTATATAGATAGCAATGCATCCTGGCTGTTTAGGGAGATATTGCTGTATGCTAAACAAACTTTTAGCATTTGTTCTACAGCAACTATCCTTGTTTGAGTCTCACTGACCTCTAAAAGGTTGATGAACTATTACGTTTTCAAAATCATATGTTAGACTAAAGTAAGTCTTTACATATAATTTTGAATTTTGACCCCAGTTCTGGGGACTACAATGATAATTTATACAGATTGCTGAGCAGATGCAGAGAGTTATTGATTTCTGCTGGACTCATTAATACATTGTTGATGCTGTGACTCACCTAGAGCTACTCTAAAATAATTTGATAATTATGTAAACGGACATAGTGGTTTCTATACAAATACTTTGACTTGAGTGCCTCTTATTTAGAATTGTCTGCAATGGGTCAAGCAGAAAATATATGATGCATGATAACCCACAAAAGGGTCATTAAGAGATATGTCAGAACTGTGGCTTCTGCCAGATGTTAGAAGAGAATGGTATACTTTAGTTTCTTCCTTCTTGAATAATTTTCTTCATGAAAAAAGTGGAGGCCTTTATCTGAAACAGGTCTGGAAATTTTTTTATTCTTTTGTCTCAAAGATACTTGACAGATCAATTTTAAACATGTAAATAGGATTAAGAAGAGGATTTTAGACTATAAACTTAGACACATTATCAACATATTAGGTATAGATGCTTTTATATTTGTGGTCTCTTCCAGTTAAAATGGTTATATGTTCTGGGATCCTCTGGTATTAAACTGTTGAAAAGAGCAAAGCATTAGGAAAAAACAGCAACAGCAACATTAAAACAAACAACCCAGTGTTAAAAGACGTTCATGCTCCAGGTAAAGCTACTGCTGAAAAATACTAACAAATGGTGTCATGCATTTAAATAGCTGTAGGAAAATGCCTTCATGAAAATATCATACCTTAAGTACCAGAACCCAGGAGTCCCTGGGTTCTGGTAGTTAAGATATGATATTTTCATGAAAGCATTTGAGGGAACACACAAAAACCAGAGACATTGCCTGGAGAGATTCTGAAAGCATGAGATTTGCAGTATTTTTTCTTAAGGAACTTAAGACTTTCATCTTGCCATTCAGTACTAGAATTCAGCAAAACATAAGAAAGCACACAGCTTTTGGGTTAGAGCTACACAAATTTCCTCCACAAAAATCCCACATGGATTTTTCTAATTACATGTTCACACAAAATTTAATAACTGAAGCAAAGCAAGCATTAGGAGGAATAAGGTGAATAACAGTAATTTTGCAGCTTGCTTTGGTCTCAGCAAACTTCACATAGAAGTCAATACTTTTCAGGGTTTATTCAACATAAATGAATGCATCTGTAACCTTAGGGAAAAAGTTACTTAGTCTATACAAAAAGTATCAGAACTCATAAAAGAAAATGCAGTCTCACTGACAATGTTTACATATTGTATAAATTTTAAAAAATCAAGACTTATAATTTATATTTTTACAGAAAGCATCAATCATTTTATGTTTGTACTGCAACACACTCTATCTTCTCCCTTGCCTCTTCCCCTTCCTTTTTAAAGCAGTATTCAGAATATAACAATGTGTAATTAAACCAATCTAAACTGAAGGTAGCAGCTTTTCAAAAAAGTGAATGGAAATACTGAAACTACTGAAGCCATCTCGAAAAATTGTGGAAAAATTATGATAGCAATATAACAAAGAAAATTATTCTAATTAAAACATTGCCATATAATCAAAACACAGAATACTTTATTCAAGTCACAGACACTGGAATCACAGTATTAAAGCTTAGCATTAAACAGCAAAGAATTTATAAAAATATCCTCTTCTGCTCCTCTTATGCTTCAATTGAATGAAGACAGCCAACGTTCCTAACCCCAGGGTTAATATTGTCTATCATAAATCTGGGGAATCATAAAAATAACTTAACAATTAAAAAAAAAAGGATATAAGGCTATTATACTCTTTTATTTATTAATCCTCTCATCTGGAACACTGGAGTTCAGAAAAGGTGTCCTCCTGAACTAGCCTGACACTGATTTTCTCTCATCTTTACCCTGTTTGGTGAGGTCAGTGGTTTTTTCCCCATCAAATAATTGAAGGGAAGCCTCCCTCACTGAGATTAGAAAGGATCAGATTAACACAGGTCTTTTTGTGAAGGACAGAGTAACAGGCCTGACTTCCTCTGAGCAGCTGGAACCCATGGACTACAGACTTCTCACAAGCCTGTTCATGAGCTCAGCTGCAAATCCTCTCAGCAGCCAACTGGCAAAGGGTGAAAGACCACTTTAAAGAGCCATCTATCTTCTCTGCAGTACAGCCACCCACTGTATTTGATTTAAATTTAGCCAAATTTATGTATTTACTATGAGGCAGTCCAACATTTGATGTATCAGGAGTTGTTTTTTTTTTTCTATGCAAACAGCTCATAACTCATTGTTTAAAACTAACACTGAATATATGTATAAACTTAAAATCTAATGTTCCTGTTCAGTAAAACAAATGTTTTGCACAAGCTTTCAGTAACTTAGATAACTCCCTGACCCCTGGCTGAAGCTCATATTTGCAAATAACTTTTTAAAAATTTTGTACGGATTTGCACATCTCTTTTTAAAAGTCCTTGAAGCTGATCATAAAGCAGTCAAAATAAATGGACTCACAGTATTTCATTTATACACACGAAAAAAAAAAAAGGAAATTACAATGATTCATTGAGCTTCACCTGTTCATATCTAAAAAGAAAACAGAACAACAAAAAAATACCTCTCCCACTGAAGATTTAAACTTCTTTATAGTGTTGTTTGTGTTCCAAAAGCTCTTCTCACATAAAGTGAGAATGGGCTTTGAAAGAGTTGATTCTTCTGGATCAAAGAAAAAGAAGTATATAGAATATAGTGTTGATTTTGTCATTGGAATTCTGTCCCAGCCAAGGCTGCTGAAATATAATTCAACTACAGGGGTTAAAAAAAATCATTTAAAAATAAAATATCTGATTGCAAAGATGGAACAAGACTTGATAAATGCTAGAGATATTTTACCTCTGGAACACTATAAAGAAAAGTTTCCTATGAGCCTTTCATTCTTTCTTCTTTGCCCTTTTCAGGGCTTTTTATTTTCTCCTATTTAGTCATGGCTAAAAGTCAAAAGATGTGCAAAGTGTAGAACTGGCATATAAATCCTCTAACCTGCCTCCAGTAAAAGAATTTGCATCCAAATATGCATCTTTACCCTGGCCCCCTTTGGAGCTGTCTCACAGAAAGCTAACTCTTAAAATGATGGCTCATTTCTCTATCCCTCCCCTTCCCCATAATGTAGGGAAAAAAAATAAAAAAAGTCCTAGTTTATGTTCTAGGTGATAAATGGACCTGCTTCTATACCCCATCCTCATTACTGATGAGCTGAGAGCTGATCACAAGACTGGAAGAGCAAGTGGCTCCATGATATACTAGCTTTGCACAGGATGCCTGTGAGTCACCAGTGTGATGTAGTCACAGAAATAACTCATGCTACCCGTCACAGTCTTCACAGGGAGTGACAAATATTACAGCCATAGGGCAGGACATAAGGGAGATCATATCTGGACCATGGCAGAAAGTGCAGAAGTAGTCACAGTCTGGGAAAAAGGTAGAATTCAGAAGCGATTTAGAGAAAGGCTGCATCCCATTAGGATGGTGTGGAAATAAGCCAGGGAGGCTGATTAGCGAATGTCTGCACTGAGCATTGAAGAAGAGCAGTGCTGAAAGCCCTGAGCTGCCATGGACTTTATCTGCTCTAGAAGCAGTACATCACAGCATGGTGCTGATGGGCTGTATTTATTATCTCAAAGTGCATTAAAGTGGATGAACTGCTTCTGGCCCTGAGCTGGTCTTGCTGCAGCACAACAGGTAGACAGATCAGCTGGAGTCAGCAGTAGCTGAGGACTCTCTGCACCAAATTTCACTGCACTGCATCGATGTCTTCTGTATGAGCTTGGTTTGTGCATTCAGGCACAATGAAAGCTGTCAGGGCATATGATTGCTTGCTATAAATATATCAAGAAGAGGAGGAGAGATGGGGGAATGACACAAGGGCTGGAAAAAAAATTAAATTAGGGGATAACACTGGCATAAAATCAAATAGATATAAACTAGTTACAAATAGGTTTAGGCTGGAAATTGGAAGATAGTTTCAAATCATCAGAGCAGTGAGATTCCAGAAGGCTTTCCAAGAAGAGGAAGAGGGCCAAAAAGCCTAATTACTTTTAAGATTAGGTTTAAATATTTGTGAAAGGGTTATATGACATTGCTGCCTGAGGAAACTGGATATGATTCAGTAGCTCAGGCAGCTCTTCCTAAATTCATATTCCTCTGAGCATTTTCCTGCTATCTTATGAGCCCCTTGGTCATTCACAGTCATCACAAGATTGCCCTAATTTTCTCACATGGCTCAGATCTCCCTAATACTGCACCACCACTGGGGCCCTCAAACCTCCTGTCAGGGAGAGAGCTGTGCATGCCCGTGTGGAACTGCTTGCAGCACCCACACATGAGTTCTCTTTTTGCTTTTGAGTTTCCATGTTAAGTACAGCCTGAGCTCCTGATTCTTGTGAAATGATGAAAGGCCTCAGCTTCACACTTCTTTCAAATATTTGTCTTGTGGTGTGAAGAGAACCTAAGTTGCTTGTGATCTTGCCCCAGATGGACCCTTTGCTGCGCTTGGTGGAACTGCAGCACAAAACCACTATTTTTCTTCCTTGCCTTAGTTAAGGGGTTTGACCTTTCTGAGACCTTTTGTCTTCCCTCACTGGACTCTTGAAGCAAAATAAGAAAAAGAATACAGACATCTAGCTAAAAGGATTTTGTATCTGTTCAAAGGAGATAGGTGAGAGTTTGGATCTGTCAGCATAGAACTTTCACTGAAACTGGTCTTAGAACTAACCTCTTCACTGCAACTTATGGAGCTTTTTTCCCTAAAAAAAAAACCCTTTAAAGCGTCTGTTTCTAGATATAGCTTCACATGACAATCCCAGCATCTTGTAAAAATCTTTCTAATCCTCTACCCTGCAGCAAAAAAAAAAAAATCTTAAAAAAGTTTCAGGTTATATCTTATGTAAGCCAGAAAAACAAAAACACTACTATCTTCTATGCTCACAGTTCTGCAAGGCCAAGCCAGGAAGTATGGAGTGGCAGTGCTTCCACACACCCTCTTCCATCCGGGGCTGCTTTTATGGGATATGCTTTAGAAAAAAAAAAATACATCTCCACTTATGGCTTAAAGTTTTAAATCATCTCCAGAATGGTGAGCAAGCATTTTTAGGCTAGTAAAATTTTGCTCTCACAGTGTTAAGGAGTCCTGAGCCAGATCTGGCTGAAATTTGTGCTGCACATGACATGGAAAAAGGGCTGGGAAGAGATTCCACTCAAAGTGGTGAGAAGAGTGTGCATGCAAAGTACACAAAGAACATAGCCAATAAATGCCAATACTTGCTGTAGAATGAAATCCTCCACTTTTCTGAACAAATATATAGACATAACAACTATAGCTCTACAGAGAATAAATTATTTTGCTTCTGGTTAGAAAAATTAAAAGGATATAATTTTCAATTTATAAAAGGGAAAGGGGATTGTGTTTGAAGAATACTTTAAAAATGCTACTACTTGATAGGTAAATGTAAGAATAACTTCTGTCAAAACACTGAAAAAGAAGCACTAGACATCTACAAATTTATCATTGAAAAGACACAAATAATATACTCTTTTAACTGTTGTAGGTCAGATGCACGGGTAAATAGATCACAATTAACTTCAAATGTGGTGGTTTATCTGCCATGGCCCCGGGCGGGTGGAAGGGTCCGGCTGGCACAGCCCTGTGGCTGCCACAAGAGCGGCACCTCAGGGGAGAATCGCCTGCCCCTGATGGTGCTGAGTGATGCTTGTGGGTGCACAGCTTGGGCAACTCTGTATGCTGAGAGGAGAAGGACACTTGTATGCCAGCCCAAAGAGTCCTTTATTTCCCCAGGTGGTGCAAGAAAGGTGCCTCTGTGTGGGTGCAGTGACAAATGCCAAAGAAACCAATGATTACAGCAATGTAAATAGGGGGTGGGTGAACAGGGGTGCAAACCTGACTTGCCCAATGGGGATAAGCCAGAGAGGGACACAACAACCTATGATAATGTAACAGGGTACAAGGTCAGGGTACAAATACAAAAGCTAAACTGGAGTGATTGATACAGAACTTTCTGGAAGAAACTGGGGATGGTCATAGGATTGACAACCAAAAGGGTATAAATAAACTCAGATTGATGGAACCAAATAAGGAGAAAACAGGGAGAGGTGAGAAGATCGACATAAAACTGGGGAGCCAAGTGGCAGAAACTTTTGGGGTAAACAACTTGGATCAAACCAACTGCAAAGGGACATTGATAAAACCAACTGACTAAATCAACCCACACCGCTACAAAACGTTTCAAGAATAAATTGTTGTAGGGCTTGGAGTAAAAGTATACTAGCTGTGGAACATAAGAAACATGAATTTAAAGAATCTTATTCAAGGACTATATCTTAGGAAATTTTGATTACAGGAGTTTCCATTTGAGGCCAAAACACGTGGGAAAGATGTAAAACATGTGAGATTAAAAAAGCTAATTCAGAAGACGATAGGTATTTCCAGAATAAAACCTTTCAGTCCTATGTGAGTCCACGCTCTTAATACAGTTCATAGTTACTGGGCAAATGAAAATGGTGGCTCTTCGAAAATTCCTGTACATTTGGAATATACCTAATACTAAAGTACTCCTAACTGTAATATTCTAAGTTTCTCTTCATCTCTTTTATTTTTTTTTTAAGACCTCAGTCCTCTCATTTTTTCTGCCCTTTCACTAAAATGAGGTATAAACACAAACTTGAGATACAGGAACCTAACTGATGTGGCAGAGCTATGTATGTTTGCTGACCCACAGCAGCCTAATCACTTCAGGAAATGTAGACTGAAATTTTTTTTAACACAAGGTATTCATCACACTTAAAATTAGTTCATATTTTTTCCTTCTCTTCAAGATGCTGAAAGGGCTGGAGCCACCAAAAAGATTTCCTTGGGTATAGAACTGAGGAAGGCAACTCCAGCCTCAGAAGAAAGCCTTGGGGAGTGCATTTGGAAGGGCTGAGAGACAGGTGACAGTAGCACTGTTGTAAGGGAGCTTACCTGATCTTTCCACACTGGGAGAACAAAAAAAAGGCATCAAAAATGTGCATGTGAGATGTCCACTGCAGAGTCCCACCCTAAATTGGCAAAAAGGTGCAAAGGTGCCTAAATAATAGCAGGGACTCCCCATCTTCCAGCATCTCTTCCCTCAGGGAAAAAGACAAACAAAATTAAATTCATCAAAGTTGGTTTTGCTCAAGTAGTTTCAGTGCCACTTGAAAATTGTTTGGTTTCAAAGATATACCAAAAATACCTTCAGGCACTGCAATAATGAGCCTAGGTTAATTCCAACCAACTCAGCAGTTAAATGTCAATGGTAGAATAATCTGGTGGCTGGGTGATTGTTGTAGATTGAGCTTCATAGCCGAGTGGGGTATTTCCAAAGTCCTATTCAGGTATTAAGTGGGTGACAGGCCTTGTAAAAATGATCACACAAGTAAGGAATGGTCATTATTTCTATTAAATAAACAGTTTTTGGAAAATAATTTTATCACCTCAGGTTCTTTAAATATTTTCTTGATTTCCCAGGCTTAGCTTTCAATGATATAAAACTCATACACTGTATGACTGAATGCAAAAGATTAGTTAAAAAAAGTATTTATTTTCTATTTTTCCGCTATGTTCCATTACAAAAAGAAGCATAACAAAAACAAAACAGAAGATAGCATTTTATTAGTGGTACATTAATGAGCTTAAACAACTAGGTGACTTATGCTTGTCACAAATACATATTACAAACAATCACAAAACCTTAACTAAAAATGAAATAAATAATTTGAATAGCTTTTCTTAATTTTTTCATATTTATAAAATATATAGGACTTTCTATTACATTTTTCAGTCATTTTAATCCATAACAAATTAAAATTTATGACATATATTGCAAATATGCTAAAGGGATAAGAATAATTTAAAAAATCTTTACGTTCCTGGAGGTATGAAATAATAAATCTGTTAATGTTTATCAATTTATTATCATATATCCAGATTGTGCATACCCTGCAAAAATAGCCATTTCTTCAACTAATATACACATGTTTCTTTATAGTATTGTAAGTTTTTAAATATAAAGCTTCATGGATGTATGCTTCTGTTTTACAGTTGTGCCTAATATGTAACTTTCATTAATATATAGTGAATTTATTCCATTAGTATATACTAATATATAGACACACGCATACACACACACCCCCCACATACATACACACAGCATTATATATTAGTATATACTGAAGAGCAAAAGAATTTCTGTGACAGATAGCTGGGATTCCTGTGGAGAAAATTGTTGAAAGTGGAAGGCATGTATACCACAGTGAAAACTGAGTAGGAAATGTAAATGAAAGCATTTGTTTTTACATTGTTCAATATATTTCAATAGATTATGCAATGTACTGTAATAATATACAGAATTTCAACAGAATTTTTTTTTTTTTATTCCAGCATTCCAATGTTTTTTAATTTGATTCCAGGAGGATATGAACTTGGATATGTCTCTGCTTAACTGCCTGAAAATGGAGCCAAGCAAGTAGAAATGTGTTGACATTATAGAACTTATTCCAGGAAAATTAAATTCTAGTTAACAACCCTCCAAGTCAGGAAAGCACTTAAGCACAGTTATGAATTTATTTACTATAACCTGAAAGCTAATCACACACTCAAGCACTTTTAAGCTCTTGCTATAAACCTCAACACTGTCCCCTGTCCGTGTACAAGGTTTAGAGGCTCTATTATGTAGTTAAGTCTAGTTTTGCATCTGTCTGAGCAACAGGATTGAGGGAACATGGAAATACACTTGGAGACCCCAGAGCCAATATTCAGGGGTTTTTGGCAGATGGGGAGAAAGATGCAGCAGGGAGAGGGCTGACCAGCATGGGGTAGCCTGCTTGCAGCCAATAGTGTCCTGGTGTGGTGAGGAAAAAAGTGATGCAAAATAACCTACCCAGGTACCATCAGCCTTTTTCAGCTTCATTCTGCCCCTTGCTGCAGCACATCATCCCCCTCCAGGCACTGAGCTCCAGGGGGCTACACTGTGAAGCTCAGCTTTTTTAGCTTTTCAGCTTTTTCTCCATGATGCACAAGCAGCAGCTGCCACAGCCAAAGAGATGGTTGGCACCAGGACCTGGCACCCTTGCTGGTAGTGTCTCAGAGGGTTTTTCCTTCTGGACTCATTTCAGCTGGGCTGCATGGTCTGAAAGCCCACCAGGACCTGGAACCGGGATGCTTGCTTAGTGTCATCCTGAAAGAAACAGCTCATGTGCTTGACAACTGCTCTGTGATAAAATTGCAGGAGTGGTTGTAGGCAGGAGCCTGGCTTAAAAAGCACATTCCTGATAAAATGAAAACACTAAAGTAGAAGCACTTCTAGTTTCTTAGAGAAGCAGAGAGAAAGAGAGACACATACCTTGACAGATCTTAAGCTATATTCCCACCCTGTGTTTCCTTTTGAAGTGCCTGAAGTGCAACTTCAGGCATCTAAGACAGGTACTTAAATTTTGGGAACTTAAGTGAGTCTTTCATGTTTCACATCATACTGAACTGGTCAGAGGTGTGAGTTTTAAGCTCCAACTCATAATTGCCTGAGGCAGAACTTTTTAAAATCAGCTTTAACTTTGTTTCAGACATTAGACTTTTTCAGAAACCAAACCACCACATAAAGAAATAGAAAGTGTAATGCAGGGCTTAGTGTTTTCAATGTTAATAAAATTTCCAAAAGCTTTATTGGAAGTGCTAAGAAAGAATGAAAACTGATCTAAATTTCTAAGGGCTACAGTTGCACATTCTCAAGATCTCAAGTCTTTTCTAACATTTCCTCTGATACAAGAAACATCTTAAGGCATTGAATAAACCAAATCACATTAAAAGTAACAGACTGCCATGTTGACAACTACACATGTTTAATCATGCACTTTGAGGTGTTCTGATAAGTCTCTGCATTTAAAATAAATAAATATAATTTTGTGTAATCAAGAACTAATTTAGAAAACACGATTTTTCATGATCCTTTTCTCAAAGCATATTGATACTGTATATTATTGGTTTGTATTCTTAAGAATTCTAGTTTGAATAGACAAAACTTTAAATGATTGGTTTAAAAAAATAGCCCTCTTACAACTAGCTCTTGTCCGCTAAGTTCTTGATGTACTTAATTAACATAATAAAATGGCCAACAGCTAAAAAAATATGCTGATCTTTATTTCAAAGGTGCCTTTGTGTTACTGGAATGCAAAGCTCTTTTGAAAATCTGTAACTCTTATTTTTAAAAAGATGTAGAAAATGAAACATATTGACTTACTGATGAAATCAAGAATAAATGTATTAAAATTTGTAGCACTTCCATAATAAGCTTATGCTAACACTATAACCTAGTATATGATTACTTCTGTGAAGACCAGATAATCTAAAATTCCCATCATAAAACAAACCAAATCAAGCCAAATACATTTAGATATACTTAAGAGTACATATTTTTGGTATACTATATAACAGCAATAGGCACGGTACTATAAAGAATTTTCTTCATTAAACTTACTTGAAAAATATCATGACATAGAGAGAACAAATTATGTATTATGCTACTGATTGGCTTGTTTACTCTTTCTTGATAAAATATTTACTTTTACTTGCATACAGATTTTTAGCAAAAGCTGATGGCTCATTATAATTCTGTTTTTTCATTGTCAATGGGCTGTGTTGACCTATGAAATACTTGTATTCATTATATGTTATGTGTGAAATGACAGGCTGCAACACAAAGCCTGAATTTTGACATATGCACATGGAGTTCACTATGCTTTAAATGTATGTATTTAAATGCAAAATGTAGTCATTAAATATGTCTGTAAATTTTATTTTGGTATTTCAGGATTAGTTATAGCACAGAATTTAAAATTTTGCCTCTTTGGTTCAAGACTGAATTTCTGACCAAGTTGCTCTACAAGGACAAAGTTGGATGCAGAGTCACCTCTGAATATTCTGTGAGGTCACTGCACAAATGTCTGCAGCATTTACAAATCAACACTGACCTGCAGTCAAAGCTATGACATCTTATATTCTCTAAATAACACTTTTCTTCTTGAAAATAAAAGTACTGATGAAGCCCCACCAGTTTACCTCCTTAGAAAAACAACAACAATAAAAAACAATTTAAAGGCTAAAGTGTTTCTTAAATGTTATGTATTTAATGCACAGTTGCAAAACTCTCAGTGATGAATGCAGATGTTCTACAAACAGAACACTTGACAGAGATCTTCAGGATACCCTGGTAGAGTCTCAAAATTTCATATCATTAAGTCCATTCTGCACAATGAGTATTTTTGTTCAAATTCTTTGTGGGAGGCTTTAATATAATGGAATTCCTTCATCTACAGAAATTTGCAATGACATACTTTGTGTTGGTTTGGGTAAATGTTATGCTCATTCAAGCATGTCTCCTAAACATCGCTCAGACTCAGTGATGCAACTGCACATCACATGAACAGTTGAACAGAAAACATTCAACCAGCAGCTGACCAGTTTCAGATTCTGCTATTGCCAGCAGAGGTGGTAGCACATGGCCACACTGTTGTGACAGCTGAATGCCACAGAAATGCACTGAAGTGGAGAAGATATTTTGGGAGGACTGAGAACTGTCATTAAAAGATATCAGGCTTCTCTTTTGAGCACTGTCAACACGCTGTCAAAATTTGTGTTTCCAGTATATGCTTTCTAGATAGACAAGGGCAGTGCCTGAGTTACCATTGTTAAACCTCTTAAACTGTTACAGCTTTAGATTTAAAATATCTGGGATTTGTGTCCCAAGCTCGAGATCCTATGGACAGGCATGGTAGTTTTATCTGTCCTTCTGATGTGACCCCCTTATTTAGGGACAATCCTTATTAAAAACTTCACGTTCCAACAACACTGGATTTTGATGCCACTTAAGAGTATTTAATAGCTGGATTGTTACATCATTCCAATGAATTTGGGATAGAAAAAAAAATGTGTAGTCCTTGGAGGTGTTCTAATAGGAAGTACATGTGCACGAGAAGACCTTTGAAAATGATGAGTTCCCCTCCCCTCCCCAAATATTTTCAGATTATTTGGAGCTAGTATCAAATTAGATCAGGTATAATACAAACCAATATTACTCTCACACATGTAAATCCAAATATTTCTAATGCAAAGCAAAAAAACAGAGGCGTGATTTGCTCCTACATTTCACTGATCTTTAGTCCCTGCCCTGCACTTTGAATTGTTCCCATTTGGATAAGGTCTCCTCTGGGTTCACTTTTCAAGTATTAATCATCTTAACACATAGAAAGGGAGGTGACAGAGTTAGCCTTTTTGCTAAATGAGGAGATGGTGGCCCTGTCTCATAAGTGCTACTCACGAGTCTAAGTGGAGGGAGGGGAAAAAGGTAGTTTTGATTTCAATACAATAGAAATAGAAACCCCAAAAACTGCTACTGAAAATGTATACCTTTTTTCCATCATCTTCAGTTGTGTGTGACATAGTGCAAAATTAAATTATGTTATAAAATCACAATAAAACAAAGTTATTAATTTTAAACTTATAAGTCCTTTATATTTAATCTTTAAATGATACTCTGAAACTAGTACTTGATCCAGAGTGATGCAGAGGTTTTAAAAAACAAAGAAATTATGCATTCTGTAATGCATTCTTTATAGCTTATTCAATTTATTCACATTTTACTATCTATATATATAAATAACTTACTAAAAATTCAAATAGTAAAATAATTTTTCAAGCATAATGAAAAATGTCTGTTTGTTTAGAGTTTAAATGAAACATAAATTCTATCTATGATGTGAAAGAAAGGTTAACTATGGAAACAATTAATTAGATGGGTTGTCTGAAACAATTTCAAACTCTTGGGAACAAAGACAGTTGGATTTATGGTATTTAATTCTTAATAAAAAACAGAGAAAATAAATAGGTGGCACATTATTTTTTTGTACTTGCACTTAATTTATAATAAGAATTAAATTCAGATACCATTATTTTTACTTGAAGAAGAGGGACTTACCCATGGAAAAGTGTTTTTTCTTGTGGCTTGTTTGTTTTGTTTTAATGTATCAGACCAGCATGGCTATATGTTTGCAGTTGTTACTTTTAGATTAAGAGAATAAAATGGAAAAAGTAGCATGATTCCATGTATGAACATGAGTATGGATTTACAACAGTGCTTAAAGTGCTTTCTTATTTGAGGAGGTACTTACACAAATGTCTTTTCATGCTTATCTCCTTTGTCGCCATGTACTGTACGCTTGCTCTCATTTATAATATAATGATAGGGCATTATGTTCATACTCAGAGTTTAGTACATTGTCATTAAAAAACATCTGAAAAGAGGAAAATGACAATTCTATTTGTGTATTATTACACAATTTGAAAATTTTATTAAATACTCAAGTGCTTCATTTTGCCATTTATTCCTTTGCTTCCAATGCTGCTTAAAGCACTATGTAAGTACAAATAGATAATACTAAAAGCATATCCATCCTATTCTGGGGTTTTGACTAGGATTATTTACTGAGGTCTTGCAGAACGGAGATGAAATTATGATCCCACGTGACCATTTATCTGCTGATGCTGCAAGATGTCTTGCCTCCAGGATTGGTTTCCACATACATGGTTCACCAAAGGTCTAAATCTTATGAATATTTATACATTTTTATGTCTCGTTGTTAAGTGGCAGTGCTGTCATGGGGGATGTCAAGTAGAATACTTTAATTTGCCAGTACCAGAAGTTGTGGGAGCAGCAGAAGCTGTGGCTTGGCTGCCTACATACAAAGGGTCCAAACAAGCCACTTTGGCTGCAAAGAATGAGTGGATACAGTGAAGGACTGCAAACAGGTTAGAAAACTCCAGCTCCTGGAATTAAAAAAATAAAAAAATAAAAAATTAAACATGAAATGGAAAAACACCCCACAAGCATATAACCACGAATGAACCACTGTTACAACAGCAATAATTTCAATAGCTTGATGTAATTCTGCTAATGTACCTTGCAATTCTCCATTATAGGGACTTAGACACTGAAAATGAAACATCCTGTAAATAACTGCTTGGAGGCTAAAATGGACAAATATCTGGATTAATTGCCTCATAGAAATATGAGATCCTACTAGCTAAAGGGAAAAGAAAGTGACACTATATAATTTTTATTTTCCCTCAGGTTAATGCATATCTGGCACTTTTGTAGTTTAATTTAGATAGAAACTTTATAGCTGTGTGGTAACAGTCTGCACACCTCTGGACTACTACTATTTAACTAACGTGCCCACAAAAATTAATAAAGTTGAGTTCCACATATATTACATTTGTTCATCATGTCTTCTCTCACTATTAATCAGCTATTAAATCACATTATTAAACAGCTATTTTCTTACCTGATTCTTTAATATATATATTAAAACAGAGAGGACATTGTGGAAAGGACATAGTGAGAAAACTAGATAAGTTTTCCCAGAACTGGTTTGTGAGATGTTAGAGAGTTGAAGATAAACAATAATAATTTATTATTATAAACAACGTGCAGGTGTTTTCCTACTCTCCGATTTCTTGGTTTTTTTTCAAAGATTGTTTATAAGAAAGATGTTTTGTTAATTAACAAATCAGGTGAAATGTATTTATTAATTAACCAATCAGGTCTATCTGTATCCAAACCATGTATAAAAAGAAGAATCTGAATTAAAACGATACTATGCTGAACAAACAAGCCTTCTGGTGAGTCTGTGTTGTTTCATACTCAACAACAACAGGACATATTTTCAAAATATGCTACTACCACAAAATGATAATTTGGATTTGTTATTGGGCCAAAAAAAGAACATACTCCGTGTTTTAAATTTATTAGGAATAATATATAAATTCCTTATTTTTCTGCTTTAATTTAAATTTCTTTATAGCCCACTCAGCTTGTGATTACACTAGCTGGGAGTCTATTTTTTAGACTCCACTAGAGAGGAAATAAATAAAAACTACATTTTTTTAACATATATAAATTTGATCCTTTATGTCTACTTGACTTTATCTGATGAATTTTTAGGTTATTTTCAGTATGTGTTGTTGAAGCCGGTATTTAATCAATAAATATCTGTTGTATTGGAAAGCAATTACTGAGGTATTTCAATGCATACAAGTCTAGGGAAAAAAATACAGATTTTACATCTTTCTGTTTTGATTCACTGCCCATACAGATTTTTTCATTGCAACATGAAGCCAGTAATTGCTATCTGTGGTTTATTCTACTTGTCTTTCCAACTAGCATTGGTATTTCCAGGCTATATAGTGACAGAGTTTTGCTCTTTTGTTTAGAAGAACGTTGAAAATGTTGTAAATTCAACAAAAATTGCTAAATCTCTCAAATGACATCAACCTGCAATTTTCTGCTTCTTGAGACCTCCTGGAAGACATTGCTTCATGGAATACATGGAGATCTTCACAAAGCCCTCACGGGTGAGGAACAACAGCGTGAAAGCAGACAGGTGCATGTGCAGAGTGTCCAATGAAGTACTGAATGGGTCTTTGTTCAGGTCTCCTACAGCCTCAGCAGATGTCCTTCAGACATGCTCAGAAATTAACTGATAACATCCTATGAGATTTTTTAAACTCCCCCCATGACCAAATCTCAAAAAAGAAGATAAAATTTATGCCAAGTTTCACAAACCTTCCATCTGTGTCTATATAAAATAATAATTAATTTAGAGATGCTCTCAGTTTTAAACCCAGAGAGAAAGGCAATTTTATCACTATGTCAAAATGGATTTTTTTCCTCTCTCAAATTTTAAAATAAGAAAATTTATCACAAATAAAAAAAACAGTGGTCATTCAAAGATCAGAAAACAAGGAATTATGGAAGCTATTTCAGAATAACAACTGTGGGCCATTGGAATTAAATTACTTTTCAGTTAACTTCATATTATTAATTTATTTATTTACCTTTTTAGTACTATAAAAACACACCTGAAGCTTAAGATAAGGGAATAAATATTTAGTGGAACTGTGAAATATTTTTAATATTTTTAATAACAATTGCATATATTCTCTGTAGAAAGACCACAGTTCCCCCTATGTCTCAACAATATAACCATATTATAACAAATGCTACAGTTTGAGAATTGTTCAAGTCAATTAGGCAACGCTACAAGCTAAATGTTGTTACTGTCATAATTACAGCTATTGCACACTGAATTTTTACAGTGCATGAGTACAATTATTTCCAAGAATTTTCACAGCTTTCTGCAATAGTAACACATCAGGAGTATCCACTGCTCAACTGACCATCAAGGGAAATGGGTGAGGCAACAGAACAGTCTCTGAAGGTCCCACTTGATAATTGTTATCAATAGTAATGACACAAGATGGACATTACCTTGACTCCAAAGAAGTCAGCAAATGTTCGGTTATTATTTGCAATGAAACACTATTCCTATTTCAATGAAGAAATGCATTTTTAACTGGAAATTGAAGCAATATGAAGCACAGTAGGCTGACTGGTATGTGGCAAGGACATGTGGGTCTGATTAAAGGCTGCAACTCAGTTCTCAGAAGCCTGATTGATGGGAACAGGGCCTATCAGGAACAACACTTCTCAGGCAGATTAGCCTGATCACAAGAAACCTTAACAAACAGATATGCCTCCATGTAGAGCTGCTGACAGGCAGAAGATGCCCTCACTTCTGCTGGGAACTTGCCCCTTCAGGTGTCTCCAGGTCAGCACTACTGCCAGCAGACACAGGAGAACTCACAGGCTTTTGTGCATCCCCAGCCACCCTGGTTGTTTTTGTACATGCTTTGTCCTCAGACATACTTTTGTCTGAGTACACTTTCCTCTAGGCAGGGTAGTTTGTACTGCACACATAGTCCAGATATGTAAGTTTCAAGTGAACAAACAGACAAACCCTAAGAAACCTGAAAAAATATGCAGTTAAGCCATTGAAGTTGATGCCAGTAGGGAAAGTCAAATGCTCTGAATACTCCAAAAAGAAAAGAAATCCTAATTTAAACCACACCTACTTGTCCATGCACAAGTACACGATTTACTATTATTATAATTTCCAGACTGTTGCCTGTACACCTCACCTAAGACACTACTCTCCCAGGAATATCAGTGTACCCTCTGGTCTTTAAATTGTCTTTCTAAGCTATCTCTTGATTAAACTGCTCCCACCCTACATTGCTGTCATTATACCAGCCACCTCCAGATTATTAATCTGAACATCTGCAGTTCCTGCTGAGGACAACGTAAGTGGGCAAAAAGGCATGTGAGAAAGATGCAGTCATTGAAAATGTCAGAAGTATATTGGAATTCTAGTAGCTTTTCACAAAGGAAGTCTGGATTGAAAAAACAAAGAAAGAAAGAAAAAAGAGAGTCTTCCTAAAAGAAAACAAACTCCAGAAATCTCTTATTGTATTGTATTATACATGTATTATGTAGTATGATACAACTACATAAATGACACATTTACAAAATCCAGTAATTGTATGTTTTGAAGTACCCATTACTATGGGTACTTCAAAATATATTTTTAAAAAATGTCTTCTCTTTCATCCATATATAAACGGATTATATGAGAAGGTATTTGTTAATCAGAAGTGGAGTTACATGGTCTCTCTGTATTTGCATAGAATCTGATCTAAAATAGATATTAGATGAATAATCCATGTGTAAGACATGGGGAAACTAAAAACTGAACCACAGAAACAAACACAAGTCAGAAATCTGAACTCTAAAATTCAGTAACTGCAACTGAGCAATCACTCTATAAAAATCTTAAGGCTGTATACTTATAACCCATTTAAAGATGACACTCTAAATGTGAAGAGCACTGTGATGCCCACTGAAAAACCCTCAAGCCTAAGAACAAGGATTAATTTAAAATTGCATGGAGAACAGACTTGAAATGAGCAGAAATGTCAGTTTGGAAAATGATGCAAGCATGCATCAAGTCACCTTGCAACAGTAGAAAGTGGGTATTTTGTTCACAGTAATGTGATCAGTAGTCACTAAGGATATTTAGATTAGATTTCTTTACAAGATAATTTCAAATACAAATTAATTGTCATTAATTAATACTAAGGTAGTATTAATTAATAATGAGATTAATTTGAAATCCTTGAAGTTAAATTTCTCCCTTTGCTGATACCATATTTGTGCCTTCTTTGGTTTTCTGTATTCAAATAGATGAAGACAATGGACTGGACCTTAATCTTGATAAACTTGTTTTTGTACCCACTTCAGTTTTGTACTGCTTAGTTTAGGAGTTTAGCCCATCTGTGAACAAAAGCTCACCTGATGCAGCACAGCAATGTGACTTTGCCTGAGTTTTTCTGAGAGAACTGTTGTGCTGCAAGTTGCAGGAGGTGAAAGCACAGACTGAAGTGTAGCTTTTGAGTCATAAATGTTTTACCAAGCATACAGAGACCCTCAGTTCACAATTTGGTAAAAATTCAATAATGTAATTAGATTATTTTTGTACACACCACTTACTCCAGTGTTTGGAGGCATATGGTTATATCTTGGAACAGGAACTCTCCAAGATTTAAAGGTACCCTTCTGTTTTGTCAGAAAAGTCTAATACTTAGATTAAACTGGAGATGACACCACTGAGTTTATTACAGTTCCTAGATAGTGTATCACCTCCAGAAGCTGCTGTGATACTACTGAGACACTAATGGATCATTAAACTATAGCTAAACACACAGGTAAATTGATAAGTAACTAGATGAGGTCTAAGAGAATCCCTTTGAGACCTTACAAATGCAGAGAAAGCTTTGCCCTCCTGTGCTTATTTTTTTTAACCTAAGCCAAACAGCTCAGTAAGAACAAATACAGGGACATATTGGCTCCACATTCTGTCAAGGTGACAGTTCTGTTTTGTGGCTCTCACTCATAAAAATTTTGTCTCACTGAGCAAAATTGTGCAATATCTCCTGCTGAGTGACAGCTGGGAAATAACCTACCGATTGGAATGTCTAAGGGGTATCAGTGATTAATGCTGCCCTTAAGTGGTTTTCTTGTCAGAAACTACTTAGACCTTGCCTTAGATACCTTTTTAGTAAGGTGTTTGCTTTCAGGCACCCTGCCATAGCCCCACTGGTGTGACCTATGGTAATTATTGTTCAGATTTTTAGACTGGAACTGCTTAAATCCATGAGTATCTCTTTTATTCTATATAATATATCTTTATTTTTATATATTATTATATATCTTTAAAATAACATAATTTCAGTTAGAGAGAAGCCAAACAAATGCATGAGTACAATGTCTCTACAGAAAAAAAAAGGCAGTATTTGAAATATTTGAATACATAAAATGATTTTAAAGCTGAAAAGAACAATACTCGGAAATAAGTTAAACTGTAACTAAATCCATAGCACATGCTGTATTTCTCAAGGCATGCCATTTTGAATTTTTTAAGTCAGGCATGAAACACACTATAAAAAATGTTGACAGTATCATAAAAATCTTAGCTATTCAGTGTCAGTGAAGGACTTTCTTTCACTTAGGAATATAAACTCTGGTGGCAATTATTTTTCCCAAAAAACAACAACAACAACAAAAAGCTAACTGATGAATGTACGCGGTGCTGGACTTTACTCCAAAATGCATTTTTCCTAGATTTTTCTAACATTAACATTGGTATCTCAGTATATTTCACCAGAATACAGAAAAGGTGGTAGACAATTATGAAGATAGTATGATAAAATTTCAAATGCTGATGCATACTTATCTTTTTCCCAAGAAATGTATATCTACAAATTGGAATGCATTTCTAAAATAATAACAAATTTATCTAAGTTTGGATCAAAATTCAAGAGATGAGCATTTTGACACTCTTGATTCTGCAGATCATGAATAAGTGTTCTAAAGTGAAAGGGTATTATCACACCGGTTCAACTTGCCATAATCACACAAATCTGGGAAAGCATGAGATACACAAAATATTCTGCATTCTAAATGAAGGAAGACGGGAAGAATTTGGATTTTGATAGTGCATATTTTCTGTGAAGCTATTATATAGAATTATAGAATCATTTAGGTTGAATAGGACATTGAGTCCAATGGTTAATCCAGCACCACCAAGTCCGCTACTAAACCATGTCCCCAACAGCCACGTCTGCATATCTACACCATCCCTTTGGGGGTGGTGATTCCTCCACTTCTCTGAGCAGCCTGTTTCAATGACTGACAACCCTCCTGGTGAAGATATTTTTCCTAGTATCCAACCTATACCTCCCCTAGTGCAACTTGAGACCATTTCATCTTGTCCAATCACTTTTTAATAATGAGAACAGGCTGACCCCACCTGGCTACAACCTCCTTTTAAGCAGTTGTAGAGAGCAATGAGATTCCTCCCAGAGTTTCCTTTCCTCCAGGCTAGACAACCCCAGCTCCATCAGTTGCTCCTCATCAAGCTTGTGTTCCAGACCTTTCCCCAGCTCTGTTGTCCTTTTCTGGACTCACTTCACCATCTTAATGTCTTTAGTGAGTGGCCCAAAACTGTACACAGAATTTGCGGCGTCTGGAAAGTTCCCTGCTATCCCCTGCTTCCAGATTGCTATTTGGGAATAAGTAAGCAAAGAGCCCTAATACATTGGTGCAATGGTTCCCCAATTTTTTTGTTTTATTCTCTGCTGAGTTCTCCTTTCACTACATTCTGATTATTCTTCATTTATTATAACATTGGGAAAAAAAGGAACAGAATCATAAGGAAAGTGTTACAGCAGTGGGTCTCTAGGCCAGCTGCCAAACAGGGCTGCATTTAACAGGTGATGATAACTGTGGCATGAATATTCATCAGAACCTTTAACAGATGTTTTACAAAATTTCCATCCTCTGATTTCAAATGAAGTCTGCATACACTATTCATGAAATCTGGCATTACAAATATTTCTAAAAATCTGATTAGCATTTCTTAATGACTCAACAGTTCCACAAATAGCTATACTTCTGACTTAGAATGTAAAGCAAGAAAATAGAGGCTAGACTGTTCCACCTCTCCTTATGATGAATAGTGCTTTGAATCTATGAAAGGTATAAAGGATACAGAAGGGGGTTATCCACTAAATTGTAAGCTAAAAACTTGAAAATATATGACCAAAGAACTTTCATATTCATTTTACAGACACATTTATCTACATTTCTTAGACTAAGCAACATACTTAATATGTAAACAAATTGGAATGGATAGAAGTTCTCATTATAAATGCCACAGCACCTTCCAAAGAGAATATAACCTGACATCTTTGCATAGAGTTGATATGCTTTGCTCACCAAGAAAATTAATTAAAATTAAGAAATTTTTATTGCAAAATTGAGTAATGTGAAGGATTAAATTTATAGTAAAGAGCAGCAACCAGGGAACAAGACAGCATATTAATCAGCATGCTAGCAGGTTTGTGTAATACTCTGGCTTCATAAGGTGTAACGTGCTATATCTACCTCAGTAAAAGTTTGGCAGAATTTCCTAGAATTCAGCTTCAGTGGAAATAACAATGCATACAATAAAGGCACCAGGATACCTCTAATGCTTGTCTATGTACAGCATACTTATGTATCTCTAAGTGATTTATATGACAGATATAATTTAAAACATGAAAAAGCCTGTTGTTTTTTTTTTCAAAACCTGTATTTTATTATTTGGTTTTAGTTTTTAATGTAATTCAGTATTAAAAATACATTCTAGTTTTACCATTAAAAAAAAAACAAAAACAAAACAATGCAAAACCAAAACACCCAAAATCCCCAGACACCCCAACAGTGTGCCATTCTTGGACTCCTATAAATTTTTGTTAGTGCTAAAATAGTGTTTTAATATTACAACAATAGCAGGCAGATATTAGAAAAATATCCTTCAGCTGTACATAAGAGTAGGATAAAAGTTTACAATTACTTTCTTAAGAGAAAATCATCCTCATGTCATTAGGTTAAACTGTAATGTCTTATTACAGCTGAAAAAAAATTCTGTACTACTAAAAATATCCCTGAAGAAAATCAGAAATAAGAAAGTATTTATCTTTGAGATGTAGCAGAACATGAAGGTATCAAAACCATGGTCCCCACATTTTATTGCTATTGATTTAATGGGAACTCTTAAATACCTTTATTTTACTGAGTAAACCACTCAAAATCAAGTAAATAGCTTCTGGGTAGAAAATAATTAGCATGAAGCATAAAGAGATATGGAGGAAGATGCTTAATGTAGCTATTGGCATTTAAGCACATAACTATCCCGAAAATAATGCATTTTTTTTTCTTTAAATATTTTAGAACACTCTACATATAGACAATTTATAGATAATTTATTTAACCATATATGTCTCTTACAGACAATTTATTAGGGATATTATAAATTATCTATAAGGGAAAACCATATGTCCCTTATAGACAATTTATTTAACCATTTCCTTTTTGCTCATGGAATTGCTTTGTTATCATGTTCATTCAATTTTGTCTCCAATATGGTCAGGAAAAACAATATAGTAAATCCTTTAAAAGCAAAGCTTAGACATTGACAAGAAAATAGTCTTTAGGTTTGCACTAAAATTTGGATTCTACTCAAAAAAGAACTTTGACCTAGACTTCATTGCAGTTACAGCCATCACAGCCCTTGGGAAGATCACTTCTCACAAACATTGGGAGAGTAAATGCCCTCATTCTCAAAAAACATAAATCGAAGTAAACTTAAAGCCCTAACAGGTACTGTTTTCATTAATTAACTCTTGAATCAAAAGCACAACTGGAAAAACAACTCTTCTGATTTTGCATTAGACACGTCAGTCTTGTTAGGAAAAAATATATTTAATCTGCACTTTTTTTTTTCTCTGAGAAATAAAAACAGATTTTCAACCTTTACTGAGTTTTGTTCTCAGGTTGAATTGAGGATATATTTTCCACCATTTCTGCATGATACAGTTATAGGGGGAAAAACAGAGTACTCAAGCTCTCAGACAGGTTTATCACAATAACAAAGAGGAGAGTTGGAAAAAAAGCCTAAACCAATATATAGCATATGTACTGTATTTTATTATTTTTAAATCTAATTACACCTTTCAAAAATTTTTAACTAGATAAAGTTTAAATTTCATTGGTTGTCTTTGCATTTTTTGTCCATTAACCTAATATTTCCTGTTACCATACTTTCCTATTCCCCTAGCTGCTTTGGAAATGGTATATTGCCTTTATACAAACAATGTATTGTTTTTACCTTTGCTTCGATTTGTTTGGTATCTTGGTTTTGGAACAAAAATTTGATTTTGCTCTTCCCATCATCTGAAGAACCTTTGAGCTGGGAAAACTTGTACCTCCAAAGCACAGCCTAAAGGGAAAAGAAAAAACAACAAAATATAAAATATCAAACACAAGTCAATGCAGTTATCATGAAAATTGTATTAGAAATGGCTGATCTCCTTCCAAGGAAAGTTTTAACACCTCTGTGGTACATAATTAAAGGAAGATAGTGTTCAGTGGTCAGATGTTCCTTTAGTCATATAGATACGTTATACTTTGGCAGTGCTTGAATAACACCTGTCAGACTACATTTGTGAAATTTACCCTGAAATTCCTTTATCTATATTTACTATTTAAACAAAAAAGAGAAGGATTTTTTTCCACTGATGATCAGTGGATTCCCTACTCTATCTGACGTATTGATCTGACATACAAGCCCCCTCTTTCCATACTAAAAAAATCTAGTATTAACATAAAGAGTATATAATAGTAAAAACAAATATATATTTTTAAAGAATAAAATAATAAAAAAAAATCTTAAGGGGAATATATTTTGAGTTTATCTATGAGAGCTCTAGTAAGGAATTTGAGTAATTCATTAATTCTAACCATATCTGTGGCCTTTCAAGTAATTATATTATGAATTGCATTGTGTCTTGTTGAAAAAGACATAATACTTTATAAAATAAATATATAATTAATAAAATTTACAGATGTCTATAAAAGCATCTTTTAAAAATTATATCTAGTGAATTTTTATGAATAAAAAATAATTTTAAATTACTTTGCTTAAAAATGGAAAAGAGCTATTTTTTGTTGTCTTTTCAACCTTAAAAATATCTCCCACCATCCAGATATTTTGGATTGTTAAAATATTTCATTGTGATTCCAATAGTGTTTCACATAATTAGGAAGTCAACATCACTTACATTGTGCTACTACTTTGATGAACATTAATTTCACAGTCATCAGACAACACAGAAATTTAAGGCAACCCTTTTGTCTAAGGGTTTATAAATTTCTTCCTCTCCGTGGTGTAGGAGGGCCCTTAGTTTTTATCTATGAATGATTTACTATCTACTGGGAATTAAACAGATTATGGGGGAGGTCAAATTTTTAACTGTCTTAAATCTATGCAGGCCCTTCTGCTTCGGGATGTGTTGGTCTCTTTATGACTGGCAAAAAAATCTGTACCCTGCACCAAGCTGAATAAACTTTGTTGTGTTTTTCTTAGCAACCTGACAAGAAAAGAAACCACAAGGAGAACATCTTAACTGTGCATTATACACAAAGCAAGAGCTAGAATTTTTCTCAAAAGTTGTCTCTATGCAGTTGCCCCTTCAAAATAAATAAAAAAAAAACCCTTGTCTCAGCACAACTTTCCTTCTCTGCTTGTATGTGACAGGTGAGCTCCCATCTGCCATAAACACTGTTAAGGACATTCTGCTTCACATAAACCACAGGAATTTGGCAATTTATGTGAAAATATATCCTATTTGTTTTAAATGTTGTCCTCCTGAGCCCACCTATCTGTGCTACAGAAAATAGAATAGCTTCCCTCATTTCTATGTGTTTGAAATTCCTTTGATGTTGTTTGATCAAAGATGTTTATTAATATTGTACAAATAGTGAGGTAAAAACAAAACTAAGCAAAACAATCCAGTGTATAACATCATTAATACAGGTGGCTATATTCCTACTCACTTTGTAAACTCCTTTTTTTTTTTTTACAGATCTATGAAATCTTGCCAGAAGATCAAGACCATTGCCTTTCTGCAGGGACAGCAAATCTACTTAAGTATGTCATTTCCTGGATGAGAAATGTAAAGGGCACTGATTGTCTCTTTATCTCAAGAGAAAACAATCAAAGCAGTGAACTATCATCTTTCTCTTCTCTGATGATATATGGAGAGGCCAGGATAGAGATGCAGCATTAAAAAGGACCCTTAGATGTCCAGGCAAAATCCCAGAGTACCTGGCCTTACTCCCAGTCAGATTAAGTCTGAATGAAGATGAAGGATGCATAGAACTGAGGTACTTTGACATTTCCATGCTTTGCCATGCATTTCATTCCCATTCAGAGGAAAGAGAATGACAGTCACACCAAACCACAGGCACGACTCAGGAACACACTTCAATTTATGCATAACATTGGTTTTGGAGACTCCTACTTAGAAGGGGTTCTTACTGCAAACACTGCAAGATCAGGTCTACACTGTAGAGAGAACTAATCCCAACAAAACTGCACTTCAACATCAAGATATTGAAACAAGTTCCTAGAACTGACAGTCTCTGCAGAGACAATTAAATACTCTTCATCTAGTTTAAGGAGTAGAAATGCTATTGACAATGCGTTAAATGATTCCCACATGAAAGAATTATCTGCTCCTTTTGAGTGATCTTCAACAAATTGCACACGCTTTCCCTCAAAGTTGTCCACATGAGGGAATGATCATTTGCAAAAATAAGAATAGGGAAATGTTGTGAGCTTTAAGTCACTAAGTTGTGAACACAATGTATTTCAAGCTAGTCACCCTGGCTACTTTTTTCTACAGAATCTCCAAATAAAAAATCCTACATCCTGGTTTAAAATGGCAAGAACTGGTTCATTATGGTAGAGGCTGGATGTGTGTTTGCTACAATATGCTATACTACATTGAAAGTGTAACAGAGAGCTTAAACCACTTAAACTAGAAGTTCAAATTCTAGATAGCAAAAGTTGAGAAAATTAGTTAATTAAATGCCCAGTAAGACCCATTTAAATCCTTTCTCCTGCCAAGGAGGCTGAAGTGCTGCCGTGTGTAGCCAGAACTGCACATTTTGTATGTGTAGCACAGAACACAGAATGCTGTGGACATAAGGGACACAGAATGCTGTGACTGCAGTCACATTGCTTAAAATAAAGTATCTTGGGGATCACTGGATTAATTTCTCTGGTTGCATATGTTCTGAGTGTGGTTCTTTCCTTTTTTTCATTTTCATTGCTGCAAAATGCATAAGCAGTGAACAGGGACCAGACCTATCCTTTTTGCAATAACTACTTTAGAGTGCCACAGTAAGAAAGAAGATAGAGACCACACCCACTCACCTGAACACCAGTTTCACACAGATGTGCAGCTACAGCAGGGACATTAATACATGAGAGAGTTTCATGTGTTATCTTTCATTATCCTATGCGCTGATTTCAGTGTTACAGGGTTCACTATGATTACTCTTCCAAATTCTATTTTTAAAGGCTAATTCTCCTACATTAGATACAGTTATCCTTGGGAATACTGATCCACACCACTGTCACAGTCATTATTTTTTAATATTTTTGAATATCAGAGTTCCTCGGAACCATCTGTTGAATGTTTGCCTCAGAAAGTTAACATTGGCTGTAATAATTTTGTACAAATATATTTATGTACACATATTGACTTTTAACCAATAAGTACATTTGTAAAACATGCTGGTTTTTTTGAAAATTGTCAAACACCTAAATGTGTGTCACATAAAATATTTCTATTTCTATCGGTTTTCAGGAATTATGAAAAACAAGCAGAAGTACTTACTGGTTTGAAGGTGTAGTGTTACTGAGCTCAACTCTCATAGGGCTACTTTTAGCTGACAAAAACAGCCTGTTCTCTTCAAGTACTTTCCTCAGTAACTGTGCATAACCTGCATCACTGAGAATATTTTACAGGTCTATATACAGCATTTATAGGAAACGATAAATTTTTGTCTGCCCTAAAATAGATTTGACAGGTGGGTCAGGTGCCAGTTCCTTTGAAAGCACAAATTGCAACTGAATTAAAAAAAGATTCTCTTGTAGACAGTGGCATCAGCTACTCTTGAGGATCCTGACACAGCTTTCAAGTCGTGGCACACAACATTATGGTGCCTTGATGGAAGAGGAGAACTCAGGATGCACTATTTATTGCTTCTCAATGAATCAGAGAAAAGTAAACTCTCATTTAATGAGTAGAGGTAGAATTTAGGAACAACAGCAAACAGACCAATTCAGCAAGTGGAGACCAAGGCACACACTAAAAATACCACCAGTGCCACAATTTGCACACTCCCAGTGTGGCCACAAAATATCTGACATAATTAATCCATGTCTTGAAAAATGCACTCTAAGAAGATACATCATGCATAAAATTGAACACAACCAATAAGATACAAATCCTTTTTCCAATTATTATTCATATATTGTTTAGGCTGCTTTCTGTATTTTATACCATTTAATAAAATTACCTTCAATGAATACCAGAATGCAATGCAAACAAATAAACTGCAGACAAGCTGACAAATTAGATTTAAGACTCCTCTTGAGATGTTATTAAATTATTGTAATAACATATCATCAAAAAGCAAAATCCGGCATTCACTGAATTAGCAGGATTTCTTTTCCTGTGATGTATCTGGGACCAAGATTCTTTACCAATACTTTTTAATGAGAAATATTTTATTTATAAGTAATCATCTAGGACTCATTTGTGCTAGTCTTTGCAAACAAATTACTGCCTATTATCTTTCACTAGTGTTATTCTGCTATAATTAAAAAGGATGCTGTCTGCCTGCATATTTTTATTGTATAGCTGGTACATAAGTGCAACATATAAATGACACATGGAAGAAAAGCTATTGACTTCTATACCTGTAATACAGTCACACAAATTACGAAATTATCTTGTTTCTATTCTTAGCAATAATGCTAGATCTAGAACACATATTCTTAAAGGCACCTTAGAAAATACTTTCACATCCATATTATATGTCAGTTTGCTAGTTATTCCCAGAATCCTGGACTGATCCACATGTAATTTAGGTGAGATGTCATCAAACAAAATCACTTTCTATCTAGGTAATGACATCAGAAATATGGAAATGCAACATAACTGTAACTATCTTTGGGCTATGACTAGGAATATTCATTAGAGTTTTTGTTTGATTTTGGGTGAAGGAGATTGTTCTAATCCTAAATGGAGACCAGATTATCAAACAAATACAGAATGAATACGTGACTGTGTTTTTAATTACCACTCTCTATGGAATATTCATAGAAATGTGAATGTCTGACTAGTCCATTGATCTAGGTTAGATATATAATTTAGAATACAGAGGGCATTAAGCAGTGCAGCTAGGAAAGAAAATGTGTATTTTGTCAACATAAGAATCTCCGACCAGAACAGATTTAATCTGTTTCCTGTGGATTCAGTGGTAGTTCAGTGACGAACTACCTTTAATTTATTATTTAACAGTTTTGTCTCTTCTGTGCCGAATTATCCACTGTGGATCAACTTTCTTCTTGCACAAAGACTATTTACAGCTAATAAACTTGAGCAAGTGTTTTCACCACATACTACAATGGCATCATTTCACCTGCAAGTGAACCCACATGAGGAGCAGCTGAGACCACCTGGAGAAGAGAAAACTAAGGGAAGACCTCATCATAGTCTTCAACTTCCTTGTGAAGGAAAGAGGAGGGGCAGACACTGATCTCTTCTCTGTGGTGACCAGGGATAGAACTTGAGGGAATGGCCTAAAGTTGTGTCAAGGGACATTAAAAAAAGGTTCTTCACCCAGAGGGTGGTTGGGTACTGGAACAGGCTCCCCAGGGAAGGGGGCACATCACCAAGCCTGAGAGAGCTCAAGTTGTGCAGTGCTCTCAGGCACAGAGTGTGATTCTTGGGGCTGTACTGTCCAGGACTAGGAGCTGGACTTTGATGATTTTTATGTGTCCCTTCCAACTCAGGATATCCTATGGTTTTATGAAGTGCATCTTCATAAAATGCATCTTCAAAAAATGCATACATACATTATCTATGGAAATCATAAATATAATGCCATTCCATTGGCATGATCACACAGGTTTTATTATATAATAGCAAAAGAAGTTTGGCCTTCAGTAGGATGATTGGAAAAATCCTAAGTGTGTCAGTGTTTTATATTGATTAGACAGCTACATCCCAGATCACCTGTAAATGGTGGAGTAAACAAAGAAACCATCTTTATTAAGGAAAGGATGTCAGAGGACACTTTTCAAGTTCTAGTTTCAACAAATTCCTTTGTTGTCTTTTCCATCACACTTTCAAAAATCAAAAAATAGCTGTTTCCAACACTGCCTCCATTTTTCTTGATATTCTGACTGTTTGGATTATTCTTCCTTTTAGATTTTTAAGGCAATTTTTTAATGTGTGATATATGTTGCAGAATTATGCTAAACTTCAATGGGCACCTTTCAGGCTAATGCTGTTTGTCGTCTAACTAAAATACAACTCCTACAAGTCAAACTAAATCAAGAGCTTAAGCCCTCCAAGTCCTTGATTCTAAGAATAAAAGTAATTGAGTCTTCAGGCACCTGGGATACACCTTAATTTGTCTGTTTGTCTCATAGCTAATTGAGAAAGATTTCATTCTTGCCAAGTGACACTTTGTCCAGAGTTATAGCAGTGGTAGTGAACTGAGTAGGATTAAGATCTTGTTCATGCTCAGTTCTACTGTGTTACTGATCTCTGGAGAGTGTCTTACTACAAAAGAATTATGGTCTAAGGCAATTTCCTTTGTCAGCTGCTGCAGCTTTATAACTGTAAAGGGAAAGACAGGGGAGGACACAGAGGATAAAGAACAAAAATGAGACAAAGGAAAAAAGCATGAAAGTCGGCACTTATAAAATAACTGTTCTTGTCCATTACTAAAATTACATAAAATGCTAAAACATTACAGTGTATTTGCTTGGCACTGATGGACAACCTAACATTTGTTTTAAGCCATAGAACATAAACCTGTATGAAGATGCTGATGGCTTATATTGAAGTCATAGTAGCTATTTGTTCAACATTTAAACCTTGAAGCATGGAATAAATATTTTTTCACAAGAGCTACATCATTAAATCTCCATCTTCCAGTGAGCCTGGATTTTTCTGCCTTCCCTACTACTGAAATATTGAATATCAAGAAGGTTTTTATCTGCTGTTTTATTTCAATATGCTGTATATGTATTAGTTGCATGTATTAGTTGTATGTATCCCTAGAAAACATGGGAGATTGCTCCTAAAGAAATTAACAGAAATACCGATCTGTGTGATTTAGCAGTCTTTTGGTATGGAAAACAAATTAAAGATATTTGAAATGGTATTTATTGTTCATGGTACACTCTCTTTTTTTTTGGTGAAGGTTTCTGCAAGAGAACACAGGACAGGTACAATTAGGTTTGTTGATAGGTACCTTGTGGGCCATTATGGAGCCTTTTCTTCCTTTGTTCTAGCACCAACATATAATTCAGCAGCACCTTAATTTATTTTCAATCGTACAAGGGATACTTTTCTTTCTCTTCTGACAAATACATATTTTTGACTGCTGTTTTAATGAGCAGTAAATATGATGGAATACAGACACAGCACTTTGCTCAGATAGGTATATGTCAATGTATATTCACACAAACACATATATATTATCAGAAGAATTGATGATGCAAATATGCACATTATAGAAAACAATTTAAATGAATATGTCAGTAAACTAGAAATATATATAATATACATATTTCCATGTATATTCCCCCATACATTTTTTTATGGAAGCACATTAAGAATCATTTACTGAATGGCACTTGAGTAAGTAATTTTATACATTGGATCACTTTCAAAATAGTAATTAGATTAATTTCTGTACATGTCTTGTTATTCTGCTTAATCTATCACTCTATAATTAATTCTTGAGGTGACTATTGCATCTGCAAATCTTATTTATAAATGTTCATCATAGTGTCTATGCATGTCCATACCTAACAGAAATTGCCCACAAGAGGGTTACATTTGTTCATTAAAACATTGATGTCTATATATTAGCTAATGTTAGACAAATTTAGGACATGAGTCATGGGATGTAGTTTACTTGAGAAAAATATTTTCTCCAGTAAACATTGATACACAATACTGCAAAAATGACCTAGGATAAAATTTGGTATATAATTTCTAAGATTTGCCACAGAACATTCTCTATCTTTTTAGAATTTTCATATTTTAAAACCAAATAAACAAAACATTTAGTATATGGAACATCTCTAGTGAAAACTTCTTTCTGGAGTAGATGCTGCATACTAAGGCACCTTGTAGTACAAGGAGTACCTAAGCAAAATCTGGAAAATGTGATTAAGGCAGAAAAGAAAACAAAATATCTAAAAGGTATTCACAAAGATTAGCTAAATTCACTTTTCACAGCTATGAAGAAAGAGGGAAGTTCAGTGGGTTGATTCTATTTGACATCCTGTATTTCAAATAAAGCAAATAAAATTGGTTAATGCTGGTGGACATTTTTTGGAAGAAGTTCCCAGTGAAAGAGATGTTTTAAGGAAACTCCCTATTGATTAGAATTACATTTCTGTGTATGCCAACACAGGAGGTAGGTGGCTTTTTGACCCCAGGTTTATAACTACCACAAATGAAGGAATACATCACAAAAATGTTCATAATCAAACACATGCCAGTGTTGGCTTGGGCTATGTGTCACAGTTTGCTTTCAAACCATACATTGTTAATAAAATATGACATCTTGCACTGGAGTTTTATCTCTGAAAAGTACTACAGAAGAACAAGGGCATAAATGTACTCATCATTACTTTTTAAGGTGCAAGGAGAAAAATTACTTTGTGGCTAAAATTCTATTTAGTAGAATTTTTACCTCAATTGAGAACTAATTTTCTGAAATGTTGACATAATCAGATTTAACCAGGTAGTCTTAAAAGCTGTTCATTCTCCTTTCAGGAAATTACAATGACTTGTTATAAAGCATCATATCAAAATACTCCAAATGACAAACTACTATTGACTCTATGAGTTATCAGTCAGAAAATGAATAAGAGAAAGCAGAGAATATGTGGCAGAAACAGCTATGATTTATGCCAGTGCTGCTATAATCACATCACAGTACAGATTTTTTCTGAATAACTCAGTTTAATACTTTGTGTACTCATATTTATCATAGGTCTGTGCAGACACAGAAACAATGTTTTTATCTAATTATGATGTTTCACTTGAAATACATTTAGCACAGATGACAGTTTTTAACCACTAATTTCAATTTACATAGTTAAATATTATTTAAGGATTAAATGACAGCAAAGAAGGAAACACACCTACACAGGGTTGTAAGGCTTTTTCTGAAAATCATAAATATGATCAGAGTCATTACCCCCTACACACTTGTTCATGAAGGCTGGGGGGGTAGTTTGGTGTGGTTGGGGTTTATAAAACTTGTGAAATTTTAACTGCAATTTGTCAGGGCAGGCTGGACAAAATCTATTCACTTACTTGAAATGTGAGGGAAGAAAGCATTTAAATATTGTTGCACTGCTTCAATAACTGGAACATTTGAGTATCTGAATAATTATTAAAATCATTAGTTAAAGAACTTGGCTACCTTAATTTCAGTTTATTAGTAATTATGCACTTATAAAGACAATTCACAGTCAATTCATTAGTAACTAAGTAAGAAAACTTAAAATACCATGAGCATAGTATTAAGTATAAGACTGGCATTGCCTGAAGATTTACGGACAATACCATTGCAAAAAATATTAGACAGGACTTCTTAGAAACTATTTTGTTTCCAAAACATGAAAATGTCATAAATAAATAAGGAATTTTAAAAATCATGAGATTTCTCCTCCAGGTACTTGTCAAGACTTTCTGTGAATTTATAAAAATATCTTGTATCTGCAGGATTATTCTCTGAGTCATCCTGAGAGAAATACAGTTCAATCTGATACTGAACTCTGAAGTCTATGAAACATGGCTTTAAGTTAATCTTTACCCAAAAAGGAGTGATTGAATTTGGTATGAGCAGCAGCAAAATAACAGAAGAGAACATGTACTGGAGGAGGACCACTAGAATGATCAGAGGGTTGGAGCATCTCCTTCATCAAGGCAGGCTGAAAGCGTTGGGGCTGTTGAACCTGGAGCAGAGAAGGCTCCAGGGAGATCTTATTGCTGCTTTTCAGTACTTAAAGGAGGCTTATAGAAACATGGATAAAGAGCTTCTGCCAAGGCCTACAGTGACAAGGGACAATGTTTTTAAAGTAGAAGGTAAAGTTCATATTGTACAGAAGAGAAAAATCTTATATGATCAGGGTGGAGAGACAGTGAAACAGAGTGCCCCATGGAGGTGTAGGTACCCTGTCATTGGAACTGAAAAGATAGTCGTACTGACTTTTCAAATACAAATTGCAAGAAAATACTAGAATTTATAAATAATTATATGTAGATATTCTCATGAATGGTATGTCATTTCAAGTACTGTTTTTCTGTGTATGTTAATTTACAGGACACTTGCTAGGACTTTTGTATACCCTTAATTCACAAATGTTCATGTAAATATTACTAAGATATGAATGATTTAATTAAAATTTTATTTGCATTTTCCTTATCCTGAAAAATAGTTTCCATTTTTTCATTGTTTTTACACTTTGGTTTTTGGTTTTTTTTTTTTTTTTGGAAAACAGATTTAGCTTCATATGAACTCCATAAGGGAGAAAATAACATTTTTAGCTTAAGTGACTACACAGGTCTAGTTTGCATTTCAGTATATATGAGATTAGCAATATTGTTGAAGAACATTGCCAGCATAGACACAACTTACACTTGTCATCATCAAAATAAATATCTGAATAAATTTTTGGCTAAGAGCACTACAATCTTCATCTTTCCATAAACTGATGGGAACTAGGTACTGTTTTTCCTATTTGAGCACCCACTAAATACTTAGATTTCAGACATTTCACCTTATGGCTTATTTGACAATTATAATTGCAGAAGTCACTTGGCAACAGATTATGTTGCTTTCTATTGTATTGCTTCTTTTCTAATGCAATTGCCATCCTTATCTCACACTGCCTAATGCCTGATTACCTAACAAAACAATGTCCTTTTTTTTATTCATGGTGTAATGCTTTATTGTAACATACAATACCGTACATATAAGAAATAATGGGTTCAAATGAAAAGGGTACATTTATTTTAGATATACAGAAGAAATTCTTTACTATACTTTTACATATATATATATATTCTTTACTATACTTTCACATATATGTATATATATACGTATATATATACATATATATTTTTTTTTACTGAGCTACTGCATTTTAATTCTTTTATACTGATATTTTAGTGTAATAACTTCTAAACTGATAAGTCATGTTTCATTGATGAATTTTACAAGACTATTTGTGTAACAAAAAGAAACAAGGTTACATAAGTGTTTGAATTTAAAATTGATCACTTTGTGCAAACAAACAAATGGAGTGGGAAGAATAAAAGGGTTTGGGTGAGTGGAGTAATGAGGTGGGAAGGATTGACTTAAAACAGAGCATAGGAATAAAATCTGGAGTCAAAAGGGCATTTTCAGCAATTGGTGGTGGCAATGTTGCAGCATCTCAAAGAAAAATAGGTATTGAAGAGAAGGGGAACTCAGAAGAAAGATTTCACCTTTTCACTCAGAATAAAGATTCTACCATTAACAGCAGCGTCAAGTAGTAGCAGTAAAGCCTGAGCACATTTTAGGATTCACCAGCAATTAGTGCAAATGTCAACATATGACATACTTGGGGGCTCAAAGATTTTACTGAGACTTGAACATGTGATAATACAATATGGAAATTGATTCCATACTATTTGCTTGATAAAGCAAACTCATCAGTTATACTGAGTTTTTTTTTTTTAAGTTGACAGGAAAAGCTGATGGGTGAGACATATAGATAGACTATGGTTGATTTTTCTTTCTACAGGTGCCTAAACAATAATAGCTAAAATATAAACTGGGAATTGTGGATTTGCTGTAATAGCACACATTCCTTCCCATGAAACAAGAGAAGAAAAAGGAAGATTACTTTAAAGTTCACAGATGAGACTGAAACCAAGAAAATTATCTTTTCTCAAAATCAAGGACACACCAGCAAAACAAATCATCAAGCTGAATCAGTGTGGGCTTTCACATGAAATTAAAGAATAAAGATCTGATGCTTGTTTCAGATTGGTATCAGTATTGATTTTTCTATAACAACCAAATAACAGAATCTTATTTCTCACATAATTAGAAATCAGTCCCAAATTTAAACTAAAGCATGAGAGACTTGACAAGAGGTAATATGTTTTCATAACAAAGAGAAGGACATTTTAAGGATGTACTATTTATCTCAAAATATTAGAAATACGGGGAATAATAACAGCGTGATGGAAAAACTTCTTAGAACTTTACCTTTGTGGCAGCATCAAAACAGACAAAGCCCATGCTGAAGTCGATGGTAAGTCCCATAAGATGACTCTCTAAAACACAGGCATAGGTCTTGCACTGTAAAAGAAAAATCAGAAGGGGTAGTTACCACAGAAGACATTTCTGAAATGTATTTTGTAGGACCACTGTTACTGAGTCTTTATTCTAATGTTTATGTACCTCAAAAGCATTTTCAGAAATAAATCATTTGTGTGTAAATATGTCAATTTTTTTTTTTGTATTTCAAATAAAAGGATTTTTATCAGTGATGAAGTTGTCTAAGACATATGAAAACAGGCTTTGGTTCCATTAAGAAAAAAAATGAAAAGCTTAGAATTACTTCAGTGGCTTACTAATAACATTATTTAAAAGGAAAAAAATATTATTTTCAAACCTCCTTATTTGTTTTTTCATACCAACAACTTTTAAAATTAATATATTCATTTTATATTTTCAAGGGAAAAAAAAAAGCAAATATAAAGTATCTCTATAGTACACTGTTTCTTGTGGTTTTCTGTTGTCTTAAATCTCAGGGAAAAAGCTAGTATTTCATGTCATTTAGCAACTAATGGAATTATCTGATTTTTTTTTTTTTTTTTTGCTTCAGATAGTGGACTAATATATCTTAGAGATTTCTATGAGAAACCTTGGAATTCTGAAAGACTCTATCATTCTACTGTTTTTAAATATATGCTTCTATTCGTTTCCATAACATCACACTTGAATACACATGGTGAGACATTTATAAGTGTAATTTTTAGCATCAAAACTACTGCTGTGCTTGAAAGCTGACTTCAGATACAAAATGACATACTTGTCTTTTTCATCACAAAATACATTAAAAAAATCAAAACATTTCCAAATCAGATGCAAGTTCTTTAATGAAATTATTCTAATTTTATAGACATTTTGCCCTCCAGATTAAATGAAATACAGATATACTCATCAAATATTGCTGTAGCTGCTAAAATTATGAAATGAGAACAAAGACTTCCATGACCTATAATGTGTCAGCAAAATCAAAATATAAATTGCAAATGTGGGAACAATTTGGGTTACAAATTGTAAGTACTACAAAAGAACCTATGATTATTTTTTGCATTTTGATTATAAAGATAAATTAGATGCCTTTACTTATATATTCTTTGGGGGGGTCTGTTTGGATTCTTAATGGCCTTCCTTAGAACTCAAGACTCTGGAAGGTGCATTAACAGCTTCTAAATAGAAAATACAATAATGGAAAATTGAAATCTTCATACTTAATGTTTCTAGTACAAATAAAAGTGGCTTTTTCTTTTTTTATCCCTTTGATCAGTTATACCGTGAGACTGTTATGAATGTGTAAAATTTGATTCTAAATCAGTACTGAAAAAGAAGAGAATATTGCATTTGGTACTATCTCATTAGTAGAAGAAAAAAGTGTAAAGTATTACATTTCAGTTACTTACAGTTAATTAAGTCACAGATGCAAAAATTTTCAAGTTTTGCATGCAAAGCACAACATGTATGGTTTTATGGAAATATCTTACAAGACGTAAATTACACTTTTGATTGTAAATGTTCAATATCTGCAGCAGACTTAGTGCCTTCACTGAAAATTAAATTTGGCAAGGAAAATGTGTATCAGATTTAAAATACATATTTAAAATACAGATTTAAAATACATAGAGATGACATCTAAAGTTTTCTAACCTCCCACCCCAACACCAGAGGCCAGCCTACAGTGTGCACTGCAGCACCAAGCTGAGCTGGTACAGCTTCCTCTGCTTTTAAACCCAGAGCTTGGACTGGCTAATTAGCCTCACTGGGAACTTAAGATTTATGAGAAACAGGACATACCAGCTTTGGTTCAAGGCTGTACTGAAAAGGCAACCTACTTCCAAGACTGAAGGGTATTTCTACAAAAGGCAGTGCACAGTTTATGGAGAAATATCATCTAGTTCAGCTCAGTGTAGTTCTTTGCAGGAAGAAACTGCAGATCACCAGTAGCAGCTGATTTAGTTATGCTTTACTTTTATAAAAGACTATTCTATGCCCTCAGACTATGATGTCCAAAAAAATTAAGAGAAGAAAAAATGTAAAAATAACAAAAAGATCTCTGGACAGTGATAATTTAGTCTCCTTGGGAAAGAACATCCCTTGGTTTTTGCAGGTGTTGTAGCCACTTGCACATGATTCTGGTGACAGGTCAGAGTAGGGATATGAACTTTCAGCCACTAGTTAACTCTTGTATGACTTTTCTCATCTTTATTTTTTTTAAGTTGCCTTTTAATTCAGATTTGAAAAAAACAGAAAGACAAGAATTGTTATCAAGGTACAAGATTATTTAAAATTTCTTATGCATTTAACATTTTAAAACTTTAGAAGTGACTATGAATAATATATATTGTGGATATTTGGCTTTGGTTACTGATTTCTCACAAGAACTCATGAAAACCTCATCAGAACTGAAAAATCCCTTTCCCAAAAGAACACACTTCAGCAGTCATTTGCTGTTCTTCCATAGAATACAGAATGTTTACTTTGGTTTATTAATAATTCAATGGGTCAGGCAGAAGCTGAAGGAGACAACTCAAAGTTATTCCTTAGAAACTATTCCCTCAACATGCACAGTTTAAATTATGGAAAGAACAATATATTGTGAACTTCATGTATGCTATCTCTGAAGCTGAAACAAAGTGAACTATAAATCTAAGACTTAATTCAGACTTCTAAACTCAGATTCAACGTCAATGAAAAAATAAGTTAAAATACTCCAACATAAAACAGCTTACATAATAAACCTTACATTAGAAAACAAATAACTACAATACAAGCAAGGACAGCAAGAAAAAAATTCATGATGCAAGAGGTGAAAATGTTAGCTTAAAGTAGCAGGAACACAAAGGGAATGTGACAGGCATATATATAATTGCACATCAATGTAAAAGTTACAGTAGTCTCAGATTCTTTGTGCAACAATGCTGTGAGAGAGTAAGGAAAAATTATTTTCATTTCAAGTAATTTTTTAATAGGTAATTATCGAAATGGATTACCATCACTTACTACATTACAAAACTAATTAAAAAGTGACTGTAACACACCAAAATGACACCACTGTATCATTGCTAAATTATTATCAATTATTATCAATGTTATTGCTAAATTATTATCAATTTGACTATGCCTCCTCTAATATATTTATTTTCTAAGAAAAACCAACTGTTTAATTTTTGGTTTAGATATATCTCTAGCAGAAGCTATGAAATATGTTGAAATATAATTCATTATATATTTATAGTAATGCATTTTAAAAATATTTGAATTTTTTATATATTTTTGGAGTTATATTAGTATTGGCTCCTGATTAACCTCTTATTTGCATGATTATGGAATAGCACACAACAGTGTTGAATAATTTTCAATGGTAGCTTTAAACTGAAGTTACATTTTCAAAATTATATTATTTTATTGTAAGACAAACCTACTGGGTTACCATTTACTTTATATATGAGTATTCATATCAACATAAACCAAAATTTTAGTAAAAGTGTACACTTGATACCTTAATTTTGAACCTGTCACCTTTTTTTTTTTCTCACAGAGCAATGAAAGAACTCATTGGAAACAAATTATACTGCCAGATTTTATCTGCATCTGCAGGTTGGCAGATGAAAGCAGTAATGGTTTACTGAAAGAAAAATGAAGAGGCCAAACCCCGTTATATTAAAAATATTCTACATTTGTTTCCAAATCAAGATATAGAAAATAAAGAAAAAAAGGTGGAATAAGAAAGATGAGTTCCACAATAATATTCTATCATGAGAAGCCAGTTTGTCCATTTTCACAGGTCAGCTATAATCAATCAATCAATCAATCAACCAATCAATCAGGAAATCATTACTTTGAATTCTTAATTGCTACACTGAACATTAGAGACAAAAAAAAAAAAAAGGTGAAACGATTAAGATGAATCTGAAGTTAATATTATAAAGGAAATTATTTTGGAGAAGCCTGAAGGCAATTTTGAATAAATGTAGTTCTAAAATCCAAAAGAAAAATCTAAACCAGGAATGCTACAGTATGAATCAATCTGAAAGTAGAACAAATATAAGGTGGCTTCTGAGATAAAAATTATTCAAGAAAAATACCACATATTCTTTTACTGATAGCACAGCAGTTCTACTATAAAGTATGTTGCAGTGAATTATATAAGAAAGACAAAAACTCAAATATTTAGTGGCAGAGGACATACATTATTGCAAGTTTTACACATAAAACCTAGTCTTAGATTTTCCAGCGTGCAAGTATATCTTAAGAAATAAGAATAGTTTCTATAAAGTGTAACAGCACAAATGAATTTAAAAGAGGAAAGATGAACCTCCCTTGACTCCTCTTGCAACAAAGGTACTGTGTGTTAAAACTGACTGCAGGGTAGTTTTTGCATATTGGATCTTCATTAGTATACACCAATTCAGTCCATCAGCATGTGGTGGTTTGCAGGTCAAAAAAGGGCTAATATATAACTAACTAACTGTTTGTCTGAATAAAAACATGCCACTGCCTGCATTCCCAGGAGGACCCAAAAATATGTGAGCCAATACTTGCACAGGCAAATATGCTAATATGGCTTGGGTAGGTGTGTATAACTCCTGCCAACATCAACTAAAGCTGTTCTAACCACATGTATATTTCATGATTAGAAAATCAATATAATAGTTGAGATTACGTGAATTACAATTATGGTGGGTGGCTTTTTTTTCCTTTTTTAAGTCAAAAAGTCATGACATTTTGGTCATGTGAGAAAAAGTTATCTTTAAGCACTCTGATATGTAATTTTGCTATAAAAAGTCACTAGCAATCCGCATTTGAATGTTGTCCATCTCTGAGCTGTTACCTGAAAATAGAGTAAATACACAAGGAACAGGAAATATGTGAAGAAGGAATAATGTGTCTGAGGTACAAGTTTTGCTCTTGCTTGTATCCAGTAAATACTTCACTCAGTATACTCTCATTCCTGGTATTACAAGGACTACTTAATTCCTGCAAGGTTCTCCTGTGATATTCAGTAACAAATAAGGCAGCATGTAAGCAAGTAAGAATGTCTAAAAAGCTGCATTTTGTCCCTGATCCATAGATTGTTTTTCCACGAACTGTCCATGAACTTCAGTTAACAAATATGTATCCCGTTGTCAGAATAACTCAAACACTGTATTTCAGGCGACCTCTTCTGAAGGCTAGACTGCAAGCTGTTTGGGAACAGCAAAGGCAATTACTTACATAAAAGAATAATAATTTGAGAGCTGCAGAAGGTCATGAAATTTCTTAAATTACATCATTAATTCATTTGGGCCTAATTTGTTAATGTATCAAAAGATGATCAACAAGGTAGTTGTTCTCACCTGTATCCGTTCAACTTCTAAAAAAGTTGCTGTTTGGAAGGCTTTTTCCCATAGTGTTAGGTCACACTCTAGTTCCACAGAAAAGTAAAGATCTTCTCCAGATTCAGACTGGACACTGAAGCAATGTTTCCGACGGTCCAGTAGATCACTGTCCTGATGAAAACCTGAAGTTATATAATCTGGCATACATCAATTAATATTTTTAATTGCAAACATTTATGTGTCAAACCCAGCATTTTTAAATGGCATTGTAAATGACACGAATAACCACAGTTGCTGAGGCACTGAAAATCGGGGGTTTGTTCTAAGCATTGACACTTCAATGAATTGTAAAAAGGATGCCTATATTCAGAATGGTACAGAACAGCATATCTCAGGCAGTAACTTTATTTATTTTAACAAATCACTTCTCAAAAATGTTATCAGCTATACACTTTTAGATTAGATACATTTTGTGAAAGTTTCCCACTTTCTATTCACATGAGGAACACAAATATCAGCTTCTCTGAACTATTTGACTTATACACCCAACCCTAAGGTTGGACAAAGGAATATATTGATTCTAAAAAGTATGAAAAGTCCATATGTTCTGTTTTCTTTAGAGAGGCTAGGAAAAAAAAGTTCCTATTTCTGGAGGCTGACAAAATTCAACATACAATTAGTCTTTAAATGGATACTGCTGGTAGAGTCTATAGTGCTTGCCCATGGTTAGATTGCTGGCTTTGGCCCTGGAGGAGAAAATTACTTCTGGCTTTACTTTCAACATAACATCACATAATGGACATCAGGTTATAAATATTTAATAATTACTAATTGCTAGTATTTTTAATTGGTACTAAACCAAAGAATAAGCAAGTTAATAATGAAATCCATTCATTAATTTTTTTCAATTATTTTTAAAATTTATTTATAAAGGATGCTTTATGTTAAAATTCTGGCATGTAATTTGTTCTTGTAAAAAATAGGTTTGCAGAAACAGGTTTAATTAATCTAGTCCCTGCTAATCAAAGAAGTTGCCACAAGTCACAAGCTCACCATCTGTCCTTGCTAATACATCTGGAGATTTGGGTATAAGTAGCCTGCATGCAATTTTCACAAAGCCACCCCATAGCAAAGGGCAGAGGTAAGTTCAGCAAAGGAGACTCAGGGGACTGTACTGCCTTCTGGTTATACACAGCTTGAATAGACCAAGGGGAGCACAACTAGCTAATACAAGCTGGAAGAGCAGCTTACATTGTCCAAGTCAGCTCTCCCTGGGGCAGAGAACCAGGAACCTAAAGCTGATTGAGAACAAAATATATAAAATAGGAACCTGTCTGAAACTGTCACTCTCAGCTATACAAGTAGGCAAGGGGAGAGCAAGCACTACTTTCTTCTTTCCATTCATTCAGTAGAAATGTGACCGACCTGTTCAAGAAAGCCAGTACAGCACGCATTCATGAATGCTTCTGGATGAAGTGTGGTTTACAATTTCTAGAAATATTGGCTATCCTCTCTTTTCAATCACCATGAAAAAATAAGTTGCTATGATTTTAAAATGACTAGTCACTGTGGAAAAATCTCCTTTCTTACTTCCATCAAGTGCTAAGCTTAGTAGCTGTACAGTGTTTAGTCATGTATGAAAAAATTAGCATGAACATGTTTGATCTTAACACAGCATTTCAAAAAAAGATTATCATTTCAAATATTCACAAGGTTGTGTAGTTGAACCAGTTAGGTGTAGCTAAATAATAGTCTATGTCTTATCAGAAACAACTTTTTTCTTTTTTCTTTTTTTTTAGTTTTCCCCCCCCCCCCCCCCCCCCCCCCCCCCCCCCCACTTTTTTTTCTTTTTCATTCAGGCGTTTCTTTTAAAACTGAAGTGTCAATTCTGTACACAGTATATCCTGACCAGCATTCAAAACAGAGGTTATAATATCCAGGTTTTTGCTAATGACATCTATGCTCCATTGCACACACAGCCTCAAAGCACACAGAGCAGCAGCACTGTGACAAATATTTTACCTTATGGATATGTGTAGCAACAAAACACAGCATCATAGAGCAGCTTGGGCTGGAAAGGACCTTAAAGACCATCCAGCTCCAACCCCCTATGGCCATGGGCAGTGAAGCCTTTCACTTGGCCAGGTTACTCAGAGCTCATCCAGTCTGGCCTTGAACACTTCCAGGGATAGGACATCCATAACTTCTCTGGGCAACTTGTTCTAGCCCCTCACGACCCCCACAATAAAGAATTTCTTCCTAACATCTAATCTAAACCTACCCTCTGTCAGTTTGAAGCCATTCTGCCTTGTTTTGTCACTACATGCTCTTGAAAAATGTCCCTCTTCATCTTTCTTATAGGATCCCCTTAGATACTGAAAGGCCTCAATAAGTTCACCCCGAAGGCTTCTCTCTTCCAGGCTGAACAATCTCAATTCTGGATGAGCAAAAGCACTGGAAAACTCTCACTCCTTCAGGCCAGAAAACCTACTTCTTTTAGAAGTAGCACTTCTTGTCTAACAAATCTTAAATGGGATCTTGAACTCCCTGTGCTTCCAGAGCTAAACCTGATGGAATGGGGCTGTTAGCCCACAGCCTGAAGGACCTACTCAGCATGGAGTGTGGCAAGACTCATGTGTAAGGTACATGTATTTCCTGGGGAAAGTTTTAGTTCTTCATAGCTACAACCACAGAAGAAACTAAAAATATTTTGAACTCATCTTTACCTATTCTTGTCAACAGTTAGTAGAGAATAAGTAATTATTAGTAATGCAGACTCTTAAAGCTTTTCTGAAACATGACTATGTGGGATCACATGAATCATTTGCTTTAAAATAACTGAAGTAATAACCCTTATTTTCAAATGGGACAGAGCTTAGTGCATGGCTGAGTTCCAGAATGCATATCTTTATCTAGCTAGGTACAGCTATGGTTTGATGCTTTTAAGTTATCCTCTTAAGACTTCCAATCTTACAGGCTTTTTTTGTCTCCCATTGACAAAAATATGCTGTCTAAGAAAAAGAGTTATTGCATAGACTGTGAAAAACTGTAAAAGGTTTCATTGAGAGTGAGCTTTGTTAAAAAGTGCTTCGAAAATGCAAAAATATCTGTAGGCTTTGAAGTGATTTAAATAAAAACCTATGTACTTTATTGCCAACATTGCTAATAAGAATTGTACTAGATTTTACTAAGTATTACATCAAACCTATATGATGAAAAAAGAGCTAAATGGGATCTACAATACTTATCCAAGGTTTTGCTACTTACATATGAAAATGAGAGCATGCTTTGATTTAGGAAAGACCTAATCAGTACTAGGTGATATTTCCCCTCAGTGTTTTGCATATAAAAAGTTTAGAATATTTCATCTACTACATTATACTGTGACAAACGACACACATAATGGACTCATTTATTATAGGAACTTCCATTCTGTGAAGTTTCTATTCAGAATAAAAAGAAAATTCAACATTCCCCAGAAATAATAATTAAACCAAATAATAATTTCAATTTGTGTTTAGCTCTAATGTTTATACTTGTGATTTTGATATCATAATCTGTGATTAGGTCCATGATAAGAGAAGTGTAAGTCAAATACATTTAAAGTATGTATTTTAGTTTTTCCAAAATTGCTAACATACATATGAAATATTCCTTTCCTTATTAGTGGTATTCCATCTTCCAAAAAAGGTTGTGTAAGGTTCCCCTTAATACTGCTTCTGCAACTTTTTCTGAAAGATCTTTCTTTAGTTTTGCATTTCTTCTCAAGCATTGAAAATCTGTATTCTAGGTTTATAGAATGCAATAATTTGTGCAGCAGATAACTGGACAAAACAATATGTAGGCAAAGGTAAAAGATAGCTATTCAAATGTCCTTATAATGACAGGAATTAAAAGCACTTTTTTTGTTTGTTGGTTTGGTTTTTTTTTTAAAGAATCCAGCTGGGAATCATCCAAAAGTCTGCAAATTTAAGAAAAAAAAGAAAAAAACCAACTGGCAGGAGTCTTAAAACTATGTCTGGATGAAGGAATCTTCATTAATTAACTTTTACCAAACCACTACTTCAACTAAAATATAAATGTCATTCTACCCATTTAAGAATCTGCTATGACCCTGTGTTTTTATATTCATTTACTAGTCAATGAGGGACATGAGCCAATTTCATGTTGATTTTTTAAGAACTCTCATACTGATAATGATTAGTTGTACCGTTTGCCCCTGATGTTCTTGTTGTGAATTAATAAAACTCTCTGAAGAGAAGCACACACAAAACTTTTAGCAGTATGCTAATTCTCACTAGAGGGAATGTAGTCCTGCAGAAGGATGGGCTGTGACGAAAGACATTGGCTCACACCCAGCTTCAGGGTAATCCAGCATCTCTGCTGACAGGACAGTATGACTCCTGCTTGCCTAATTAATAATGATATCCATGTTAAGTGAGAGTAATAAATTTGTCCATGGGAACTAAGCATGGCTCATTAGGCAGATCCTTCCAAATTAAGGCAAAATGCCTCTTTACAACTAAAAAGTGACTTCTCCTCCTCTTCTGCAGGCGTAATCTCTTCACTTTTGAAACACTGCTTTTTCCAGAATCCCCCCTACTTCTTTTTCATTACTTGTGTAGTTTCATTTTAAGTATGATGAGTGCATTAAATACTCATATTTTGGCTATTATTTAAATCTGCTAAGATGCATGAGGCCCTCAGCTCTTGTGATGGTCAGTGAGAGTTGAGTTCTTCTATTCTACAAAGGTCTCTCCAACAGAAAACAAATATTTGCCACTTTCATGCTCATGGCATGACTTTTACTCAGGAGATGCTTAAGAGTTTTCTGGAAATCTGATTTACCTATAAAGTCACATGCAATATAGAGAGTGGTACATATATATGGAACTGTCAATGTTAGTAACACCAGTGAGCAGTTTTTGACATGAGCAACAATTCATGTGAGATGTTCAAAACCATACTACATGTAGTAGTATGGTTTTGACCATACTACTTGCAAGATTTGCAAGAAAGTTATATTTCAGCTGTTAAAATGAGGTAAGTATTCATGTCTCTCATATTAATTATAACGGTTCTTCAAAACACATAAATGAGAAAACAAACAAAACCTGTTTGCTTTTATAACTAGTACAGACAGTTCTGCCAAAAGAAATCAGCCCTATCATAATCAAGATTCAAACCCAGCACCTAAATTCTCTGAAAATAAAAAAGCATTTTCTCATGCAATATCTCCAAAGCAACTGTAAAAATTAATCACATCATGCCTTTACACTTGCTGGCATCAGTGTCCTGATAATTTTACTGCTTGTGTCTCCATTTACATATCAGTTATGGCTACACAAACATACATCCTTCTTTCTACGGGCATATAATGATCTACTTCTTCAGCTGGAATTTTTGGAACACTTTGCTTGAGCATCGCCATTAGTTGCTATGGTGATGGTTCTAATAGCATTTACAGGCAGCAGGGAACAGATTCACATCAGAGTGAAAAAAAGATACAGGTTCTCCAAATTACCTTCATTACTGAAATAATAAATAACTAATATCCATGCATGCATGTATTTGTACACAGGTCATCTTATTTGGATTCTTCTGAATTTTATTGTTAAAAATTGTAAAAAAAAACAATGAAATTCCAGATATCTGTACATACATACAATTATGTAAACACAGAATTGCAGTCAAACTAAAACTGGACAGAATATATTTTGATGTTCATATTTTTAAAAAAGTATGTTTACTCATGGGGGAAACTGTTTATAATTGTAGGATGAATTTTACTTCCAATTAAATTTCCATTAGAAATATCTCTCATGGATGGAGAGAAATAGAAAGGTTCATTCTCTGTATTCCATTAGGTTCAGCCGTAGGCTTGAATCACTTTCCTGCCTGAATGGGAAAATTAATTTCCTATTCTTCCTGATTAAAAGACAGTCTTGAAGATCCTCAATTGAATCAGAGTAAGAGTCTAAAAACAGGTTTCTTCAGAGTCCATGCCATAATTGTGTCTATTTCTTAATGCATTCTACTGAGAAACTTGTTTATTTTTTTCCATATGAGGAAAATTTTCAAAATGTTCATAAAATTGACTAACCTTTTGAGGAAATAAATTATTCTAATACTTTCCAGAGAGGCATTAGTGGGTTTTTTTTCTGTTACAGAGAAATCAGAGATGAGTATAATTACAAACAGATACTAAAAAATGTGTTGATTATCTCTTTTGAGAGTTACTAAGGTTTTTTACCTCTCCAAACTTTGAGACATTATTTGATGGAAATTAAGTTCAAGAACAGATCCCATAAGAATAAATATAATGATAATGGATAGTAATGTTAAAGAGTGATTATATCTTTTCATTCTGACCCTTTTTTAAAGTAATTTCTCAAATTTAAATAATTGCAGCTGATTTTTTCCCCTGTTAGTTGTCTGCCTGAGGATATTGTTGTATTTTATATTACAGTTAAAACAGCTAAATCAGTTCTGTAAAATAAATTAGAAAAAGTAATTAAATTGGATTGTCCCAATTAAAAAGAAAGAAATGAACACAGACCCCAAATCTGCTTTTTGGGCTGCTCTGGGACTTCAGTTCTTTGGACTAGCAATGGCTGATTCAGGGACAGGAACAATTTTGCTGCCCTTCGGAAGAAAAGTTAAGATCTACCAAAAAAAATTTAGTTGTTCTGGGCAAAATTTGACTGTTACCATTTTGAAGATTTCATTCTGAACATGATGCATCCCCATGGCATAAAGGAAAAGAACTTCCCTTATATTTTCAGCTGTTAGGAGGTGTCATCCTACTGGCCATGGTGAGAGCAGGATACTCTACATTTCCTTAAAGTGTCTATCCACCTCTTAAATAGGAGAAAAAACATCTGACTCAGCTGCAGAAGTGGACAAAGAAATTACATTTTCATTCTAATTACTTTTCATTCTAATTTTTGTCAGTTTTTGTGTTTGGGTTTTTTCCCGCAATTTTGAAGGTATTAGTTTTAAAGGCAGGCAAAGATCTCTTAAAGGTCTTCCTCATGAAGGACACAAACACTGGAAGAAAAAGCATTAAATTTGATTTAACAAAAGTTTGGAATATTACCCACCAAATTGATTATTTAATATATGAAAAGAATTACCTACTTGACTGCATACTCCTTCTTATTTAGCTTCCTTTCTTTTTTGGACAGAATTCCATACTCAAATAGCTTGTCAATACATTATGTCAAGGCAAGAGTACATTAGAGTAGTACAGTGAAAAGCATTTCTGTTGACTATCAATATGTCAGAAAATTTGTATAAGAAAATGTGGAAAAAAAATTATTTTACATGCACTTGCTAATAGTGCTAAGAAAAAAGAAAAAAAGGGTCTGTGGGGTCTGTGGTAAAAAGGTCCTATCATAAAACAACAAGACAAAGATTTTTTAAGAAATTAATATTTCTGGTTCCACTGCTGGCTCTGGCTGTTGAGAGTAATAAACATTTAGACCCCCACTGAGAAGAGAATGCACCAAACGAAATTTTGAATAGTTGCCCCTGAGACAAGAATGCTTCATTTCATATAGGGTTGGGACATAGTTCCAGTGAAAAATACAAAATTATCACTGTTGCAGGAATGCATAGAGTCACAAATTCTTTGTGCAATAAGATTTCAAGCATCATAAGCTAAATTTGAGTATTGTAATAACCAGAAATAAATATAGGAAAAAATACAAATAATTAAAATCTGTGACCATAAAATAAGAGAATATTGACAAATTAGAGAAAAATGTTATATAAAAATCTACTAAATTGATGAGTCAGAGTATATTAGCTAATACAATACTGAATCACTCCAATCTTTAGAAATGCTCTGATTAGATTAAGTCAATGGAGGGAAACTTCTCAAGCTGCAGATAAATCTCAAGTTTCTTGGATTTAAGACATATCTTTCCCAAGTATCCTTACACAGTATTTATATTTCGCACCTCATTTCTGCCCTTTTTCAACATTCCCTTTGCCTTATGTTAAAAGTTAATTTGTCTTTGCTTTTCAAGGATGTTGCAACAGCGAACAACTGTCAGTCTCATAACTAGACAGGCAACAAAAAGCAATTTCTGAAACAGAGAGGTTGCAGAAGTCATTTAAAAGTTTATTTTCTGTATCTGGTATTCTTTTTGCTTTCCTCTGTGTGTTTATCTTGTTATTTCTTCTAGGACGAAGGATCAGACTCTGAGATTGGCAGCCCCAGCCCAACACAAGTCATTTGTATTTCACCCAAAAGGTGACAGTTTATATTAATATTGCATAGGAAATGTCAGAAAAAAGGCGGGGGGGGGAGTTAATAAAAAAATGAGAAACCTCTCTAAAGTTAACAGGAAACATAAAAAGCCTTATTTAATAAGTTCACATTTCAAATATTGTTTGTCCTTCCTTTCTGAAGCAAACAAAAATGAATAAGCCTTTATTATAATAACACTGCCTCTTTGCTTTCAGAAAAGACTCTCACATGGTGCTGCAGAGTTACAGCAACATCAGCACCTTTAACACACAGGGCCCATTAAATTTACCCAGATTAACACGGACTGGGGCTTGTATAACTATGTACATGGTGAGGAGATATGAACTGAAATCACATACAGAATCACAGAAAATGTGTATGATCTCACCCGAGCTGCAGCCATCTTGTGCCTATCTTTGTGCATGTAGGAGCAGCCACACACCAGCTGACACTTAAAAGGATCCAGTGGTGGAAATTCAGTGGCCTCGTCAGGAGGTGTACTTCAATATAGAAGTTTTTCTTTATGGCCTAACTGAAGCCAACTTAGTCTTAGCCTTTGTGTCAGTGGACATGGAGATATAATTCATGACTGTTAGTATTTTTCTTATCTTAGAAGACAACTGTAATTCTATTCAGAGTGAAAATAGATCCTCTTTTCTGTGGAAACATTTGATAGTCTTAAATGCAGGATAGAAGACAAACCAAAGACTGAAAATTACTTCTTTTGTTTTCAACTAAAGTACTTAACAGTTAGCATTCTTTCCAAGAACTGGCACTTGACTAAATCCTAGATGAAAATCTAATATTCCTTGGATACAGCATTAACTTTTTCATAAAAAGGATGCACTACTTCTGCCTCTTAAGCATTTTGAGTGCAAAGTATTTCAGTGGAATAATGTCAGGATGCAAGTCTCACCATTGAGCAAACCGTGTAAATGACAGACTTCAAAATATGTTCTCTACCAGCACTTTATATGCTTGTGTGCCTATTGGCATTATTTTAAAAATTTGCCTGAATACAATAACATTGTCAATAGTTTCCCATCCTTTTTATATCATCCTTTGCCCATACTTGATTTACTGGAAATGGACAGCATAATTACAGGCAATTTAAGTGGGAAAAATTACCATAACTACATTTGAGGATTTTACACATACTAAGAGCTAAAATAAGGAAGGAATCACAAGTCTTCTGAGACACCAAGCTGGTCCTGATTAATATAGCAAGAAAATTATAGCTGCACTGATGTGAATGGTACCAACTGTAAACACCAATGATTCACTACCCTGACATCTTGCCAGCACAGACCTCCTTCCACAGTTATCCTCACATTTCATTTCAGAGCTGATCTGACACTTGAATATGTTTCCTGTTCTATGCTGAATAAAACATGGTCTAACTGTGAATCTCCAAATATTTTTGTATGACACTGAAGATAGGAGGCAGGTGACTAAACTAGAGAAAGCATTTTCTCACAATTACAAGGAGAGGCTTGCATGAGCTGAAGAACATAAGTAACTGAAGCAGAAAGGACAGAGAAGTGCAATTTCTTATGTTATTCTTCATACCCCCTATTTGAAAAATTGTTAAAATATTTAAACTATTTATCCAAGGTAATTTAATCTTGCTAAATTATACACACTTACAAATGCACACACTCTTGAAACACTCATGTTAAAACTGCGTATCAAGAGGTACCAAAAAGACATACAGAGTTAAATCCAATTTGAAATACTGAACATGATAAGGCCCCCTGCCTTTTTGGTTAGTGACAGAATTACCTGCTTTTCTGTAACACTGAATATTGTTCAATTGCAACATTAAAATTAGTTGGCTGTTCATGGGGCTTTACTCCCCAAAATAAAGGATAAGGTAAAACAAGCTTCTGGAAGAATAAATTAGAAATATTTATTGATAGCAAATTCTTCCAGCAGTTCTATTGAAAATGATTACTAGATACATTTTAATGTCAAAAGTGGTATCATTACATTATACTGCCTGACACATTTCTTAACATGGATCACAGATTTTTATCCACATGCTGATGCCACTACCCCATTAACATTAGTCTGAATAAACTTATAATTAAAATAAGAAGTGTGGTTTAAATGCTATCAACTTCTTACTAGTACCTTTCACTGACTAATCAGCACAGGTATTACAGTTCTTACCTTCTTTGTAATTTTAACTTGCCTGACTTTGATTTCTACTCACTTTCTTTTTACCAGCTTATTTTTAGGGTTAAAGAGTTCTTCAGTGCCTTGTTTTCCCTCTCCTTCCACACCTTAATACACAGACCTATTGAATTTTTAATAAATTATTTCATATGCTTACCAACTTATGCATTTATGCCCCTAGGTCTTAAGTTATTTGCATATCCATAAATGCTCCTTATATATCAAACATAGCCCACTGCTGTTTGCCATTATTTCACAATTAATAATTTAAACCAATTAAATTAAAATGTGATTTTTGTACTCAGCCTGATTTACCTAGGTTTCATGTCAATCATTATTATTTCATCTCCAAAATCTTGACAATGAAGAGCTTCATATTTACATGATGCATATTTTTATCTGTTAATTTCTAAACTTTATACCGAATCTTTTTTATATTATATTATTGTTATAGTAGTGTATGAGAAAGGCTATGAGGGTTGGGCTTTTTTTCTTTTTTATTATATAGAATTGTAAATACTGAATTAGGGGATCAATGACATTTTGCTGAATTTTGCTGAATGAATACTAGAGGAAAGAGAACAGTAAACACATGTAAGTAAATATAAAGAAAACATTGGGCATGGTGCCAGCCAAGTTTTGGGTTTTACTTAACATTTTCTGACTACATACTCTCCGTGAAGATTAAATCAGTTAAGTAGTAGACAAAGTATTATGTGTAGACATTAATATTTATTTACTGCTTTAATATTTCTACTGTTACCAGAAGATGAATTATTCTCGCATCCTGAAACACTAAAATATGCATTCAGTAGGATCTGGGAGTTCATATTCTCTACTATAGTGTTTCTGTCATGAAGAGAAACTTGGCGAAGTCTCTCAAACTGAGGAAAATTACAATTCTATTTAAAAAGATAAACTTAGGGTAGTAAGTCTCTCTAATCCAGACTGTTCTTGTGAAGTTCATCAGAATTTTAGTCACAATTATGGAGTGGAAAATGAAGAAAAAATACTTACAGACATATTAAGTAAGGTCCTGTCTCTGTGGCACGAGGGACAGTTATTGAAATTGCCAGTATACACAGGAGAAAATACCAGCTACCTTGGGTGACAGTTGCATCCTAATGAATGTAAGTCTGAATATGGACAATTTTATTTTAAAATATCTCATTCAAAAGCAAGCAAGCCATGCAATATAGATATATTTTGTTTAGTAAATGATGTGGTAACACTTAACTCTAATGCACTACTTCTCACTCCTGAGCTAACTCATACAGAGGTTAGCACAGCCTACTTGCAAGTCCTTCTACTTGAAGTGAATATTAGCTATAAAAGCTGTGTCATTCTCCAGATCAAATAGATTTATAACAAAAGTAGCATTTGAGGTACTATAAAAGAGAAGAAGTTTTGATGTACTAAGCAATTCACATGAATATAAAAAGGCATCTCTTTTCCTTCTCATTTGAGAAATTTTGAGCATCTGTTTTTCACTGTTTTTAAAACAGAGAAAAGAATTTGAGGTACTATAAAAGAGAAAAAGTTTGAAGGTGATCACAAAACACCAGAGTAACCTTTCTTTTTTAGGCAGCCTCTGGTTCAGTAATATCCATGGGGTTTGTTCAAATGGATCTAAAAACCACTCACTGTTTAAATGGAGACTTTTAAGATGCTGGCATAAAAGCTGAACAAAACCTTGAGGTTCTACAGATGTTCAATGTAGTAGTGTAATGAGAAGCTGTTTTTCTTGGTTTTATTTGATTTTATATTTAGTGAAACCACAGTTAAGTTCTATAGCAACTGCTGTAGAGAACTAGAATATGGTGAAGATTAATGCTCCAATGTCAGAAGCTGCAATTCCCTTGCAATGATTTTCCCACTTCCAGTTTTTATTATTTACAGGTTTTTATCAGCTGAAGAACCTGCTTGAAACACTTCAGCATTTTATAAGCCTGGCCATATTTACAGAAAATATACAAATAACTGAATATGAATAAAGTGATAAAGAAGCATGAAAATTATATTCTTATATTACTTATGCTGAAATTGCCTCTCTGTTAATATAGATTGAGGCTGGAAGACCTATACCTCTTCCCAGAGAGTTTGGATGGCTGGATGATTAAAAAAACCCAGGATATTTGTACTTTTTTCTGTACTTCCACACAACAATTCCAGAGAGGCACTGGTTTAGGTTTTACTGCTTTGTGGACTGTCCCCTTAGCTGTAATAACTTCTGCTACATGGCTGAGAAATGAAAAAAAAAAAAAAAAAAAAAAAAAAAAAAAACAAAATCCAGAAAACCAATGTATTGGTATGCAAGGATAGGAGACAGAGAACAAAGGGGGGGAAAGAAAAATGGGTAAAATTACAAGAGAATTAGGAGAAAAAGGCAAATGACTAAAATAAAAGAAGAAAGACCTTTAAATTACAGAAAATTAAATGGCACACATTCAGTAAGTTTCTGTTCAAAGAGTATAAAATAATCTTTGGATAAATTATAAGGAGGAATCATCCTGGCTCCAAAGCATTTAATTCTCTGAGAAGGAGGAGTACCTTGATGCTTATTGCATTAAACCCAAGGCCTGAAGGAATCAAAGGTTACCAAAGGGAATGGGGGAAAAAGTGCATGTAAGAAGTGGTATTTTTCAACACTTCCAAAGCCTGACTGTATTCTTAGAGCATTGTTCACTTACACCTTTAGTGCTATGACTTCACCAAGTGAACAACTTCTCCTGTTATTCCCCTTCCTACATGAGCACTGCTAAGGAGCCAAACTTTGCACACACTCGGTACTTGAAGGACATCCCACAGGGATGGGATGTTTTGTGTTTGATGAAGCCTCCAGGCCTCACAGCCAACATAACAGTAAAAGAAAACTTTTCACTTCTCTGTTCAAAGAAGCAAAGAGGAGTTTTTCAGACTATGAACTTGGTGGGGCTTTGTTTTTTTGGTCTCAAGTGCAAAAAGTTTCAGAATTTTATTGAGCCATCACAACTTTCATCTGCCTCCCTAAGGAAAATATAGTGCACCTATGTGACCTACAAACCTAAGAAATGTACCATATATGTCAGTAAAAGGTCTTTCCAGTGGAAAACGCTTTTAAAAAGTAGGGTATTTTCATATTTCTTGTTGATACTAGTCTGCATCTTCCTAGATAAAGTGCTAGGAATGTTAAAATTACCTTTTATGTAATTGAGACCAAAAAACCCTCAAAACCAACATAAACTAGAAAGCACTTCACATGCACAGAAAAAGGCATCTCTTTTCCTTCTCATTTGAGAAATTCTGATCATCTGTTTTTCACTGTTTTTAAAACAGAGAAAAGACCAGACAAAATAATTTTGATTGAATTTGCACTTAAAAATTTGAAACAATGTACAATAATGGCCTTAATTAACTTGCTACTCATAATTTTATCTTTCTAAACATGTATCATTATGTCTTCTCATTTATTACACTTCAGACAGACTGAAGAAACTGGAAAAAATAAGACAAAAGTTTTCAAAAGGTTATTGCATATTTTAAAGGCTCTGCTCTCAGTCCTAGTGAAATCATACATTGCAGTTGCTATTAGTTCCATCAACATATTTGAAAATAGCCAAACTCATCACTGCTTCTTTAGGTCCTTAGTTAGAAAAGAAATTGTTGCACTAGTTAAATGTGGCATTAGAGTGAAACTGTAAACCCCAGAGAGTAGAATGGAGAAATAAGGGAGTTTCCTAGACAAAATCAGTTCATTTCCAATTTTGCCATGCCTTCTAGTTCAATTCTGTACCTACTAACACCAGAACTTCTGATATTTTACTTTAAAGGGATAAAAAATAGATCTCTTTTTGCAAGGTAGTTAGTGTTTGGTCTTGTCTGACAAAGTGGCAATTTATTTTATACTTTCTTATCATACCTTGAGAATTTTGCACATTATCTCATAAACTGAAAATGTTTTCTCAGCTCGTGTCCAATCCCAGGTTGTGACCTTTAAAAACAAACAAAACACAAAATAAACAGAAAAAGAAATGAAGTTATTTTTCTTGGTTTTTAAGAATTAAGTTTATTAAGAAAAAAATCCCTATGTTATTTACATTGATTAAAATATATTTAGAAAGACTAAGCACTGCCTCAAAGCACCACTAGCAGGGACCAGACTCTTCCACCCAGGCAATGCTTAGGAGACGTCCTCCCTGCCCTCACAATGCAGTTCCTTTGCATGCAGCCTGCTCTATGCAAAATGATGATACCTCCCCTGGGAACTTGCAGTGAGATCCTGAGAGGGTACAGCCCTTGAATTCATCTCAAAAGCCAGGGCCCTGTCTGTTATTAAATATGTTTCTCACCGCTTTCCTCCTTTTAGCTGTGTGCCGCTATTTGCTCCAAATCACCTACAGCATTTGCAAATCCACAAAACCAGTCTCCAGCCTTGCAATGTCCCAGACACTTACCCCACATGCCTTGATATCCAGGGGGAAAAAAACAAAGCATGAGACAACACAGGCAGCTGTTCATTTTCTTTCTTTCTTACCAAGATCAATCTACCCCTAAATTCTAACAAAGATTTGAAGAATAGCCTTTTTTTTTCCTCTTTGTTTTGGGATTTCACAACTGTTTATAACTGTGTTCATTTTAGGCAATTGTTTTACACAGAAAAAATGCATCTATAAAAGAATTAAGTTAAATCATGGAAGGGTAGGTGTTAAGACTTAAATGAGACAGAAAGGGATAGATGAATATATTCAGTAAGGGAAGAGTTAAGGCAATATCAGAACAGTGTATAAAATCTCCAAGGAAAACACAAGCAGAAAACAGGAAAATATTAAAAATATTAAAATAAAGAAGAAATTGAGGTTATAAATTAAACTATAATCATCTTAATGGTAAGACACTTTGGACAGTGACCCACATCCAAAGGAAGACAGCTGTATCATTAAATTTGTTAGGCACAGTGAAAAGGTTGATGAAAATATACATTATTGCTTCTACAAGATTCAAGAAAAACTTTTGAAAAATATTTAATAAAATATTTTCTAAGCCCAAAAACAAAATATTATACAAGATCAATTTATCTCTTATTTAAAGAGAAAGCAATCATTAATAGATCAAAATTATTTTGATATTGTAAAAGAAAATTCTATCCCTAACTAATTTTTAGTTATAAACATTGCTGTAATGGAAAGACTTTTAAGGAAATCACAGGCAGAAATGAACAGGTCAAAACCACAGTGTTATAGTTCTTCTTCTATTAGAATTTTCTTTATTTGCAGTCATTGTCAAATGCAGTCTTCATTATCTTATTGAACTGTGGGTATTGAACCACAAAGCTACTCTTTCTCCTATAGACAAAAATATAAATTTCTCACCACAAACAAAAAAATGGGGAGAGGAGTCTTGCTACAGCCCCACTGAGCCCACAACACCCAGTCACACCAGAAGAAGCAATATTGTGCCATGAGGAAAAGTCATTATTATTGCTCCTGAAGAACAAATCCGTTTGGAGCTATGTTTTAAAACTTACGATAAGCTCCATACTTTGGGGGGAAATATAAGAGCTCCCTCTTCTTCCCTGCTCTCCTGCCTTAGTTTGTACCTATAAAGAGACTTCTTTTCAGGTCAAACCAAAATTCTTTCTGGACAAAGATATGTGCAAAACAAAAGCAATTGTAGAATTAAGACACCCATAGAAATTGCTGCACCATTCACTTTTAATGTTTAAATTTAAAATGTTGAGTAGCAAAATAAAGGATATTAGTGGCTCTTTCTCAAGTAAATTTCCAATTATAAATTGGAAGAAATTTAAACCCACCAGACTTGACACAATTAATAACTCTAAAGAAGGAAATGTGCCAGGAAATAATAGGAAAAATAGTAAAGAAGTAATTTTTTTAAAAAATTCAAAATGAAAATAAGAAACACTAAGACTGCTCTTTTATCAATATGGGAAGTAGAAGTACTACTTTTTTATCAAACAGATAAAAAAACAGGCAGGGGGAAGATGTTGATAGACATTGTTTAAACACATGCTTCCCTAATGTGTTAGATTTTGGCAGAGACTGAGGAAATACCTTTGTTTGATTTTCTGCTTAGGAAAGTTTGCAGGACATCTCTTTTCAGGAAACAACTTTGTTCAAGTAGTTTGTTCTGCACATACAATTAAAACAGTTTTTTTTTTAACTACACTTTATACATATATCTCCTAAAAAGAAGCTCTGAAACTGTCACTGAAACTTTGTTCGTAATATTTTCTAATCCTGGGAAGAGACAAACATGCAGAATAGCAATCATAACTGTATGTGTAAAAGTTTGCATATAGAAAATAGGATTTTATAAGTGTGCAATTATTATATACATTATATATTGGAACTTGATCTTTAAGGTCCCTTCTAACATAAACATTTTATGATTCTATGTCTTTCAGGCAGCTCTGTAGGAGCTCTTCCTCTGTCCTAAAAAAGCATGCTTATCATTCTGCTTCCCTCCTACTCCATGAAGAGAAAATATTTTTCTCTGCATTTGAACAATTTTTCTATTTTAGAGTAGGAACCAGAATCTGGAAATACAAATTCATTTTGTGCTTGCAGCTGAGCTGAAACCAGAGCTATAAAAACTTGAGGATTAATTTCTTGTGTTATACAATAGCAGCTTGCCAAATTTTCCTTACTCACATCACCATGGTTGAGATTCTTCATATGAACATGTTCCTTTTGCACCCATTAATTATCCCCCGTCAGACATTTACCCCCTACAAGTATATTATTCCTAGAAATTTATGATTCTTCAGTAAAGAGGCTTGTGGTCTTTTCCATAGTTCTTTAAAAAGAATAATCTTCCTCTTTTCTATTGAACAGGATTTCTCATCATTGATTCTGATTTTATCTAGTACCCAGAATGGAGTTGGTTTTACTTGACAGGCAGCAAATGCTCAAGTAGGTCTGGCAAAGACAGGAGTACTGTTTTTGAATTAAGGTGCTTGTTAGCATAATCTGACATTTTAATCTGACCCTGAAAAATATCCACCAAAAAAAAGCCAAGCTCCCATTAACAGACCCGAGAGAACCAAAATCCCACACCTGTGAACTGGTCTACAAACACTGAACACATGAGGTTTTCAGTTCACACTTACTTCCATTCCTCATATCTTTCACATGTTTTTAAACCTTTAGTGATGATCAATCTAAAGATTTGCAAGATAGCTTTGAACTACCTTAGGAAGAGACTGCCCCAAGAGGTGGTAGGTGCCCCATCTCTGAAAACATTCCACACCAGCTTAGACAGGCTCTGAGCAACCTCCCCAGTTAAAGGTGTCCCTGCTTGTTGTAGGGAGGTTGGACTAGATGACCTTTAAAGCTCCCTTTCAACCCAAATTATTCTGTGATTCTGTTTCAGGCAGGAAGGAGCTACAGCCTGGATCTGACAAACACAGGGTTTAGCAGCAGTCAGAAAGGTCACCCAATAAAGAGGAAAAACTAATCCACATGACTCTTCCTGCTGCAGGCATGGTTTGGACTGCTACTGTCTCCTTAGCAACTGCCTTAAAAGTTAGCTAGAGGATCTTTACTGCATCTTATATGTACCATAAGACTGTGAAACTAAATTGCTGAGTATAAGACGAGCCCTAAAATTTTGCTCAGTGTTCCATGTGAGATTCCGATTAATATATTTAACTGAATTTAATTTGATTCCCTACTTACCTTTTGGTGTTCTCACGCAGGAAAAACTTACATTCAGGATGGAATCTAAATAGAGATATATTGCTATCTCCACAATGTGTAAAAAGCTTTGATATTTCCCCAAATCTCAGCAATTTCTCTAGAATGATTGCTCAGTTTAAATCTAACCTTCTTGCTTCAGGCCTGTTCTGTCTGCCAAAGGAAAATTAAAAGCTCCCTTTTAACATGAGCAGATTTCCCTTTTATTTTTCTAAGTGTTCATTTAAGTGTGGAAAAATAAGTTCTTGCTAGATACCCAATCATCTGATGAAGAGTTGTTTTCTGTCACTTCTATCACACACATCCTGGAATTCTTCAATGCTGTCCTGCTAGCCCAATGAGTGATATCTCACTGTACACAGTACATAACATTATTTTATTTAATAATAAATATTCCCACTAAGCATAAGAAACATACTTACTGGAGGTGCTATAAATTTATACAGGGAAGCTCCCCTCAGTGCTAGAAACTTTGGTGTGTACATTCGGTCCTGAAGGGAGTCTTGTTCCCGTTCTTCCGTCCAGCCCATGTAGACTATCTGACAAAAAAATCAATAGTGTTGACAATTTCTCAGAAATTTTCTTTTGTTGCAAGTATTTCACGTGCAAAAACTGATGTCTGTCAAACTTAACATAGCTGCAAAGCTTGAACCCCAGACACAATATTGTACAGTGTCAGTTTTTATAAATGATGCCTGTTAGGACAATGCAAAAACATAAGAAATATTATTGTACTAGCAACAACAAAAAACCCAGACCACATACTCCAGGGATGTTAAGGGTGCATTCTACATATTTGCTGACAGATCACATCAGTGAAAGTTATTGTAAGTGAAGTGCAAGGAGACACCAGTGAAGAATTCTAAGTCTAGCAACTGCTATAATACAGCAACATAGATACAGCCTCCACATGGAAGTTCACAGTTAAACATTAAACAATATGATGTTACAAATTTCATTTCCAATTAATGTCAAGTTTTTTTTACTCCCTGAAAATCTCTCTGTAGGAGTTTTGAACCTCTTTGCTTAGAAATAGGAGATTAGCAGACTATTTTCAGTCACTATTTTGAACAGACTTCATCTATAGCTACAACGGAGTTGTAGAATCCTGTAGACCATTACCACTACCTGCAGATCTCCTGACACAGATGTTTGAACTAGAACTTATTCCAGCTCAATTTAGAATGTAATTTCCTACCTATCCTGTTAATTTTGAGTTATTTAATATCAAATCCTTGAAGAGTAGAAGAATGTAAGTCACCACTATGCCAGGATCTGGAGAACCATTGAACAGGTAGCAGACACATCAATGGGACATTTAATTTAAAACCATGTCATTAGTAATATTGTACACTACAGCTATGGAAAATAGTTCAACCCTATTTCATACAGTGCTGCTAATGGGATAGATCTATTTTTAAATGCCTCGTGAAACTGATCTCTACACAAACAAAGAAGTTATGGGACATTGTCTTAAATGTTGGCAATAATCATGTAAAGAAAACGGTAATAATTGTGTAACAAAAAGGTAAAAAAGTCAACAGGTTTGTAAATGCACCAATAATATGAATGTCCCTAAAATGAATGTTTTTACTGCATATTTTATCCTTCCAGATTTTGAATGTTGTGTACTTTTTGAAAATAAATTTACACTAGTTTTTTTCTGTACTTTTGGGCAGAGAATTTTCAGCAAAATTTTTTTCTGGGATATGCATTAAAATAAATAGTGGGTCTATTGTTTTTTTGTTTTTATACTTTTTTGGGGGGTGGGGTGGGGATGGGGGAGGTTGTATTTTTTTTTTTTATCATAGCACACTGGAAATTATTAGCTTTTTCAAAATCCCCTTGTATGAATTTAACACTACTAGTCTCTGTCACAGTTTCACGGTTTATTGGATATTTTATGGTCTATAGCCGGAGAGAGGGAGAAGGTCCATTTTTCTCTTACTACAGTGACACCTCAATACTTAATTATTTTGTCAATATCAAACACTAAAACTGTCATATAGTCTCAGGTTCGGTGAAGCACATGTGTTGAAGTATCTGCTGGTTTGGTGACTAAATAAGTTTATAAAAGCCAAACAGAAGACAGATCTGTACCACAATATTCAACCATCAAGAAGAGTGCTAAACACTGTATTATGCAACAACTAAAAATCCATGTTCTCTGAAATCTCATTCATTCCTGAAAGAACTATTCAGAAGGAAAAAAAAAAACAAATCCCAAACAAATAACAGACTGGTAAAGTAAGAGAAGTTTTAAATTATTTCAATTCAATATTTATTCAAATTTCTCTAATTTCTGCTGTTTCATATGCTATCCATAAATAAGATCCTCATCCCTCTGACTTGACTGCAGTCTCTAGACCTCAGTGACTGAGGTGGGTTTACACCTCAGTGTATAAGTATATATAAAGTGAGGTGTATAAGTATAAATAAATTGTACTACTATGCGCAGAAGTTTGGCACATTTTCTGTCTATAACTGAAGAAAAATGCATGATCTCGAATTTCTAGGAAATGAAACATCTATGTTTCACAATCAATTCAATTGAATTAATTTGGTTTCATCTTTATGATGAAGATATCATCTTGCCTGAGCAAGATATCATCTTGCCTGATGATATCTGATGTCACTGCAACACTGTAGGCAATCCCTTCTTAGTGTTTTTCTCTTTCATATTTCTACATCTACTATTCATCACAATAACAGGATACAGTCATTCAAGCTGTGCAGATGAATTGATATTCCACATTTGATTGACTCAATACTAAGGTAGCCATGAAATTTAGGGCAATTGCTCCGTTAGATATTTCTCCCTTTCCCCTGAAGATCATGAGAAAAATTAGATTGATTTTCCAGACAACCTGCCATACCAAAAGTTTTATTAACAGAAAAGCATTTCTCCTTCAGGCTCAATACCTACTATTCAATACAGAGAGGAACTGTCAAACAAAGGCTGTATGATTAGAATTAGGACATTTACCAGTTTGTTTGAGTTTCATGTGCATATTCATGTGTGGATTAAAATAGCACAGGCTATATTCTGGAAAATAAGGCAAAACTAAACAAACACTTGCTAACTATTTTAATAGATAACTCTGATAATTATGATAAGTTTTAAGTTCCTAAAATGATCTCAGGTTATCTAAACATACTAAACATGTGAAATTAAGCAAAATATTGCAAATTTTTTATACAATGAAGGTAAGAAACTGTTGAATATTTTCGTGTTTTAGGTAGAATAGATGACATTTTTTAAACATTTATGTTAATGAGAAACTTTTTGACTTCTAAAAAAGCTTTGACCTATAAAAACTTAGAGAAACTTATTTACTGAAAGGGATTGTAACTTACAAAATTAATAGTTCATGCATATATAAGAACTGAAATATTAGATTAATATGATATATGACTGAGAGTTTTGGACCATATCTCAGTGTAGCTGCACATGGGGACTTGGCACAAATGGCATTTAAAGAGATTATGAAATTCCAGAAATTTCATTTCTGAAAATAAATGCTTAGCACAGATACATGAGGAACAGATAATGTTAATCACAAATTGACAGTGCATAGCATGCTCTGTTATAAAATCAAAAATCTATTTAGTTTTTAATCTTATCAAGTTTTTTTTTAATCCCTATAAAACTGTTGATTGCTATCAACTAATGTGGAAGGGGTGGTTAAAACAGATTCTATTTATGATTCACATTTCATTTGAAAGATAATTTTTGCATTCCTGGTTTCTAACTTACCTCAAGCAGCTCATTCTTCAAAATCAAATGGTGACACAAATTAGTTAACTTAGTGGCTGCTGGTTCAGTAACAAAGATTCAATAAGTAATTATGGTTTATGAGTTGAATCATGGACAGTTTAAAAAAATCTATATTGAAATGATAAATGAAACAGGACAATTTCTTCCGTCAAAAATCCATAATCTTGTGATTCAGTATGTTCTTACACCACACAGACATCCTAATCAAGCAAGATAAATTGCCATATTTTATATCAGTCCAGTATACGGCTAAAAATGACTTAAATAGCCTTGACTATCAGAGAGATTTTTCATTTTTTACACAGATTTCATTATATTTAGGAAGAATAGAAAGACAAAATACAAGAAAATGTCCCCAAAATGAAATGTAATAGCTATGTGACATCATAAAAGTGAGGCAATTCAAAGATCAGAACAGATGCACTGACATCTTTTTATCTTGCAAGTCTGAGACTCATACATTATGTGAAACTGTGCTGTAAGGAGACAGGATGAACATGGAACCAGAAGACAAATATGTCAGACAACACAGAGGGAAAGTAATGAGGGATGAGAAATTCAGCTAATGCTCTCTACTCTGCTTTTAATATAATTTTCTCTGTACTTTTAAAATTAATATTTCTTAAAGACTAAAAATTCATTATAGTCAATTTTTAGCAGAAAAACAATTTTAAAAAACCTGAAAATATGGGGAAAAAATGGAAGAAAAAGGGTGGTCATAACACAATCATTGGCAAAAACTATTCTGCTTAGAAATTGATTTTAGGAGTCCTAAGCCTTTTAGGAAAAGGCTTAGGATTTTTATACTTAGAAAAAAAAAATTCCAAAGTCAACAGAGGAACTAATCACATAAAATTTTGAATGGATGCTAGAAAAATTTTGCCCTATTATAAAGTCAAAATGTCTTCTATCCTATTTTTCAGGTTTTTGAGAAGGCTGCTAATCTTTCCATAGTATTTTTAAATTCTTGTGAATTATTTTTTTATCTTCCTCATTAAAAAAGTCTACTAAAATTTAGCTATCACCAACAGCTCTAAAGATTAACTTCATCTTTTTGAACCATTCAACTACAAATAGATTATTCCATCTAAGACTGCACATGTATTCTATCTCACAGCTTAATTTTCTTCTGTGTAAGAACTCACATTGTCATCTTGCTACCCGACCAAGGCTGAGTACAGGTTTTTCATTTGGCTTGGTCTTGTTCTATTTTTGAAATGACCACACAAAAATTGAGGAAATATTATCCAGTCTTAAAGTAAACAGTGTCAGAGAAAACAGAAAATATTTCTTAATTATGAAAGATGGTTTTTTGCTTACAATCCAGATAAATGAAAATTGGTATCAAAGATTGAAAACAGAGCACATTTGCTTTCTTAGCAAACAACAACAGAATCAGAGCAAAGACAGATATTTACAGTAAAAAAACTTGCCTGGACCTCCATTGAGATCTGTCCAAAATTAACAGTGCTGTTTGAAAAACCTGCAGAACAATTTATGCTACATCCAACAGCATCCCATGAGAACACTTTGCACATTCCCAATGAGATGTACTGGATCTTGCTAGAACTCAGGAAAAGACTGCTGAATGCCATCACTCCCTCCACAGGTTTGAAAAATGATGGTTACTTGTGGATACAGGACAGTTTTCCGAACAGATAAAGAACTGTGTGTTGCTTTTCCATGTTCCTTCTTGTTATAATCTGCTAATCCAGAGAACATTTTTGCTCACTCGTTGGGTTTTTCCAGTGCTACATGTTAATAGTCACAGCTTATTTCAAAGCACTCATTTTACTTATTTAAGGCTTCTAAGTAGCTGTTTATTGAAATAAGTTCTTCTAAAACAGAGTCTATTTGAACCTTAATTGGGCAACTGTGTGCCTTTGTCGAAATGTCAACATTAGAAGTTGGGATTTTTTGCCTTTCTTAAATTATTCAAGTCAATGCACAATTATGTGTATTTAGAATTCATTACAATTTGAATTTGTTCATTTTAATAGAGGTGATTAGCATTTAGAAAGCACAGACTTTTTCCAAGAAAGACCTTATGCAGCTGTTATTACAAAGATGGATTTGGATGCAAACTGCAGTATTAGATACCAATCTATATTAATTTCAGCAGTGTGTGTGAAATTATGAGTAGGAATCAGTACAAAAATAGCTCATGCTAGTCCTGTCTTCCAGGATATTGACTGGGTAATTAAAAAAAGATAAAATATGAAAGAGAGTAGCTAGCCAGCTTGTAGCAAACTCCTCAAAAAGCACAGGGGATGTGTGCATTTTATACAGCATTAAGCATTTTCCTGCTAAATAAGTATCGTAGCTAGATGATGAAAAAAAAAAAAACCCTTGTTAGCTAAAGTAATCTGCCTTCCTTACTTTACTGACCCTTCTCCTTCTTGTAGACTTCTCTTATGTACCCACCACATAACTCACCTTCTGAGCAATTTACATATCAACACAATGCAAACATCCCTGAGCAGGTTCATTTGATTACCAGGTTTACCACTGAGGAGACTCATTCCTGATGGCATCAGAGGCATTTTACAGCTGACCTGAGAGGCTTCAGATTTTCTGATACTCTCAACAGAGCAGCTCTCAGCAAACACTTTGAAAATGTGCAGGTCACACACATTTCCTGACTAAAATAATTACTATATCTCACACTATCATCATTCTGCCCTCCTTTTACTGTTGTATAACTGCAACAAGTTATTTGCTTTATTTTCTGGGAAAATAAATAAAATCTTTGATATATGGCCATATTTGAATTACTACCAGTTCATTTTTCACCTGAAACTGGAGGTGAAATTTAGTAACAGGCACAAGAATTGCTTCAAATTTTAATGCAGGAGGAAATTTCTGGGGGAGTTTGATGGTTTAAATTAGATAACAGTGTGATACAGCAAGCTCAGCACTCATGAAAAAAACAGTAAACATCATTAATTTTAAAGCCTAGTAGCTTGACTGGTTTTAAGAGTTGTCTTTTGATTAATGGGATTTTTTTTCCTCTTCTAGATGTACACAACACATATTTTTAATGCCTAAAATCCTAAAATAAAAATGGGTCAAACAAAATTATTTCAAATAATCAAGCTAGAGGGCATGACCTCTCCCTTTTGATGAACAACCTATCACATTCATCTTTTTGACCTCAGGGTAGACTACTGAAAGATGCTGAATGAAGAAAAATATCAGAATATTACACGTCACTAGACAGTGTCTTTCAGCTTTTTGATGGTGCCAGTGAGAAAATAGCTGACATATTAATCCTTCTTAAGTATCAGGGAGAGTGAAAAATTTACAAAAACATTTAATAACATTCCTAACTTGTCTCAGGAGTATCTTGCAATTAGATTTCCATGACTGGCAACAGATAATTTTTCGATTTTCTTTTTCCATTTCTCTGAAAAAGACTGGTAAGCAGAACCTGGACAGGACTAGTGCAATTTAGACTACGTGGCTGTCTCTGTGAGACCACACTGCTCATGCAGCTGCCTTGCTCACATCCTGATCTTACTGAACTCAGCCAAAGGAGATGGTAACACAGAAGAACCCCAAATGACTGACTATAGAGAAAACACAGATGATGGGAAATAGGTTGTTTGAAATGAATTGTAGTAATAAATGTTTTGAGTTTGCATAACATCAGAATTACATTTCTACAGAATTAAATGTTTACATTTCAAAGTGCTCACAAAGCTAGAATAAACCTGCAAATAATCAATGTATATTTACAGTTGTCTTTGAAGTCTCTGGTGTTGCTGTTTGCCAGCAAAATAAACATACCTGAGAGAAATTCCTTTTTTAGTATCAATGACTTCATAAGATCTGACTAAGAAATATTTTTATACCTTTGTGAGAACAAGGCTTGAAAATTAGTAGTTCCCATATATATGTAATTATATAAAAGCCTATTTAGACTTAAACTATTTAATTTAAATACTGTATGGAATCAACATCAATATTCAACAGAATAAATTTATCCATGGGTACTTGTTTACATTTTCATTCTTAATAATTTAAATGGCAACTGATGAAAATAGCTATTAATGCTTGCAAAAATTCTTTGACTATTTCTGCTGAGGAACAATTATTTTCAGTCCTGTCTGATTATCAAAATAAAAAGACTTCTGCAAGCTGAAACTGTACTTAAGACTTTCTTAGGGCTCTCAGAGAACACAATTACTGCTTGTATAATCACGGAATAATAAAAATAAATAAAACCTTAAAATTTTGAAATGTTTTAGCCCAGCATTACTTTGTCTCTCAGAAATACAACAATTATTTCAAGCATTCAATGCATGTAACTGAAAGAAAAATAAGTCAACAAGAGTTGAAATTTTATTTTCAAAACACATGGAACCTACAGATGAGAAATTTTGCTGCATCTGCACAATGTCTTTGAAGAATCAATGTTACTACTGCCAGTTATTAAGAGGACAAAAAAAAACAAAAAACAAGAGATGTTATAAAATTTTAATCAAATCAATAAAGAATATTCCCTAAGGTAATTTTGTATCTTATTAGCTACAGCAAATAATCTTTTGTCTAATGATTTCACAGTTTTAAAGACCATTAAGCAATAGGTCTAATTAAGCTTAATTTTTAAATAGAAAGTGATAATAACTGTATTTATAAAAAATGAACAATGCAGTAAAACTTCAATTCAAATAATGCAATAAGGAATTGTAAATTAATCTATAAATTTAATATATATAGATAACAGAAGTATTTATTTTTTATTAGAAAAACTAGACAACACTTAACATTTTAACTCAAAATGTATTTCAAATATATCTATAAAAGAAATGAAGACCACTTTTAAAAAAATAACAGTTGAGTGGATAAAACCTGTTTTTAAAAAAACTCGTCCCAAAGATCTTCCACTACAGCTAAATAGAGACAACGTTATGGATCACTGCTTTTCTCTTTCACCTGCCTTCAGAATTTGAACTTTCAGTCACAAAAGCCTGAAAAATAAGCCATTTTTATAAAAACAAATACATACTCTGCAGTTGAAATCTAGAGTAAAAACTTTGACAGTGAGATTTACTCACTACGTCTGTTTTGTAGCAGTACAGCAAAGAAATTATGTGGCAAAGCACCACTGATGACTTTTAGCATTTTTAAATTTCTCAGTTATTTCTCTTGGTGAGAGATGTTATGAAATCCCCATTCTTAAAGATAGTCACAATCTGATGGGGGAAATTCCAGAGCAATCTGATTTATGTAGGCCATTCTCTGAGCAGGATTCTGACCAGATGACCTACAAAACCTTATCCAATATAAATTATTCCGTGATTCTTTGATCTCAAAGCGGCCATATCTGTCTCGGAATCTGTTTTAAAGTGGTCTTGACTTACTGCTCTTAGAAAAACAGCTTCAGCATTGTTTTTATTATATTTCATTACTACATATAAATCATATGCAGTAAGTCACATTTCACAATCCATCTGTAGCAGACTAGGATTTTCTAAATGTCCCTACTTTTTATTTTCAGAGGGGCTGTGTGTCAAGTTTCTCACTCGAGATTTCATCCTTAAAATATACTCTGTAACGGAATTCTTAGTACAGATTGCTTGCAGGCGAAGTACCCTTGAGATTGAAGACATTGCTCACAAGCAGCAATGAAAGATGTATCCTATCACCCCTTCTCAATTGTAAACAAGGGGTGAAAATGTTATGATTTGTGAAGGATCCTGATAGCCTACAGAGATTGAAGAGGAAGGGAAAAAGAAGGTGAGAAGTCAGATGAGACAAGAATAAAGTTGCTAGTAAAGAATCAAAGTAATCATACATACCTTACATTCTTATACATCTTAAAGTAAATAAAATTCTTCTTGAACTATAAAGAACTCCAGAGTTATAAAGAACTTTTGCTACTACAGAATGACTTTAAACATCACTTTTCAAACAGCGGTATTAAAATACAAATGTGTTGAGAAAGAGAACCAGAATGCAGTCTGGTTCGGAAAGAGCAAGGCAAGGTAGAAAATAACTACTGCTAAAATACCCCTTCAGAAGCTAAAAAAAATCTTAGTGGATGCTAAGATGAAGAACATTATATTCAGTATGTTCTACATACTATTATTTTCATGCTTCTCTCCATATCATATTTATTAACAAGATGGGGTTTTGATTCTGTTATAATCAAGATGGTTTTAATTTTCCTGTTGTTTCAATTGAATCTAGGCTATCCTGAGGATTCTATAGCTGGTCATATGTCAATAGCCTGTGGCAGGAAGTTAGTAGTAGTGTTCATAACATTTACTTAATTCACTTTTTGCACTTACTTTTTGACAGTGGAGTAATGCCTGTCAGTAGTTGATTTGTCTCTAGCATCTCAGCATTTCCATTAATTTTGCAGTATCATTGGAAAAGCTCAGTCTTTAAAAAGTGCCAAGTGAGACTCACTTTGCAATATCAGAGCTTTCTTCTACTCAAGATTTTTTTTTTTTTAAACACAGTGTCCTACTATCATGGAGAAACGGAAGGAAGCAACCCATAAAATTAAGATTGGATCCTGAACAAAGCCCAGGTTTCAGTGTAAGATGTTGAAGCTCTTTATCCATGGAGTTCTACAGAGGGATAGGCAAGCTCCTTCACCCATGGCAAAATAATATAAAAATTCCTCCAAGGGTGCCATCTGTCTGATTGCAGAAGAGATCCTTGTGAAATAATTCAATGCCCTGTGAAGTCCAAACAGTGACCTGCAGGAACATTATTTAACAATTGATGGATGTAAACTCACAATTAATACTGAGCCAGAAGTCACTCTTCTCACAAGAGACCGTCTATTCTTTCAAGCTTTTTTTGCAGTCTCAGAGGTCAGGATGCTATTTGCATAATAGGGTCAGATCCTCTTCTTTCCTACTGTCTGGGTTTGGTTTTGAACAGCAGCCTCCTTCAGCAGGAGGGGAAGAAGAGCTGGCTGCATTATTCCACCTACTGCCATCAGGGCAGGCGCGTGGGAGCAATAGGTTGGAGTGATGAGTGACTACTGCTTCTACTAAGTACTACAAACAGTAGGCTGTTAAACAAATAATAGGAAGCAGCAGGACTTCTGGATGTGTATTTGCAGAAAACAGCTAGAAACTGTACACTGCTGCATCTTGATCCTGCTGGGCTTTGTGGGTAGTCTTGAGTTGGCTCAGGTGACTCTGGTCACTCAGCACTTACACACTACCAGAGCCATCAAGGCAGAGACCTGCTTTAGAGCAAGAAGCCCAGGCACAGAGTTGCCTACCTATTTACACCTCCTCAGTCCTTCAGACATGCACACGTTACATAACTTGACTTGTTTGGTTTTTGCTTATTTTTTTTTTCCAAATCAGCATTGCTGAGAGATATTCCAAGATAAAATGTTTCTTATTAAATAAATAAATAAATAATCTTGTCAGTTGTCAGCTCTTGTGTACAGTTTTTTTTTGACCTGACACTGCTAAATCTCTATTTGTTGTGTCATAAAATAGGACAGACATACTAACTTTTGCTTCCCAAAACACTAAGATTGAAAGCAAATATTTTCTAATATGCTAAAGATACAACAGATATTGCTTGCTGAACAGTGTCCCCTTACCAGGACATATAACTCTTTGAAAAGACAAAAGAGTGTTGTAATATGATGTATTTCTAGGGGATGTTTCTGCATTTGCAATTAGCTACATTACATTTTTTTACAGCTTTCCTTCACACATTTTCAGTGATTAATATGTCTCAGTGTTATTTTTTCCCTTCTTCATTTGTAGGTAACTCATAAATTGTCAGTTGCTTTGTACTATTATACATCAAGTATTTTCTGAAATTCAGGTAGCAACTCTGTCACTGGTCCCATGGACTATTATTGTGATGAGAGAGAAAAGACAAATGACCACCTGCAGTCCACAGAGTTCTGTTTAACCACTCTTCTTAGAAGTTCAAGAGGATAAATATTTTTCTGATCAGAAGCTATGATTTGAAGCACCAATCATCTGAACAGATGCAGAATAAGTAATGAGAAAAATGAAGTGTTATTCATTTCTCCTCTTGAAATAAACTGTAATTAAATATACTTTATTTATGCCTTTTTGAATCCTATGTTCTCCTCCAATAGAAAATCTCCAGTTACAGTATATGCTTCATTGATTCCAATTAATTTCTTTAGATGATACAATTCCCCAACGAATAATGTGTGTATAGGCTTACTGAACACTTCCTTCTAGTATACTAAAATTAATGTTATTCCTGGGAACTTTTACACTCACTTGATGCAATAAAAGAGACATTGCAATAAAGCATTGCAACATTTTTATTTCTAGCCTCAGCCTCCAATGAAAATTACAATCTCTCCAGACAGAACAAATTCATATTTGTAAGCTACAGATATTAACAATTCCTTATTTAAGGGAGGCTAGAGGAAAAAAAAGTTTCACCTATACTTAATCTTTCTAAGTATAACTAGGGGGAAAAAAGAAAAAAAAGGCAAATAAAAGAAAGACCTATTTATTTTGTGGGTATTATCGAATATTCTGAATTGGAAAGGACCCACCAGGATCATTGAGTCCAACTCCTGGTCCTTCACAGAACACAGCTAAGAACAGCATCATGAGCTGGACAGCATTGTCCAAATGCTTCTTGAACTCAGATAGGCTCAAGACGGTGACTCTATTTCCCACTTTTCCTTATTTTCTCTCTTTGTTACCATTTTTCAGGAACTTCTACAGGACAAATGCATCATTAAGGCATCTATTTCCAATCAAGAATGCTGAAAGTTGCTTCCTGTCCTGCTGCTTTGTTGGCCTGTTTGGATAGTAACTATCCCATCCTACCGAAAAACACACGAAAAATATGGAAACATTCATTCTAGTAGAATAAAAGGCCCTTTCTCGGTTTAATGTTTGCTACTTATTTCTAGTCTTAGACATCATAAATATTCAAATCCTACAGAAAATCTGTCCTTCAAATTGCAGGCATCCCTTTCACCGTCCCATTATGTTACACGGCCCATTTCTTGGCTAAATGGCAATATATCAGATCCAAACATGTTTAAAGTGGGATCTAGTCATACCACGCATATAAACAGAAGATGGGGTAAAATGATGCAATAAAAGCAAAGCCTTTGATTGTCATTTAAACTTGGTGGTTTCTCACCGCCTGACCTCACTGTAGATACAGAATTATGATTCTGGGGAAAACAAGTATTTGTCCATACTGTTAAGACAAACAAGAAGCAATTATTCCTTTGATTACATCTGCTACAGCATCCTGATTGAGAACACCTCAGGATGCATTCAGACAGGATCAAGTTTTATTAGGATGTTAAGAGCACCTCGTTGCAAAAGGTAGCATCTGAAGGGAAAGCTCTTATTAATGTAACCTAGAAATTACAGCACTCACAAAGTCAGTCTATCAGACGTGTATCTTTCTAACCTAACCACCAACCTAAAAGTTGAGGACTCCTTTTGAAGCTATGATACTGTATAGAAACACACAAGACCTGTGGGATAAGAATGAGCCTGAATTCACACTCAAGTGTGTAAATACAAAGTAGATCTGGTAAAAATCTCAAAAGCAGTAGATCAGTCTGTCCACTTACCAGTCAAATACATTTAAGCTATAGCTATCTCCCAAAAATAGGCATAAATATATAATGTTTTAATACACATGTATTTATTTATTTATATTTATCTCCTTATTTGTTTAGAGCACTAATGTACAATAACTAGTAACTCTTCCTCTCAAACCCAAAAGAAAGTAACAATTTTTTATCTACTTATCAATTTATTGTGTAGCTGTGGGACATGTCTGTTTATTTCACTCTGAAAGGTCTACAATGGAGCAAGGCATTCAGAACCCCCTCATTCACCTGTCCTTTTTAAACCTTTAGTGGAGATATAATACATTCACCCCTTTACTGACTGAAGTATGAACACACAGCCAACACAGATCTGGTCATTGAATTTGGCCAGGAAAACTACCCTTACTAAAAGGAATTTTCAGTGAGAGATATTAAGATTGCAGATGGGGGAATAAAAATGGTAATACTTAAAACACTAATGAGTTAGTATTAGAAAAAAAAAAAGAAAAGAAAATAAATGAGAAAATATGTAAATGAGGATGAAATTCTACTTGAAGCAAAATTGAATTTGCTGTACATGCAGAAAGTATTTGATGCACAGCTTGAGACTTATATTTTGAGATTTAAATAAGAACTTGATATAATCACTCTTTTGTATCATCTAAATTTCCAGCAGGTGTCCCAATTACTTTCATCCTCTCATGAGCTATAAGGTATGCAGCCCTAGGACAGAAGCATTGCTATCCAATAACTGCATCAAGTGACTCACAACATGAATTTTATCTAGCTCATCAGGTAATAGACTAGCTTCAGGAAGCTGTCTGACCTTCCTCTCAAAAGTCAACATGGTTTCCTCAGCCTAAAATCTTTAACAATGTGTATTGCCTTTCTAAAATTTTTTTTGTGCCCTGAAGTTCAAAATCTATTCCAGACTACAAAATAAAAGGAAGAAAAATCTTTTATTTGCCACAGGAAGCATAGTTTTTATAACAGAGACTGCCTCAGAAGCATCTGAAACAATTACATAAACTGCTCAGGGAAAAACATTTCATATCAACCACAAAAACTTTTCAATATAGATAGATATATAGATAGAGATACTCAGTTTGTTTTACAGAAAGCTCAATAAAGTATCAATAAGCAACATAAGCCTTTCAAGGGTATTTGTTATGCAGCAATAATCCATGCTGAGTGCCATAGATGGCTGACAATGGCAGGGAATTATCTCGACACAATTTACACCCTATTGTGCACTTCTGCTTAATTTAACAGCAAGAACTCAGCTTCCCCTGTGTGTTTCTATAATCATTTTACAACAGAAGCCTCATTCCAGAGATTTTCCTTCAAAATAAACCTGATCAAGTCCTGACTGTGACAACAGATGGTGATAAAGCAGATGTACCATTGCATCTGAAAGTTCAGTGACTGTCAGTCAAGAGCTGCAGGATGGCTACTATGAGGTACCACAGAACAGAATATTGGAAAATAATTAATTAATTCAAGAGACAAGTAAAATTAGGAAGAAAAAAAACCACAAAAAATAATACACTAAGGAGAGGGAAAAAAAAACATGGCGCTTAACGTACTTCTAGAACAGACTTGTTTTCTTCTGAGGACATGTCATATTTCAGAACTGTCTGCTTAATCACTGCATTTCCAAAATACCAATACAACAGCAATGGAGTCTATTATCCTGTAATTAGTAATAAAAAAAAAAAAAAGAAAGGTATATGTTGTAATTCATACAGTTGTTTATCAGTAGAATAGATGTTGTCCTATCAGTCTTATCAATTCACCTGAGCAATGGAATTCACCTTTTTAGATGCAATAGAGATGCAACACCTCTTTGTGTGTTGCGTCTCTAAGGAAAGAACACTGGCTTGATTGACAGGAAAGAGTCACCATGGCATCTGTGTGTAATCACCTTTATACAGTACATGTAAGTCAGCTTTTACTAAATAAACTCACTGAGTCAAGCTTTTAGAATTGATTTTAAATGAGATTATTCTAATTGTAGAACTTTAATAAAACTGGACAACACCCCATTAAAGTGGAATATGAGGTGATACAACACAGCTGATCAATAGATGTGTAGATCTATCTATGTACATAGATGTGTATAGTTGTTTTCATTACATTATAGAAGAAATAGACATAACCATGTATATTTTTGAATGCCATGAGGTATATCCCATCACCCCATTCTTCGCCATCAAGAATGTAAAATGTCTGCAAAACAGAAATCTGTGAAATCTGACACAATGATACCCCAGTTTCTGGCCTTAGTGTGGCATCAGTTCATTATGCCATAGTCCTGTCGTAAAACTGAATTCAACACAGTTAAACACTCTTTTTCATTCTCACATGATTCTCATTATTAACTGTCAACTTTGAACAGACCAGCTACCAATTCTTTTCCCATAAAGCAATAAAATTCTAGAGGGACACATTATCCTTAAAAGCTAAAATTTTTCAATAAAAATTTGCTATCTTCTGTAGATACAAATATTTCAAAAAGTCTCACGCTACCTTTGGAAAAATGAGAAATATTGTTAAAAAAAAAAAGGATTATAGCATTCTTCCCCATTATATTTTTTTTTGTGAATTCAGCATATGAAAAGTGAAGGGTCATGCCCTTTTTGTTCATCTTAGTGGAGATGAGACACACAACATAGGAAATGAACGTTTTAAATACACTCCTCTGCCATCATATTTTTATCTGCTTCATGTGAAACCTTTTGATTTGACTGTTGCCCATGTGGTACAGAAGCAAGTGTCTATTTATTACATTTGTGAACATGTATGTGAACATAGCAATAATCAATGAAATGAAAAATCCACTCCTTGAATTTGCCACGTGCCATATCTGTTTTTGTACCATTGCATTGTTGAGTGAAATGGGAATCAGCAAGTTATGACTTTCCCAGCTGCAATTTTTGAACATTTTACTTACTTGTTCACACAGGGACAGGAAGAGGTGGACTGTAGGCCAGACTAAGATTTAGATCTAAACCTTGAATTCTACTGTGTACCTAAGCCAGATGTTGCCAAGTCACCCTCCTGGCATGGCAACCAGTAAAAGCCAAATCCCAACGAACCCCAAAGAGCAAATGAGAGTTATAATGTGAAGTAAAATTTCTAGTAATTTCTAGTAGCTGGAGGCTACATTTGGTTTCTCACCCTGAAAAGGATCAGAAGGCTTTATAAGGACTGCCCAATGCTCATTTCTCTACATGCTATCAAGTAGATTTTCAGCTGAGATCAGCATATTTGCAAATTCATAGTGGATAATGAAAAGATTGAGAATTGAAAAGGACTGGGCAGTGTTTGTCCTTCTTACACCACCACAGTTTACTGACCTGTCATTTGGAAAGAGCCAGCAGGGAGTTGATGCTGCCTTTCAAAACTCACCTGCTTAATGATGGCTCTCGCAGGAGCTGACATTTGCTGTAATCAGTGTAACAGCTCATCAGAGGTCAGGACTTCCCAAGAAAAGGAAACATGACCATGTTTCCACTCCCATCTTGGCTGATCAACTAGAGAAGCCTCTGGCTGAAGCCTTGAAATATTCCACTCTTTGTGCCTCTCTGCTACGAGGTCTATATAATTTTTTCTCTGAATTTATGGAAATTTTGTCAACAACATCATACTTCTTAGTGCATATTTGAAATATTCAGTACATTTTGAGTCCAAAATTATTTATTTTTCTCAACCACTTGCTATTATACTCTTAAATGTTACTATTTATATCCAATGCTTACAGTTCCAATATAGAAAACACAACTAATTTTCTATTTTTTACCATTTCAAGTGTTCTTTTCATCACTGTCAACTCAGTGAGGGGGAGCTTTATTTCCCTCTTCTCCCATAGTCTTCTTCAAACTTTTTTTTTGTCTGTGGAGTCCTCTTGCAGCATTTTTTGCATCATCTTTCCACCACTGTTAAATGTACTACCACCATTCTGAGAACTTCTTATTGCTTCATGCTGTCCAAATAATTACCACCTTCTTATCAATACCCATCACCTTTGAAATTTAAAATTTAATTACTATATGTTATCTTTCTAATGATTTTCCAGACAACCTACCTTCACAATTACTGTATTAAACGAAACTGCCACATTGAGTACAGTCAACAAGACCTTTCTAATTACTTTTATCTTTTTAACTTGCTGCAATTGAGATGTCTGGATAACACTGTTGGAGTTACAGTATCTTACAGACCTTTGCAAGTACATTTGTTTCCTCATTGTAATGCTAATAGATCTGTCTGTGCTCCTATTGTCTTCTCCATATCAAGAATATTTTCCTGAAGGTATCCTATGGGTTGGTTCCTTGACTCTAGTTTGAAAACTGCCTTCCCTTTTTATTTCACTAATTAAAATCCACATACATATGTATAAAAATTCTAAGTGAAAATAACCTTCAATTACCCTGCTAGAGCTCATTAAAAAAAAACTGTGGGTATTTGTTAAGTGAAATTAAATATACACACGTTTGGTTTTTTTTTTTTTTAGTATAATATTATGAAGACTGCTTTTAATTTTATGATGTGCTTGCAGAACGAAGTTAAAACTAGCTGTTCAACCTCTTCGACAAAAATTAATTTTATTTTAAAAAAATCAAGATGACAAGACTATTTGAGATTTTAGATAATTTTTTTGATAAATGATGTGTTGATATAACAAGTAGAGTCCTTTTCTCTGCATACCATGTTGATACTTGTTGCACATGAAGACAGAAATTAATCTTACATCTGTAGCCTTTTCTGATTCTACTAAAAAATATTATTTTACTATTTCACTTAAATTAAGTGATTGTTTTCTAGCTTCTTTTATGATAAAAACTACAAGCCTCTCTACATAAGGTAAGACAAAAAAGAAAATCTGGTTTTGAATTCAATGTTCCCTAAAATTTCTGACATCCACAGATAAATAAACCTTTTTCTTCTTCAATATTTGACAGGCAACAAGACTGTACCAGTCTCACTGCCCATCAAATCAGCCTGTTTCCCATTTGACCTTTTGACTGAGTTTCTTGGAGCGCTCCACAGTATTTCCTTTGGAGTATAATGATTGGTGCTGTTGAGGGATTAATGCACTATAATTACAGGCTGTCCTGACAGATACCATGGCCGAAATGCCTTGTTGACTCTGTGTACCAAGGGTTCCAAAGCAGCAGAGATCCCTAAATTATATGTTAGAGTGGTGGGACATTTTAACTCTCATCTATATTTTTTTGTCTTTATTTTTTACAGTAAGAAAAACAAAGAGGTAAGTTCAGGGTGAATCATAACATTGAAAATTGAGCCAATTAAATGCTTTTTGTTCATTAAGTCAGTATCTTCTTCCTTCTTTTGAGATAGGAGTCGGATCTGATGTTATGAAAATTATTATGAAAATTCCCAAACACAAATACTAACTTCATCTATTGTAACTTCATTTATACCCTTATATAGTTGTTATTATTGTTAATATTAGTAGTATTATATGATTTTCATTAATTTTTTGCATTTGTGTATCTTCTCATGAAGAAAACAGAAAACAAAACAGAATTATCTCCCTCCTTTGTTACTTACACTCAGCACAAGTCCATATGGATAAATTTGGACTAGAGAAAGGGAACTGACAAATATATTGGCTAGCTGCAGATTTGGAGTAAGGGAGGTGAAAACACTTTTCTTCCTCAAATCTGTCCTCTTGAAAGCAAGTTTACAGTTCAGTCCTATACATATTTCTGTCCTTTTTATGAGGAATCAATTTTTTTCTTATGAATCAGATTGCTTTATTTCCCTTTAACAAGTTTATTTGCGTGGAAATTATCATTATATAATTAATAGTTATCATACAAAACATAGACATAATTAACTGCACAGTGTACTGAGTATTACCTTCATAATTTTTATTCATATTTTACTTAAAATAGTTGTGTAGATATTAATTTTTTTGCCTACATTTGTCAACAGGCAAAAAAAAAAAAGAAGAAAAAAAAGACCATACATTTTCAGAATTTTGGAACATTGATTCATTCTCGTAAATTCTGTAAAGGATAATGATAACATTCCCCTTTTATAGCAAAATTGGTAAGACACAATCTGAAGAAAAGTATATATACCCGCATCAAATAAATTAATTTGAAAAGATTAGGTATGTTCTTACTTTGATGGAACACTCCAATTCCCTTTGAGAAAGTAAAAACACCAAGGTATTCTCTAAAGAAAATCTACTGAGAATTCTTCAGGTAGAATAATGAACAGCTATTGCACAATTAAAGATAGTTCAAGTTAGAATTAGAATTATAAATTTAAAAAATCCCAAATTTTCTTTTTCTTACCTGCTGGTTAACGGGAAAATTCCTGTTGATTTTTTTAATCTATAAAAATGAATAAAGAAATAGATTAATACTCAGCCACTAGAATGAAAAACAAAACAAAACAAAACCCCCAAAACCCCTGGATTTTAGACACATATATTAGACTCTCCAAATTACCCTTGTAAAAAAGAAAATAAAATCTCCTGCAGTAAAGGAACTGAAACCTTTGGCAAGCTCATTGGAACAATGGGATATTTCTGTGGTCACTGTGGTTCATTCTGCTGTTTAGAATCCAGGAGACATGCATATGTACAAAATTATTACTAAATTCTGAAACACTATGTAATTTTCTTTTATTGTTTTTTTTTTCTTATTAGAAGATATAAATAAACTAGAATATTTAACTCTAAATAAAATTATTTCAGAGCAACTTGCTGTCAACCACCAAAGTCATCAAACTCTAAGCAAGTTCCTTTCCTTAATAAATGATGGAGATTTGGGTTGGAACAGCTTTGGAAACACCACTTACTCTACCCTTTTATCCTAGGTGCAAAATCAAGTATGCAAAATCAGTTCTGATAATTGTTCCAGTGATTTTTTTTTCTTAAAACATTCAACAATATCCCTAGGTGAAAAATAAAGAGAAAACCAGGCTGAGACTCTTAATTCATGACAAGCTTCTGCTTAGACCTCCATCTGAACAAGTATTGCCAGTTTTCTAACACAGAAGTGTCCAATACAAAGAGAATTATGTGTAGAACATACTCGTTTCTACCATTACTAGAAGAAAAGTGTCATTTTTAAGCATAAGCTCTGAAAGATTTTGACAACCTAGTAAATCTAAAATGTGCATTCATGAGATACCTAATACCTAGAACAAAAACATATTTAAAGTAAAGACATTGTCAACTTGGCCTCTGTATAGAATTGTAACGGAATGATCATCAAAGCCCTGAAAACACAGTATAACATTAAACTGCTTCAACCAACTTGCAACATCTTTTTTAGAAGAAAAGAAGACTCACCACTGAATTTCCTCCACTGTTTACAATATTGTCCCTAAACAGCTACATGCAGAGATGTGAGTGGCAGTGTGTTTTGCAGATTTCAGAACCAGGATGCAGTAACAAGTTTTTGAATTCCTCATGCAAATACTGAGCAAGTGTCACTGACATCCCACAGTTTTGCTACCAAAGGATAATTCCCACTGTCAAGAACATGCTGGCAAGCAATTTCAGTTGGTTTTCAAATGTATCCCAAATCAAAAGTGTCAGAAGAACATTTCTACCCTTCCTTCTTTCTTCAATGTTAGTTAAGGAGAAGCATTAGAGGAACAAGGACATTCAAGGGACAAAGAAATAGTATAAAATTAATCCATACAAGATATCAACTATCTAATGTGATCTTTTAAAACTAAAAAGAAGACAAAACCCACATTTTTTTTACCTAAAAAATACTTGAAGGCTTATGAGATTTATTCCGAAATCAAACATAAATTACTCCAGCATGATAAATCCCTGTTTGTGTTACTAGAAACTATTAAAGCCTTGTTAAAAGCATGTATTTTAATATAAGCAAAGACTACAGATAAAAACCTGAAAATTTAATGTTCTGAAAGAAAAATGTAAGAAAAAAAAATTTACTTTTCTAAACAAAATACTGAAAATATTTACTTAGTGGCAAGCTACAGTTACATATGAAATAATTTAGGACTGGTTTAGTTTACTTCAAACACAGAGATTTTTTTTTAACAGATACAAACATTAAGTGCATTGTGTACTGTTAATGTTCTTCTGAAATGTAAATACATACTTGAAATATCATTTTTCTCATTCAGAAATTTCCAGCTCATTTTCTTAAATACAATTTAAGTACCTATATTACATAGTTGTTTTAACTGCTGTTATTTTAATTAAAACAACCATGTTTATCTTTCAGGTAATAAGGTGATTTCTTGAAATTCATTCTTTTTAATTCTTTTACAGAAACATCAAAACTGCATTATAGTTGTTCAAGTCTACCTGAAACTGAAAATTGTTAAGTATGATTAGTTTTAGGAACACCTAAATGTTTATCATTCATGTTCATAAATACTGAACATTACAAAATAAAAAAGTTCAACAATTAGGCAGCATGCATATGTTCTTCCCAGTATATAACAATGTACATTGAGTAAAATTTAATTTCCATATCTAAAATATTTGGTAATTAAAACCTAAAAGTAAACATTTTCCAGGAAAGAAGAGAAAAAAAAAATCTTCAGTTACTTTACTGGTTATCTAAAAGAGAAATGTTGCTTCAGTCTTCCATAACTTTACTGAACTCACTGTAATGCTATGTGTAATTGAGCAGAATCATATCACACAGCTCTATGCAACTGATGCAATTAAATAAAATTTGTTTTCACCAGTACAATATACTGCAAATATATATGAATATGTTTCTAAATAAAACACACCAGCAGATACTATACAAAAAAAAAAAAACAGAGGTGTTTTGAGAACATTAGTTAGAAAGATGTGTTAATATAGAGCAATTAAAAATCAAGAATGGCACGAAAGGAGACAGAAGCAGAAAACAAACTCTTGTGGGAAGGCAAAGACAATGTAGGCTGATTTGAAGTTAGAAAGAACTCCTTGCTTCTAATTTAAGCACAAAAAAACAGATGCTGAGGGGTGATATTCTATTCTGATTCAATTTCCTTGAGTGCAAATTAGGAAAAAAAAATCTAAGAACACAATAGATAAAGTGATTTGGGACCTGATGATCAATTCAAGGTGGAAGGAGGAAGGAGTCAAAAAGAAGGTCTGTGCAGTATCTTGCATCTGACAAGCAAATAGGTAAGTAGTGATAATACAAGACCAATAATGGAATCATAGAAACACAGAATGGTTTAGATTGGAAGGAATATTAAAGATCATCTAGGTCCTGCCCTCTACTATGGTCAGGGACACCTTTCACTAGACCAGGTTGTTCAGAGCTCCATCCAGAGTTCTGGCTTTGGAAACTTTCAGGGATGGGAAGAATATATTTTAGTGAAAGCTATCAAAGACTGGTTCAAAGCGTAACTGATTTTTAATGGTACAAATATATTTTACAAGATACGTTCCAAAAAATCATCTCACAGTATGTTTGGACATCATAGACATGAAGAATACTTGTCAAGGAGATGATATGGAGTGGAACATAATGAAAAATGTCCCATGGCCAAATTCAGTCATTTTTGTGCACAAGATGTTGCAACCACAGATGGATATTTTCACAGTGATGGCTGTGCCTGCTCTGCAGAGGAAACAAACAAGAACACGGAACACAGCGCTTCTCAGCAGGAACACAAATGAGCAGGCCTTGTCTTCAGGTGCACACGACAATTGCAAATATTTGGGGCTTTTTGGATTTTATTATTTAAAAGTATGTGTGACAGGGAAGCAGTAATGCAGAAGAATGCTGTTCCATACTATTATCTTTTTGCATGAATTGTAGCCTATTATTGTTGTCCTCTGCTGAAATGAAGCTGATTAAGCTCATAAAAGCTTGGCTTTAAATTTTCACATTCAGTTAAAGCTGAACTGAATTGTTCATGCCTCTGAGAGATACTGTTTCCGACCTTTCTGGGGCAAATAGCACAGCAATAAGTATTTTCAGTTTCTATATGAGGATTTTAAAGTGTAAGTTGAAAACTACTATTTATTAGAGGTTTTTTTCCCCTTTCTTACCTATTTATATTAATGAAATTTGCTATTGCAATTTAATCACAGGATCCCCATGAGATGATGAGGAAATGTATCTTTCAATAAGCACCAAGGACTCTTAATAGTAGTAAGATCAAGAGGTTCCAGGTTTCTCCAGTCCTTAAAATTTTAAATAGAAGGAATCAGATGTTTGAAAACTCTATGTGACACCACACTTGCTTTGATCCTATTTCATGATAAACTATACTGTAAATTAGACTCAAAGTTCCAAAAGGGTAATGGGAAAGATGACTAATAGACAATTAAGATTCAGGTAATACATCTGGTCCTCTACAAGAAAGAATACCAGAGTAGATGTTAGTTGTTAGGACAGAGATCCTGACAGAGACAATTCCCTAGGAGTACCTAGGGGAACAGCCAAGAGTGAAGGGCATCATATGAAACAAGTGGGCACCAGTGCCTGCTCAGCCTTTTGCTGACTTAGGCAGCAAATAAGACACTCCCACACTTTCACATCTCATGAGCTCTCATTTTTTTTTCAGTCTGGAAATATCATATAACTTTGCAGATCACAGTAATTTTCCATTTTAAAAATAACCTTTTATTATTTTAATTTATACTAGCCATTTATATGGATTTTCCCAGACAATTTAGACTCTGTAACCTTGTCTATGAATTGCTTGCATTACACAACTGCTGACTCACATTTATTGACAGGTAATTAAAATAAAATAGCTTGAGAAGAATGTAAATTCACTACATAGTTCATCTCATGCAACAGACAAGCAACGATATAATTTCTGCCATTGGGATGGTAAGTGGTTCCAAAGAGGAAGCCAAATCATTAAAATTTAACGGAAAACATGAGTCCATGCTGTGCTAATCTTATGTTAATGAATAAGAAAGAGTACATAACACTTCAAATTACTAGTTGGTTAGTCTTTCCATCCTTGCTAGGTGTTTGTTTACTCAATGGGGTAAGTAAGTAGCTGTAAGATTGTGAAATGTTATTGTCCAAGGGTTTATGTTGAAAGAATCAGAGAAGATTTGAAAGAAGCACGCAACAGGCCCCACAAAGGACATCATATAGTGGTGAATGCATTCAAATATATGTATAATTGCCTATAGAACAAATATAGCAATTCTTGGTGCTGGTTTTATCAGCTGCAGTAGATTTTGGAGTTCACACTAAATATCTGTATAAGCTAAGTTATGCAAAATGATCAGTCAATATGTTCTGGAAAATATGGAAGCATAGGAAGTACTTAATTCACATCTGCTTCTTGACCTACCACTGATGGCACCATTCTGTCATGTGTTGACCACATTTTGAACCTGAATGGTTCAAAGGATAAAAGACTGGGATTATTTCCATCATTCCTAGCATTTTCCTGTCATAGTTGGATTTTTCTCAAGACTAGACACACTGGGTTGCAAACACACTCAGCCTGAAGGAGATCAGCATCAACTTCCTTGAAGGAAGAAAGGGAAAAACTCCAGAATATACGAACAGTTGCATAGAGGAGAGGCTTGATCCAACACTGAATAATGCATAAGCACAAGCATGACCTCTGCTTTCGAGTCTGTTCCTATAGATACCTGCAGGCTGAATCATCCTCACTATGGTTCCTAGATGAGAACAAAAGTGAGAACCAAGATGGTATGTTTCAGCTTATGTAATCAATGTTATAAAACCTCTCTTGGGAGTAAAAAAATTACAAAGAGATCAAATATATGTAAACTTCACAGACAATGAGGACACAGTAGACATTATTCAGGAAGTCCCTAATCAGTTGTCTGAAGAAGTCCTAAAGCAGCAGATGGCTGGAAAGACAAAAGGAAATATCATTACACTTTTGTTATCACCAGACACAGGACTAGATGGATCTTTATTCTGGTACAGTTTAACAGTTCTCATGAATCATCTTAATCCATATGGAAACTAAATTTTTTCATTTTAATCCTACATAGGAGTAGAGGAAGAGAGTCCTGAGATAATCTTGAGGTCACATCTGGAAAGCAGAACTCTAAAAGATTCCTTTTAAATCCTACTGACTGTCTTTATTAGCCAGCTGTACAAAATAAGCAGAGAGCTTCCATGCTTTAGTGTGCGCCCATAAATGCAGATATTTGATAAATACTTTTGAGGACAACAAAATATAGCTGGTAAAAGTCAGGAGTGCACCTCCAAAAACAGAAGCAGATGAATACAAGTAATTCTTAAGAGATATGTTAAGCTTTTGAAAGAAAATATTTGTATATTGAGAGTTATTAGTAATTTAGGACACATAATAGCACTATCAAAGCATGAATGGCCATCTGAAATATGATCACAAACCTGCATATTATTAAGCCTTTTACTTTTTCACTCAAAAGGATTCAGTGATACATTGAACAGCACAAACACGGAAGTAATAGAAGGATATCAGAAAGAAATACCAGATTTGTGCCTATTACACGGAAGCATAGTGGGAGCCCTAAGGACAAAAACCCAAAACGTACTCTTCAAACATCTGTGAAGTTCCAATAATAGGATTGCAATTAATTTTACCCCAATTATTTTTTTTAAGTATTATACTTTTTTTTTGACTTGACAGATTAATGGCATCACTCAATCCTGCAATATTTAACAGCCATTCCTAAAACTGAATGTCACCTTAATGACAATATTTTTATTGCGTCTCTTTAAAGAAGACACCTGTGATGCAAACCTTTTTATAACAGTGAATCTCCATAAATAAAATACCAACAGCAATATGCATACTATTAGAGACACTGAAAACAAATTAAATCCAGTGCCTGAAGAAGCTATTATGATCCCATCTGAAAGTAAGAAACATGCCTCTTTGTACTGAAGATGTATTAGAAGAAGTGTGAACAAGAAGAATTGAAAAGATATGGAAAAAACCTGACAAGGAGACACTGGAATCATGCTTCAGATAACAAAATGCAACTGGATAATTGTGGTTTAAATCATAATAGTAGTTGCTCACTGGAGTATGATTACTGCAGTATCAATCATACTAAGAGTTAAAACATCTGGTGTTACTTATCACTACAGAGCAAGGATGTCATGTCATTTTTCCAGCAGAAAGCAGACTTAAATTCTTAAATTAAACTATTAAAAATTTATCTATATGTCTCTCTTGGTGTAAAATACCAGATTTCATTATCTCTTGATTTTTCAAGACGATTAAATATTATAGATAAGCCCAACTTCAATTTTACTTTTCACTTACCACTTCATTACAACTTAATGTTTAGACAATATAATGCCCAGTATATAGTATTTAGTTTCAGAATTTTTCACCAAATGACGGGGAAAATCCTTAATAGTATCCACAGTTTATCTTATCCTAGTATTTCTGAATGCAAGTTGCAAGCACTGATATGAATTTGTCAAATTCTATAATAATACTAAAGAACAGCAACATATGGCTGAAAAGCAACTCAATTGATTAAAGCTGTTTGTCGAACCCATTTGTACAGTTCTGCCATGATGAGTCTCTTAATGCCTCATAAGTCAATCTGTTAGCAAATACACCTCTACTTAGCATTGGAAGTTCTCCTTATATTGAACCAGACTCCTTCCAGTTGTAGTTAAATCCCATTGCTTCTCATGTAATCCATCACAGAACCAAAAAAGAAACTGCTTGCTCCTTGTGTAGTTTTTCTTAAGTTGAAACATTATTCTTTTCTTCAGGAAAAGCCAGTTCCATTTCACCCCGTATTTTCTTGCAAGTTCATGCTATTGTCAAAGAAGCCAGAGTCAATTTTGGTAGGCTACTTTTGCATATGGACACTGAATGACACACATTTTTCCTGCATGACCAGGCGAACTGACTAACACATTACAACAGCTCTGATCCCCTCAGCCTTCTTCCAAGAGTCTTGAGCCACTTTTTATCTTCTTAGAGTGACACAGAAATCAGTCACGCCTGCATGAAGGAGCAGTCACAGGTAATTGTCAGTTGACTAGATGGCTTTGGCAATATCCCTCAGATTTAAGATCCTGGTAGACAGAAGACTTCCCACAATATTAGGTCCAGGCACTAGACCAAAGTTTTCATCACACACAGGAGTGAGTCACTCATGACCAACCAATATATCTTTTCCTCATGGGAAGAATGATCCTTAATCTCACAGCTTTTCCAGCCTGCCAAGCTTCCATTTTATTTTTAATCCATTCTGTCGTTAGCCTTGAAACTTCAGCTCCTGTGGGCAGCATTTTAATGCATCACTGCCTGAGGAGGGATCATTTTCCTATGAAGAAAATCTGTGAGTTGAAATAGCTTGTTAGCTAGGTTTTCCTCAGCCACAGTAGGTGCTACTGTAGATCTTCCTGGCTTGTTACCAATCACCTTCTCCACACCCCCATTCCAGATTTCACCCTCTCTGTTAGCTTTCCTTTTCTAACTACTTCTTAAGAGATTTCACCAGCACATACACTACAGCTGAGGCATCTTCCTCCCTCCTCAGCCTTCTTTGGGAAGGGAACTGCAAACCATAACTCCTACGAATTCAGTTTAAGATTTGGATTTAGACATCTATACTGTTGGTTCCCACCTAAAGTTTCCACTTGAACTGTTAGCAAGTATTGGAAGAAAAATACATCACAACCCCACTGACATTTTCATCAGAGGTTTTCTCTGTGTATAATATGTTTGCTGAAGGTCATTACTCTCCTTTTATTCCTTCCCCCTAAAAGTCCTATCCACAGCTTTTGAGCCGCTTTACTGAGTCAAATGGCTCGTTTCCTTTTAGGTCCTTCTTTCCAAACTAGTCTTTTCATTCTGACTGGACTGAAATAGAATAAAGTTTGTTGAAGACTGCAACTAAACATATTTTGTTCCTCTGTCCTTAGTCTATAGACAATCTACTGACCTTTCTCATGAAGAATTTCCAAGTTTGTATTGTTTCAGGATTCCTCAATTTTGTACAGATAATAACATTTGCAGTTCATAGTCCAGAATTTTATATGAAAAAGGGGGTAATAAAATATCAGAAGAAATTAGGAATTATATGCTATTACATAATATACAATTGCAGATAAAAGGAGACAACTGTCTTGACAGAACCTAATAGAAATATAGCTAGTGATTTTTAAAATACATTTAATACTTACATCACAGCATGCCAGTCTAAATGAACTGATGCTAAAATTCATTAAATTGGCCAGTTGCCAATAGAATAGACAAATAACTTTACCTGAGGCAACAAAGCTCAAGAGGTTTTCTTTAGTCTTTACAGGTATTATATCTTTTACCACTCCATAATCAACCCCTTAATTTACTTTAGTTTGAGTGGATCAAAAATAAAATTATAGAAACACCTTTTCTTTGTTGTGTTATGTCACATTTCACTTCTTCTGTCTAAAAGAATAACACAATTCTATTCTCTTGAACTTCTCAGGAATAACAGCAATATTTATGAGACAATTTGGCTGACAGCACCAGATAAACTTCTTGTAAGCTAAAAAAATCACTTGTTATTACATTACTTAGATAATTTGCTTGACATAAAAGAAAATCGGTGTTGAAAACTAAGTTCACATGATAATAAACTTGGTATTAACACAATTGCTAAATTTTATATTACAAAATAAAAAGAAATTTCATATGTAAGATCATTATAAACAGCTGAGTTTTTCAGTACCTGTTTCTGCTGGAAGACCCCCATTCATCTGTATAACTGATCATTTTAAATTCACTTGAAACACTACAAAATTATTTTGTACTGCTTGTATAGTTAAAAGTCATGTCCTCATATTTTATAAAATACACCCTGCCCCTCCTTCTGATACAGAACAGGTCTCACTCTACTCTGTATTCAGATTAATCACAGACTCACTCTAGCACTGTATTAAGTTATATCCTGAGCTGACTTTTAATGAGAAACTCTTTGGCAATAAAGTTCCCAGATTGCCATAAATAGGAAAAATTGTACTCTTCTTAACCTTCTTTCTCTTAACAAGCCATTAGCTTAAAAAGTCTTGGATTTCCTTCCCTTCTAAGGAATACAGTTCTCTCTGTTGATCTCCAATTTCACCTCAAAACTAAGAATTCATTATAAAATACTATGCAAAAAATCTCTGTAAATATGGGTTTTCTCAAGTATCTTCTTGTATTTCAGAAACAGAATGCTCTACTGATCAATATAGCCAAATAAAAGTGTAAAGAGCTGTGTGTGAGTGGGACCATGGATGAAAGGTAGGTCAAGGAGTAGAAGATGTCAAGGGAGAAAAAAGAGTAGGGTAAAAGTTTTTGCACAAATGAAATAATTTTCATCTCAGACTTTGTTGTTTTCCATCTTCTTCTTTGAGAAGTGTGTTCAAGGACCATTTAATTTTAAGAATATTATTAAACTGACAGTAGTAATAGATGGCATATTTCTTGCTTTGGATATGATATTTTAATCCTAAAATAGGAAGAAGTATAATAGTTAAGATCAATGGGATTTTCTTGAACCTCTCATAAACTTCCAATTTATTGGCATTAAGAATGGCTAAGACAAACACTGAGGATGTTACGAGGAAATTTATAGATTACTTTTACTTAAGTCTGCATTTTGGACAGATTTCAGAACAGCAACTCCCTATCTAATTGTATTCTAGCAGTAAAGGAGACTGTTTAGTCAAAAGTATAGATTTTTGCTCTATCAGTATTTCTAGTAGTTCAAACATGATTTAGAGAGGGTCCATAGAAAGGCCACAAAGACAATGAAAAGACTGGGAAGCCTGCCATAAAAGGAAACGCTAAAAGAACTGGGATTGTTCAGCCTTGAAAATAGAGGGGTTAGTTCCAGTATTTAAAAGGTGATTACAAAGATGGAGACTCCCTTTTTACAAGAGTCACAGGGAAAACACAGGGGTAATGAGTACAAGATACTCCTGTGGAGATTCCAATTAAAAACAAGAGGAAAATTTTTGACAATGAGAACAGTTGATCATTGGAATAACCTCCCCAGGGCAGCGGTGGATTCCCCAGCTTTGGATACTTTTAAGATTCACCTTAATGGGGTTCTGGGCATCTTGTCTAGACTGTGCCAAGAAAGACTGGATCAAAGTATCCTCGAGGTCCACTTCCAACCTGATACTCTAAGATTCTATAATGCCATAAGCTAAAAAATAAAAATAATAGTATCCCACATTTTCAAGATACCAAGATTCAATTCTCTAATTCTCTAATTCAACAGTTGCAAAATTCTCTAAGTTTCAACATTAAAAGGGATATTGAAGGAAGAATCATCCTTATGACACTTAAATTACTGGAATCAATTAAAAAATATTATTTTTCCCCCACAATGTCTTCTCTCATTATTTTAGAGAAATTCTAGTTGTCTATTATAGACATTGTCCTTCCTGAAAGAAAAAGTCATGCACACACTGAGAAAATTACTCCAGCAGTATAGTTAAAAGAAAAACCAGGAAACAAATTATTCAACAAAGGTATAATGAAGACAATGGCATAAGTGGAACATAAAAGCTGTAATTTGCAAGTGAAATGCATATGTCAAGCTGTAGCAAAAACAGATGCTGCATAATAAGTAAAATTGTATGGGTTACATTATTATATATTGTCACAATGAGAGAACGAACTGCATTAATTTGATATTATTACAAAAAACACTAAAAATATAAATATATATATAAATGGTGTGTAATTTTAAGAAATTAGGACTGAACAAAGCAACTAAATATCTGATTAGCATCATGCCTATTCATAAAGCATAGACTGCTGTGAGAGCATAAGGTCAAAGCCAAAAACAAGATAATCCCAAAGATGTATGAAGGCAGTAATTCCATCAAATACAGAATTACTCTTTCAGTATGAGTACTAACTGTTCTCAGCAGTAATTAGGTGGATGTTAACACACACATTACAATTTGCAAAAGATTTAGTTTTGAGTTGGTCACAACTGAAAAAAAACAGTAATGAAATAAAGCTATATGAAGAGAATTTTTACTCTGAAACCATATGCACTGATTGTTCTGTGCCACACAAAATTTATAACTTCTACTTTACTGCTATTTATTTCATCTAGAAACTTTGTGTACTTAGAAATGGATTTCAAACAGAAGCTCAATCTCTTGTAGGCATTAATTAATGAAATGAGGATGTACTTGGAATGCATATATCTAAAAGGCTTCTCACTAATGTACCTAATACCCTCTCTGATTTCTAAGATGATCAGACTTTATTCAAGATTGTGTCACACTTATTAATGGTGACAATAATCTGTTTACAACTGACCTTTTGAGTAAATTCTAATCAAAAAGAGCATTCAATACCTTTCTCTTCTTGTCACTATCTGCCAAAAATTTTCTTTTCAAAATGGAGTCAACCAACCCTTTTATTCTCCTCTCTGTTATCAATGGCATTTATCAAAACTATTTGCACTCTTGCTGCTTGCCAGCTGAGGAGATCTCATCTTGTCCTATCATGTTTCTGGTTCTACGTAGACAAGGAATATTTCCCAAACCCCTTCTCAGTTACAAATTCTACTGTGCTACTTATTTCCTATGTTTTGGGATACTAAAGAGTTAATGTTTTAGCCAGAACACTTTCTTTTCTTTCCTTTTCTTCCTTTTCTTTGGATAAGTAGAGTATGCATCTTACAGAAAATATGGCTATCTAGTGAGTTTTGATTATAAAATCATTCATATGTGAAAATGTAAAAGAAGTTATTTAGCACTGGTAACACTGCACTGCATTGCTAGACTTGTGCTCAACAGGAAATACAAATGAAATAACAGGAGTAAACACAGAGACAGAGACAGAGAATACAAAGAGCTAGGAAGAAGCTCATAAAAGACTGATAAAAACGTTGGCACTGTTGAAAATAATCCCTTTATTAATATGAACTTTCCTAATCTTCTAATGCTTGGCATGGAAGATGTCAACATGCAAAAGAAAAATAGCAAGATCTTTTTTTAAGCTGAAAGGATAGCATTTCTGGAGCTAAAGGGTTGTCAGTTCAAATCTAAAGGGAAAAAAAGCATTCATCAGTGTTGTAGTTTGACAACGTAAGCCAACATGGCCAAAGAAGCTACATAGAGCAGGAATGAGGCAAGCTGATTTCTTTATGATTTGCAGCTGACCTGGTCAAGATGCAAACTGCCTCCTAAGTCACCCCACTGTAAAGGCGAGTGGTATTATAACGAGGAGTAAGTAGGAAGCTTCCACGAGTCTGTCTCTATGGTTTTAAAAAAAAATGTAAGCATAAAAAAAATAAGATGTGATTTATTTTGGTTTGGTCTATGAACTTAACAAAGGTAAAGGGAAGTGGGTTTTGGATCAGAAGACTAAATAAAGGTCAGATAGCTATAATTGCTGTAAGCTAGGTTTGGCATACAATCTATCCAGCTATATAAATGAAAAATTATTTTACTGGTAGAGCCATCTGCAAGCCTGGATGTTCTAGAGTTCTATTTGCTATTTGAACAACAGGGAATACTCTTTTTTAAATTCAAATTGCATACTCTGTTTTCCTGACTGCTGCTTATTATATTTTTGAGATGAAAATGCTGTTTATGGTTACTATTTGGTAAATGAATGAGCTAATAGCCATACTGCGGCAGCAAGAGTAGTTAGCTTAATTAAGGTGCAGACATATTTTGCTAAATAGTCTGGAGAGGTATACTGACTATCTCGTTAAGCACATAACTTTAAAAATAATCTGTTTAAAACAGCTTGTCAACATCCTCTTAGGATTTGGCTTGCTATAATATTTTAAAATATAGTTTATGTTTATACAGCAATATAAAGATACATTTATGTTAATCTAGTGCAAAAGGAAATAATTCTGATATCAAACATGCATACACACTGTGATTTATCAATTATTTAAAGAGTAACTGGAAAAGAATGTTAGCTCCACAACTCTATAGGGGTTATGTCAGCCTAAGGACATACTTATTCTTGTGAAACATTATATTCATGATGTAAAAAAAGAAAACCCTTTAAAATTAATATTGCTACAGTTACAAAATAAGAAAAACATTTAAATGGGATGCACATACTATTTAAATATAAGCTTGAGAAGCCACCTGTGTTTTTTTTTGCCTGGCATAGAACAAAATAATTGATAAAAGTAATATATTAACTCCCTGTAACATCTTCATCACATAAAAATATGTACAGGTGAAAGCCCAAGCATCGATGTAGTCATTGGTCACTTGTACTTAATTTAATTGATATCAAGCAAAGACCCTTCATATTTGTTTGTTTCATATTTGTAGTTGCATTTACATGACTTCTTGTAATAAAAAACTTCATTACTTTCTTTGCAGATATCTGGACTATCTCAGGAAAACTCATTTCAACACCTCAGAACACTTCATGGAAGTCACTAATGTACACTTCATGTAATGTCACTAATAACATTAATACATGAAATGGGATCTGAAACAGTAGAACAGGTATCTGAATGTCAGGTCTTTTTGTCTCTTTGGCAGCACCTTTCTTTGTGAATGGGCCTCATTAAAATTATATTCACAATTCTGTGGACATTTACCAATAAAATGCACCTTACTAAAGGTTTTGAGGATTAAACTTTACGTTCTTTTTTACCTTCTAGAGAGAGTTTAGGTTATCCAATCATTTTGCTTCCACAATGTTTTGATTACCTCCCTCCTCCTCCATGATTGGGAACCCTAATTTTATCTTTTTCATAATGCATATTCAAGAAAAGAAAAATTCTATTCTTTCTGGACAAAATAGTAAAGCAGCACAATGGACGCTAGGAGTTCTTCTAAATCTACACAGCTGCTGTAGGCTGGTATTGCAGTGAAGAAATATTAAACAAACATATATTTAGAACCACCCAGTAAAACTTGTATCTCCCCTATGAAATAATAATGCTATAATTTTCCCCAGGTACATCTGCACCTGGGAAGGGCAAACAGCAGCTACAATGAATGAGAATGCAAAGAGGAAAAGAAAAGTGACAAATATTTTTATTTACACCCTTTATTCAGCAATGAATGAATCCATGCTCATGCAGACCAAACCATTTTGCATCAGTCTGACTTCCCCAAAGCTATTCCTTCCACACATATTATGCCACAAATAGTCTAAATGCTCCAAAATGGTGAGGAACACTTCCTATGAGGTGAGAGAATCTCAAGAAGCATGGCTTTTAATTTCTTCTCAAAACCTGAGAGACATTCTCATTAGTTTTTAAATCTCCAGGGAACTGCAAATGAAGACAGAAGAAGGGAAAGGGGTAAAGAAGGCATATCTGAGTACAACATTCACAAATACAAAAAATCCCCAGCTTCTATGATAAAGACATCTACATTGGCCTATTTTTGCTGATCCTTCTCTCTCATTGAAAATTTGGCTGCAGAAATTTATGTGGACTTCTCTCGTCTTGTTTGTATACCCACACAATGCACCCAGACTTTCTGCTGTGCTGAAACAACTGTTTGTGGGACTGCACTGTTTATAAAATCAGAGAACTAAATTGGGTTAAAAAATCTGCAACAATAAAATCTACTCTGTAGTATGGGGAGTGAAGTGTCCAATTTGATCATGGGAGGTAATACCAAAGTAGCCACCCAGGGTATGGGAAATACAGTGCTCAGGCTGCAGGAGATAAGTATTTATCTGCTACATTTAAGCATTTTTCCTGCTGGGTGAATCCCAGCAGACAGTATGGATAAGCCCTCTGTCTCCTGTCAACAGCATTGGCAAGAATTCTACGTGTGGCTCTATGGAGAGCAGAGAGAAGAGCCTCTGGAAGAAGCAGAGCCTCAGCTCTGTGCTGCCCCCAGAGATCCTTTGGCCAGCAGTGAGGCAGATGGCACCAGGCTGCAGGCTGAGTAGCACAGGGAGCTCCTGTCTCTCATGTCAGGGTGACTCTACCAACCTGTAGGCTATTATGCTAAAGTACCCTCTTGCCATTTCCTGTTAGAAGTGGGAGAGGTAAGTATTTAATTCAAGGAGATGGAATTACCCTCTGGAGATCTCTGCAGTCTTTATACAGTTAATGGGATTGAAGTAACTGCCTGTGTTAGGAGGATGAGCTGATTTCCTTCAGGTCTTAAAGACATTTTTAATATTCCTTTATTATATTGGGAGATTGGGTGGAGAGGATCTTGCTTTTTAGGAACAAACAGCTACCATTTCTGTCACATTACTTACTACAGCTAAAGTAAAAAGTAGTTATAAAAAGAGAAGTCTAGTTCCTTGGCAATCAGATACCAGAGAAGAACTGTTGAAACTCCTTTAACAATGTTAAATTGACTGAATTATGTGAGAAGTGGCAGCAGGTTGACACACCACAGGAAGTTTTTCATCCTTTTTATTACTTTACAAAATTGCTTTAGGAAATAAACACAGTGAAAACAATATTTTCTCCTAGGCAGGTAACAGATTTTTCCCTGGAGTAAACAGCCATAAACTTGTGCGTTTGTTCACCAACAGACTTATAAACATTTTTGGAATGTGGACATGTACTGTCTTACTCTGTTTTTTTAAATTAAGATTTGTCATCTGTACAAGAAGGAAACTAATGAAACATGCAAATATATCACATCTACATAGATTTGTTGTACATATTTAAAACTACTGCTGAACAATATGATCTATTGGTTAGTGATCTATGGTTAGTGTATAATGGAAACAGTGGAAAAAAAGAACACTTTTTTCTGTTTGTGTGATTTCAATGCATCACACTGGAAGAGAAGTAGAATATCTATCAGTGATTAGAAATATAAATAAAGTCTGCCTTCTGATTTTTAAGAAGTAGTCTTATGAATAAAATTGGAATTATCACGTGGATAAGCTAAACTGAATATGCATTGACCTTACATCACTTTTCTGCTAATACAACTAAAAGTAAGTGTAAGGATTAGCACAAATCAAATTATCCCCCAGTTGCATTTTATGCTGTATTTTATGACACTGAACTATTAAGTAGTCACAGGTGAGATGGACAGGCATTCTTTATCTGCCTGGTTTCCTCCTTTCCAGCAGTATTTTACGATTTCTTCATTCTGTGTTTCTAAAAATTAGTGACTGTCTTTCCTATCACAGGAGGTCTCATAAAAAAGTAGAATTTAGGATCCTGTTATGTACTCTTTAGCACATAAAGTGCTCTCTTGACAAACTACCCAAACATAACTGGTAATTGGCTCATAAAAAAAAAAAAAATTGGGGAATAAGAATTATATGATTGCATACATCAAATTTAAAAGTGTATATTATTTTTAATATTAATCAAATATATGTGATTAATATCTTCTGAGATTATTTAATACAGAAAAGGATTGTAGACTTTATTTTACAAAGAGATGGAGCAACAAAAAGTTGTTTCATACAATTTTTATAGGCACAAGCTCTATCAAGTGATTTCATAGATGCAGTAAAGAAAATTTTCCTTTGATTCACTGGACTACAGTTCCTGATTTTTATCATTAGGCAAATGCCATTTTATAGCCTGCAAATTGTTAAAAAAATTTGTAAATTATTAGGATAAAAAAGGAGAAAAGCAGAAACCTTCATGCACTCAGTATAAACTGTTCAAAAACATAGTAATTCTCAAAGGAAGCTCATAGTTTTTCAGCACAGTAAGTCAGAAAGTACCATGCACTGGGAAATGAGAATGAAACGAGGTGCTTCATTCTCAGTTTTTCAAGCCTGACTTCATGACTTCAATGACAGCCTGAAACAAGTTTTGGATGTAATTACCTCATTCTATGAAGTAAACTGGTGAGAAGAACCAACAAAACACCTTGCAATCATGTCGGTGCCCACATAGGTGATCAACACAGCTATAATTTCAGACATTTCAGACTTTCCCTGCAGGTGTTTGCCACTTAACTACCCCAGGTATTTTTAGGAGATAAAGAACTTGTCACATAGTTTCATAATACCTTTTGTCAGCAGAGAAATGGCAAGTCCCAAGTATTTTGGGCTCATTTCCTCTACAGCTTAGTGATCATTTGTTGTTTTGCCTGTCTGGGCTTATTTGCTCTAAGCTCTTAAACCTGTCCAGGAATGGCTGGAATCCCTCTCTTCTACCCCACACCTCTGCCTCTTCCTCTGACTCCATTCTGTTCTGCAGGCAAATATAGGCTGTGCACTACTTGAATGCACTTGCTCTCTATGGCACCTGATGAAGCAAGACAACCAAATGGGGGAAACTGCTTTCAAGACATTAGGCTACTAATAATGTATACTCTGAGGTGTTTTATAGCTTTTTGAGTGCATTTAAATTCCTTTTCATTCTTTTTATCTTTTAATTCTCTGGTTGTGGAAGGCAAAACTTTTCATATAACCACCTTTAAAAATGAATAATTATATTTGTATTTGTTGAGGGGTTTTTTTAAGATAGCAAGGTGAAGGAATGCAAAAAAAAAAGGTCATTATAGCCTAGCTTCCCACTTCCCAGTTGCTATTTTATCAACAGCAGTTTGTGATTCAATAACACTTTTAACACATTCTCACTGAAAATAAACCAATTGTGGAATATTGAACATTTTACTGCACAACAAAAACTAGGTTACAGTAGCTGTAAGTCTCCAGCTGCTACTGAAAGGGCAGCTTGGCATTTGGCATGAAAGGGCACCTTATAATGAGTCCTTTCTTCTTCCATGTGTTACCTCTCTGCAGACCCACAAACAGCTTACCCTTATTCCCAGTTAGACTCCTATTTACTTTATTCTCATCATCATTTTTTTTTTTGCCACTTAAAATCAAGCAAGAGGTGTTGTTTTGTTTTGGGTTTTTTTCCCCTAAATGACAGGCTTCTTGTTACCTTTCACCAAGGTGGAATATTGAGAGCAAGCGTGACATTCCTCCAAAGTGTCTTGCAACTAGACAGATCATAGTTTTTATTATAATGTGTTAACTTAAGCCTTCAATAATAATAGAATGAGGGAAGAGGTCTCAGATCTTCATAAAATTCTGCAGAGAATAAAGAACATATTGAATATTGTTTTGGTTTAATTTAAATACTAGCACAAGGCTAAAATTTAATTGGACTCCACACAAAAGTGGATGAATCAAAGTGCAGAGATTCTTTACTGAGTGAATCATATATAAAACTCCAAAAAATATTCTCTCTGCAAGAATGTTGCTATTTTTTTTAATTTACATTAAACTGGTAAATTTTAAATGAAGGGCTTTTGATTGTATTGTCTCTAGGGATATTGTTTCTCCTAAATTGTATTTTAGAGTTCTACACAATATGAATAGAAATGTTAATATTTTAATCAGATATTAAAGACTACTGCAGAAGTTGTGCATTTGTATACAGCAAAACAAAAAAGATACTATTAAAATAACAAGAATAGTTGTAACATTTTGCAGAAGAAAAGAAGGAAATTTAATTTATTTTGAAAACCTATCATGAGTACTTGAAGCCTATACCATATATTCCAAAGCAATACTGCAAGACTGCATGTCTTTATGATGAGTGCTGTCACCATAATCAGAATGTGTCATAACAAATACTCTAACTATGCAGACAGAAGTTTCTTGTTACAAATTTCCCAGATAGTTCTGGATTAAATATTCTTGAAGAAAAATTTCTCAAATTAATATTCTTTTCTAGCATTGTTTTCCTATTTGCCTCATTGTCATTCAGACTCAATTATATAATAGACATGCAGATGAAACATTGGAGAAACAGCAATACAGTTTGGCAAGACTTAAATTTCTTTGCAGCTAAATCTGTACATTTAAGAGGGTGTAAAATTATCCACAATTCTTTAAACTAGGTAAATAAAAAGTTTGTAAAATACAACACACATCAAATTGCCAAAAACCACAAGTAAATATCAGACAAGGCCATATGTAACACTTGATAAAAGTGACATAGAAACAAATGTGGTTTTAATTGTGCACCTGGTAACAACCTAGATTTTTTAAAACGTGAGGAAAAATAGGAGTGATTTATGTTCTGTAATCCTGATGCTGCACTGACTACAGTTATTCATGTAGATCTACATGCCCTAAGAGAATCATACATGGCGAAAAATGGCAGCAGAATGTTACAGGTGTATCAAGTTCTGATTTTTAAAATTTCCAAGAAAGACCTCAGTATCAGTACTGCAATGACTATCTGTATAATCTTCCCTTTACAAAATTGAGAATGGAATGCAGAACAAAACTCAAAGTGTCAGAACACTGTGACCACCTGAATGGCTAATACTGCTTTAATAAGTGTTTAATGTATATTTACTTAATAATGTCCAATTTATCTGAGTATTTGTGTTGTGGGAAAAGTGAATCATGTATGCAAAAATATTCTATTAGTAATACTTCATAGTCTTCCTATAATTCTCTCTTGTTTTGGCCTTCATTTTATAGGGCTTTCAACTTCCAAATTACTGAGACATTTGTTTTTTGCACTACTACAGAATATAACATAAGAGGTTTGATACTAATGTTGGTGTTTTTGGATTTGCTTCAAACACGCATAGCTGAGCAACCAAAAAACGATAAATATTATTGTAATACACAGATCATAGGACATTTAAGAGCATATAATCCCTGAAAACTCAAAAATTACTAACATTAGAGCTCTCTGATGGTTTGCCATAGTATTGTAACTAAAAAACTAAAATATTAAATCTGTTTATTTCACACATGAGATATAGATTTATTAATGTAATATAACATTTTACAGTATGTCCTCACTGGTGGTAGCAGCCACCACAAAAAATGAAACATGTTCTACTAATTTATTTTAATAATTTCCTTACACTGAATGTGTATCCTGTGATATTTTATTCTTCCTACAAGTAGAACAGATTGGATTAGTCTAATCAGGTTTTTTCTCCTGTTTTTCACTCTTTGTCTCCTCTTCTACCTAGTGACTTAAATCATCCCTGTACCCAAACTTCAGCATTCTAAAGACAAGGTATTATATTTTTTTTTTTTCTACTGGAAGTGAAACAATTTTGTGGGTTTTGTTTTTGTTTGTTTGTTTTTCTTTTTCTTTTTGGTTTCTTTTTGTTTCTTTGGGTTTTTTGTTTTTTTTTTTTTGTCTTAGCAGCAGTTTCTTTCACTAGGCACTACTTTCTAAGCATAGCAAAAAAGTTCAATTGAACTTTTAAATTCTTCATAACAAAGGCTTAGATTCTGGAAAACACACCCATTGGGCCAATACCCACTTTGTAGACCTCTTATTCCTAGCTTTCATGCTATTGCTGTGCTTCTACCATCAACTGTGTGTGCCTCATTAATTTCACAAATGTCTTATTTTACCCAGAAAATTGCAACATAATGGGATAAAGTGAAGTTACTGTGAACTACATCTTGTAAGATCTTGTGGACATTCTTAAGATAAGCTTAAAACTTTCTGCCACCTCCTGCTTAGAAACTTTACCTCAGTTGCCTGTCATTCCTGTCTGATGAAGTTCATGTTGTTTCTTTTCTGTCAACTGCTGGCTTCAAGGTAAAAAGCATAAATATGTAACTGTTGCAGTGTTTTTCACAGAAATTATGGAAGAGGAAAGGAAAAAGAAATATTGCCCTCACTATAGAAAAACCTGACACAGAGACAGCAACAGACAAGTGACAATTACTGAGTTGTGAAGATAAATCCCAAAAAATTTTATGAAGCTATATCCTAAAAATTGCTAACTCAAAAGTACTTTTTTTATTATTCTTTTGTTAAAAAGATCCAAAACGTCTGACTTCACTGTACTAAAGCCATTAAAAAATTTGCCTTTACATTTCCTGACAATTGCAGCACATGAATTATGGATTATTGGCAGCTGGTGGTTCTTTATAGAACACATGATCTTGGATTATTTTCCTAGACTCTTCCAGAGTGTAATTTCTTTAAAAGCTACATGGCCAATTGCATACGGTCATCCTAAAATTCTGTAACAAGCGATGTTAAAGACTAGAAATCAGTATCAATTACCACCTAAATTAATACAATTTAAAAGTTCATGAAAAGGCAAATAGTTCATCACTGACTTGAACAACTGAATTGAAAATTCCTACTTGAAGCATTAGCAAGGAAAGAAGCAGCAGCTTGTTCCCTTTTCAAATGGCTGTGGCCAGCCATCCAAATTGGCGACTAAAAGATACAGAACCTCATCAGTTCATAGAAGAATTAGAGTTCCCAAGGCCAGGTTCAATTTGGCTTATTCAGATTTCAGCACATTAACTTCAGTATCAGGATTGCTTAGACAAAATTTCGGGTTTAATATAACCCTTCTGTTTTTTGAGGCTACTTTTAAACCCGGTGAATTTTTAACACAGATGCAATATAAGTGACTAAAGTTGGAGAGGAATCCATCTACAGAAATGAATGATACTTATAGATTCATCAACTCATCAATTACAGTGTGACATGAAGTCACTTCCAACAGTGCATCTAAACAGTATGCATTCTGGTTGCATACCAGTACACAACCCCATTCATGTTGTGCAATTTTAATGTATTTCACCTTATATGAAATATGAGCTTCTTGGGATCAAAAGAAATTAAATTAGCAGTATCACTCTCAGTATCCTTAAAACACTAGAGGACACTTGTACTAACCTTCTGAAGATGGAGAAAAAGAGTGCGTATCTGAGGTTTGTCTGTTAAAGAGAATCTGAAATGAAGTAAACTACATCAGTCAGCACATGGATCTTTTAATCTCTTCTTAATAGTCAAAATATAATTTCTATATCTCTGCATAAAAATTTTAACTGTCTTTCTGCATATAAATATGAGTTCTACCTTGTATTGTACAATGATTAGTAGTATAACCAATGCAGGAAAAATGTGTTTGCTTGCAGACACCACCTTCCAGACTCCATTCAGTTAGCAACATTGCCGTTCAAAAATGGTGATCATGTCAAGGCATTTTGTTTTAGCTTCTACTTCTGCATTTCTGCATGTCCTTGGTAGATACTGGCTACACTGCTGATCCTGCAATTCAGTTGCATCACATTTGTGTCAGATATGGACATGCTGCATAATGACAGAAGAGTTTTTTGACAATATCCTTAGAAAAAAATGAACTGATTGTAGGTTCAACAAGGTATTTTGGACCCAGAGGCCCATATTCACAACTATTAGATATATGTAGCAACATAGGACTTGTTATGCACATTTTTGGGGTTTGAATCATCAGTTAATTTTTTTCAGACAGTTTGTATGCGAAAAGGTAAAATAATTCAGATATTCTGGCTCAGACTAGTATACCACCTTTTTTTTATTGGTCTAAAATATCCCGGCATTTCTTTGGGAGATTTATTCAGAGAAACTCGCTTTGGCCCCTCAAAGACACAAATGACAGGTTATCAGGACATACATCTATCTCCTTAGGTATCAAGTATGAACTCACCACCCTAGGGACTTTACAAGTCAAAGAAAAGACGGACATGTCCTGAGGGAATTTATTTCATTATAAAATGGACATCAACAGTAAATAATAAGATTCACTCTGGATTTTCTGCTTTAAGACATCTAAAGATAGGCAAGAGAAATCCCACCAAAATCAACAGAGCCCAGATTTGATACAAGGGTAAAGGAAGTGCTTTCATAAACAATCTGGTTGTTATAGTCCATTTTTCTGATTCTATTTCCTTTTTTTTTTTTCAAAAGATAGGGAGATATGAGAAACATCATGTGAGTAAATATTTCTATGAGCTGCTTGGTATTTCAATTAAACAAATTCTTTCCTGTAACATCTAGATAGGAATGAGGAGTTAATTGAAACTAAAAATTGGTCAATTTATCCAAAGAATTAAAAAAATTCCTTAACTCTCTTTGTTTCTATGGCAGTGGATGACACAGTAAGGGAGAATGACTGTGAGTAAATGCCTCTCTCAGATAGGAAAAATGCTAACATCAACAGTATGTGCATGTCAATAACTATCTTGTAAAGAAAATAAATACAGGGACCTCTAATCGCATCTAATCATTCTTTTTTTCAACAGTTTGTGTTTTTTCCCCCCTCTGTGTTCTTATATTCACTTATCATGTATGCTGTCAAATAACTAATTCTTTCTGGCAACTGACAATTTAAAAGAAAAGTATATTACAGGAAGGAGAGTGTCATTGTTTTCCATGAATTTGTAAGAGCTATGAACAAATAGGACAATTCTAAAAATAGATACATAGATAATTATCATAAGCCCTAACTCTCACGGCTACTTTACAGGATATCTTTGGGATAAAGTAAGTACAAAGACTGGCATAACCGCTGTATAATTTAGGCTATTTGCCTCTTATAAAACATTAGATAATTTCTTTCTGTATTTTATGGAAACCAGTGTAGAATTATAAACTGTACTAAGACAAAAATTCATGTAATAACACTGCACTGCCAAAATTCAAGTTATGCTAAGTAACCATAATTCTAGTCACATCAGAACTGAAGTGTTTCAAAACACCTGTAAAATTTTGGTGCCTTTGCCCACTGTTACAAGCAAATAAATCCACTGATTTAAGTAGCAAGAACCTTTAGCAGACTAAAATAAAGATGGCAAGAGAAAAAAAACCCAGAAGCCTCAATTGTTAGGATGTCTAGTAAGACAAGAAAGGTTCTACATAGCAACGGCATTTTAAGTATGAATAAATAGCCATAAAGTTCACTGGTACTGCATGGAAGCTTGCAGATGGCAGATGAATTCATGTCTGTCATGTTTTTATAATACAATGACTTTTACATATTGCTGCCAGATGGAACACAGTTTTGCATCTTCATTATAAATCTCAAAAAAATACAGCTTCCTTCAATGTGTTCCCTATATTTGAAACAAAAGCAAATTCAGAGACAGATTTGGGAAGCTAAAGCAGATTTAAGGAAATATAAATTAAGTCCTCAAGGGCTTCCTTGTTATAACTCAATTCAAAATAGTAGAGCTCCCCATGTGTTCTCAGTTTTTTAGGAAAACCACGGAAGGTATAATACAGATTTCTATACAGGGGAAACCACATGTTCATTTTAAATGTAAATACATCCCAGGATGTTCCAGAAGACCTCTTAATTAAACTTAGTATTTAAAAAACTTTTACATAACATAACATTTATTCCTGCTTCAATAAAAAGTGGTATCTATCCCACAAGCTCAGATGGTAAGAGTGCAGTGCATGAAGCATAAATGCATTTAATCATTGTTGATAGCGAATATCTATATACACAACAGAAGCACCTTGCCTTTCCCATCATGATAAACAATGCCTAGACAGACCTAAAATCTAATTCAGATCTGGTTATAGCAGCTTCTGTAGAGATGTACTATGAAGAAAGCACAGAATTTCTTATTTTCAATGTGTTCCTGCATTACACCTGGCTTCCTCTTGTGTGTCTCATCTTTGCTTCTAATCCTAGTTGGTGTTCCTATGGAGCAAATAACTCTGATAGCAACAAAGTGAATAATATGACTGTAGGGAAGAATATTTTCCCATTCAATGGTTTCTCACAGAGTCTGATTTGACAACAAACTTGAGCTGACTTCTCTCAGACAGCCTCAAGCATTGTTTATATGCAGATAATTCTGTGTGTGAACCCATTAGGCTTTTATGACAGTTATAATCAAACATGATTGGGAAACCTTCTGGCTTACTTGGATCCATACTTACATTGTGCTTTGTGAGGTTGGAAATGTTACTTGCTATTGCTTGTAGCCAGTCAATACAGTCTTCAGCAGAGAGACACTGAATTATTCCACTGCAAACCCCATCCACAGCAATTACTTGGAATGCATTTTGCCTATAGACATATCATAACAGATCAGGTCAGAAGAAAATTTTATCTTTTCTAGCATATCATCTTAACAATACTTGTAAAAATGCTTTTCTTTCAACTACAATGAAGGTCAGCCAGTGAACACTGATAAAACGCTGGTTTTCCTGCTTTATAAATACCTGACATATTAAAATCATTCTAAAAGGTCAACTCAGGCAATATTAAGCTTCCATAAGGCTATTAAAAAATTCCATAGTCCAGCTCCACAGAATGCTGACCATCAGGCCATACAACCTCAGAAGCTGAACAAGTGACAGAGCCGATTCATATCTAAGACTTAATACTTTAATACAGAAGGCTTCAGAGAAGGAAAGTGCATTGGAAACCATAGGCAATAATTTTGGAAATTCAGTACCTTTTTCTCAACACCTTTGTTTTATATTTATAATAAACAGTGTCTAAACACATTTGGATTACTGTCTGGAGGCCCCTTGTTGGCTGCTCACATTTATAGAATTCTGTTTCTCTTCTAAACTACTGATTGAAAACTTGGAGAAATCAAAATTGATCAAATAGCATTAATGATTTTTCCAATTGCATTTCTGATCATTACCAAAATACACTCCTGCCTCTGCCTCTATCCTCAGCACCAATCTGGGCACTTTTACAAAAATCTATCATGCATTATATACTGACTTTCCACTTCCAGGCATTGAGCAATTATAGAACAAGAGAAAATTTTTCAGATGCTAAAGCAATAATAGATCTAATTTCTTCAGTAAATTGCTTTATTTGCTAAAAGCTCTTGTAAGGCTCACCGGTCTCTGTCTTCAAAACCAAAAAAACTCAATAATAATCCATATCCCAGAGTAGATTACTGAACATACAGAGAATACCGAGTTCCACTGCTGACATTCTGCTACAAACCCAACTGTTGATGATCAATTCAAAGTTAAGATTAAGTACATTATTCAGATTCTTTGAGAATGGCTCAAGCAAAGTGCCTGTTATCTCCAGGATAAAACTGAGTGTCACTAATGACAGCTTCTGGCACCTGAAGACAGATATCAAATTTTAAAAGCTGTTTGTTTGGGGTCTTTTACCTCTTAAAATTTTATTCTAGTTGCACACAATGTAAGGTTAATATTTGTCTTCATTCCATCCATGTTGAGAACAAACTGTTTATTTAGTCAGCAGAAGCAATAGAAATGAACTAGAGCCATGCCTTTGCATATTCTAGCATGAGAACCAGCTTCTGCAGGATAATGAGGCTTATATTAACATGATCTTTCAGGGTTCTTTGGTTTATTTAAATCCAGCAGTTTAGTTGTCTTTCCTAGGGGTAGTGATTTTTCTTTAAATTCACAAAAATACCTACCAAGACAGACTTCTTTCAGAGATTCATTTTCACTATAATTCTAGTAAAGTTTTTAGGAAAATTTATTAAAAGAATCTTCAGGTAGTGTTTCTAGCATCTTTTTATTCTATCTTTTTTTTTTTTTTTAGATGGCTATAAATATAAATAGCAAATTTTTCCAGAATAAATTTTTAAATCCTTAAATGAAGACCATAGCAAGGGCTCAAAATCATTGATTATCTCTTTTAAGAAAAATATCACTAATTTCAGGACTTGCCTTGTTGCTACATAGTATATCATAAATCAAAGCAGTGATCTAAAAGAGCTATTAATTCATAACATTAACGCAAATACAAAAACCCCAGATTAAATCCTCATGTACATATTTGCCTGGAACCACAACAACAGTGAATCTGGTGCATTTGGGGTATCATTGTTCCTACTGTTCCTAGGAATTACAGAATCATTCTGTGCAAGTAGAGAATAATTCATCCATAATGTTATTACCCAAGTATCAACTCCAAACTACTCAAATATCAACAGTATGATACATGGTCACCTAATAAATTACTTATGAATGTATCTTGGCAGTAGATAACCTTAGGTTACTGTAATAGTATTTTCTTGATTAAGTCTACCACCCCAAGTCCATAATACCATGCAAACCTGAAAACAAAATACATTAAATAGATACTTTGTACTAAACTGAACAAATAATAGACTAATCACTTTATAATACAGACAAAAAAAATTGAGAATTAATAAACACTTATTCAACTACACGTTTCAGGTTCTGGGCCTTCTGGAACATAAAAGCTGTATTTGAAAATAATTGGCTTTGCAAGGTTAACCTGAATGTCTTCTAGAATTCCACATGAATACCCTCCAGAATTTATGTCCCAACCACTCCACTGGAAAAGCTAGAACATGATTGTGAGGTTTAATATTGTATGTGAGAACAATATATTCCCCTATCAAACTCTGAATTATAAAAAGTCATTAGGCTTTACATAGTGAAAACAGACTTGTAAATACTAACTATGGAAAATGTAATGAATTAACTTTCATTTCATGTTGCTTCCTTATATTATTTTTAATATCCTTTCTTTTATAGTGATGTTTCTACCAGTGTCTTATAAAATTATCTACCTTTCTCTCATAACAAATTCTGAGGGAGTAACATTTAAAAATGATTACAGCAATATAAAATATTCATATAAACTATCTTGCTAGAAAGATAAAGTGTTGGTTCTATGCTTTAAGAAAAACCCTCTCTCATACAGATCCTGCATTTTTGTTTTTTTTTAAGGTTTATTTCTTCATATTAGACAGAATAGAAAGACACAAGGAAAAATATCAGAGTAGTTTTTCAAGGTTTGAGTACAAGTTCAGGTATTTTGTTTCATATTACTATACCTTTATTTTCTAGAAATTATAATAGGCATATCATTACTACCTAAGACACTTCGTTATGTACAAGTTCTATAATATGAACTTTAAGCTTATTTTTTATTGATTGAGAAGACTGAATTTTATAACCCTAGGTTTATGAACAGCTGCTTACGTACTAATATTCCATGTGAGTAGTTCTATACAATTCAGTACCTTATCTGAAGTATACAGTAGAATAGATCTCAGATTTGACTGTTATGGTTTTGGGTGCTTTATGCTTCATTGTTAAATAAGGAGCTGAAGGCTTTCACATAATTTAGTGAAACACCTCCTGCCTCTTTGGTAACCTGATCCTGCTCCAGTTCAGTTGAGCCAAGGAGCCTTTGTAGCCTTTGGCTTCCACCTTGCCTCCCTGGGCCAGCCACTGTTCCTCAGCAGAGCGAGGTTCATGCAGCCAAGTAAATATGATCCTGCTATGACTGGTCAAAAGCTGCAGGCTGGCTTTAGCTCAGCAATGATCTACAACAGGTACTGCCTAACCTTCACTAATTTCAGCTCTGTGAATAGGAGGAATGGCTGGCAGACCTAGGCAGTGTAATGCTAAGAAACAACAGCCCTAAGAAGCAACTGAAGCAGTGGACAGCTTTTGCGCAACTTTCAAATGTTTACTGAGTATCAGTAAGAAACAGTAAAATTAACTCCACAAAAACCCCAAACAGATTGAAGAAGACTTCTCTTACCCCACTTTCTGGGGGTTTCATAAATCCACTCATAAGGAATTCATTAGAAGAAGAAATTATGGAGTAACCCACTCTGTACCTGTACACAGCTTTCTTACAGATAATGTCTTTACATACTAGAGCTCATAGAAGAATTTCAGCATGAGAACTTCATTTTTATATATACAGATGATAAATGAATCCATATAATAGCTAGATGCTTAAAACTTTTAACAGGTATGATCTTATATACATGACTTGTAAGACTTTTTACATTCAGCTACTTTCATTTTTATTTCATTGCTTTGCAAACAGTAATCATTACAGAATATTTTTGTCTTCCCTCCTAATCTCTTCTGATTTATTAGGATAATATTAAACTAAACAATGTCATGTTCTAGGTCTGTATGGGGTCTTTCGGAAATTAATTTTATTTTCCCCACAGCAGCCTGCATAGTGTTGTGCTCAGTATTGTTAGGTAGAAAGATCTTGATTACACAACAATGTTTTGGCTGGTGCTAAGCAGTGTTGGCACAGCATCAGAGCTGTTGCTCCAACCTTCCCTCCTCACCAACAGGCTGGGGAAACAAAATCTTGAGAGGGGAAATAGCCAGGAGAGCTGACCCAGACTGATCAAAGGGATATTCTATACCATATGATATCTGCTCAGCAATGAAAGCTAGGAGAAAGGAAGGGAGGGAGGACATTAATTAATTATGACACTTGTCTTCCAGAGCAACTACTACATGTACCCAAGCCTTACTTTCCAGGAACTGACTGAACATCACCTGCTGATGGGAAGTAGAGAACTAATATTTTGGGGTTTCTGCTTCCACGTGTGGCCTTTGATTTTGCTTTATTCAACTGCCTTTATCTTGACTCATCAGAATATTTCCATCTTACTTTCTTCCCCTCCATCCTGTTGAGGAGGGGAGTGATAGAGAGGCTTGGTTGACACTTGGAATCCAACCATGGTCAACTTATCACAATGATGCAATAAAGTTAAACCTCACTATAAGATCTGGACAGCTATCCCAGTGATTGCAACAAATTTGCAATGAAATTAGACGTCAACACATGTGAAGTAAAACATGGGAAAAAATAACCTTAGCTAAATGGAAACAAAAAAGAAAAAAAAAAGGGTCCCTACTGTAACTATAAACATAAAGCAAAGAAGTACAAGAACTGAAAGATGCTTATCAGTTTAGGCTCTTGCTCATGGTCCTTACCTGAGTATAGTTGCAGCTACTCCTGTGCCTGGACATGCAATCCCACAGATTTGGACCTTCAGACTGACTTCCCAGCCTAAACTGAGCCCCAGCTGACCATGATGGACTCCTCTGAAGACTGTCCCTAAGCCTCCTCTGTTCCTATAGGGAGCAGTGGGGTAGAATCTTTGTTTGCATGGACAGACAATGCCTTGTCTGGCCTCACTGTCACTGTCTCTCTTGGCTTATCATCCCCATGGGGCAGCCAGCCCTTGCTGCTCTCAAACAAGATAACTTCACCCAATGTTGGTATCAGATGATGTATTTAACACAAACGGAAGGAAATATATTTTAAAAATATAATCACATTGCAGAGCTTAATGCCATAATGCATTGCAAAAATCAAAGACATAAAAACAAGCTACTTAGAAAGAAGCTTTTGAGAACAAGAGCATCAGCATCTATTAAATATGATGATGCATATTTCATCTCAAACTGCAAAAGGTGCTAAGCACTAGATGCAAGTAGAAAGATCACCCATCATCTCCTCACATACCGGGTCCTAGATGATGTCAGAGGAGAATATGAGCCAAAGTGGACCTAGAAGGACTTTTATGAAAGCTCCTATTTCATGTCTCTGTCAGCTGCCATGGAACTAATAATGCAATTTCTCCAACAAGGCAACTCCCTAGGCCATGCATCTGTCAACCAAGAAATCAAATTTCAACCTTCAGAACTTCTTTACCTGCACAAATCTGATCCTGGAAGGTACTGGGAAAATCGTGAATGAAGAAGTGGAATTAATCGAAGATCACACCACCTCTTCTCCCACCTAAGTCCTGGCGATGCTGGCCATGAGGAACATGATAATGTATCCTGAAAAACATTAAAAGGTTCTTCTCAGTTTTGAACTTCATTTTAAGAACTCAGCAGATTTGGAAAGAATGATATAGACTTCAAAGACTTATATTTAATTTGGCAGTGTTCCATTTTTTCCAAATCACTTGTCATTAGTTTTAGTGAGCACTGGAAAGATACTGAATAGGACCTCTAAATTATTCACAATACAACCATAATTCAGTTGTTTCCTGTGGCTCTGTACACATTTACATACATATCTTTTCTAATGATATCACCTCAAAACATGGTAATTGGGAACAGAATTTAACATGCAATGAAAAGTGTCAAAATTGTCAAAACTACATGCTGAAGTGATGAATATTTTAATTTTACCTACTTACAAAAGACATCGCTTATTTGAAAACTGAACTTTATCATGTTTATGATGATATCTACAAAGAATGTGTATTTAAACACCTAGAGTCTAATCTGATCAGTATTTTTAAAGAATATAGGTTTGCATGAGAAATGCTTACAAAAAATTAAATTATCAGCATCTGCTTCTAAAAATACAACACCTCTTTCTTTATAAAATGCTTTATAAAATAGTGCTAATGATGATGTTATTTTTATGAGACAGCACGATTCTTCAAAGTACCTTCTCATAGCAACAAAGGATGAGGAAAAGGCTGAGGTATTTAACCATGCTTTCTTTACCACAGTCTTTAATAGTAAGACCAGATATTTGCATGGTAGCAAACCTCTGAGCTAGGAGACAGGGATAGGGAGCAGAGTGAAGCCACCATAACCCAAGAGGAAATGGTCCGTGGCCTCCTGCAGCAGTTAGGCACACACAGGCCTATGTGGCCAGATGGGATCCACCAAAGTTCCAGGTCTTTCACTTTTGTTACAACCCCAGGCAACATTTCAGTCTGGGGGCAGAGTGGCTGGAAACCTGCACGATGAGAAAGGACCTGGAGGTGCTGGTCAAAAGCAGCTGAACATGAGCCAGTGTGTGCCCAGGTGGCCAAGAAGGCCATCAGCATCCTGACTTGATCAGAAATAGGCCAGTAGGACCAGGGCAGCGACTGTCTCCCTGATTTGGCACTGGTGAGGCCACACCTTGAGTGCCATATTCAGTTCTGTGTTCCTCACTCCAACAAGGACATTGAGAATGTCCAGAAATGGGCAACATGGTTGAGAAAGGGTCTGGAGACAAGTTCTGTGAGGAGCAGCTGGGGGAGCTGAGGTTGTTTAGCCTGGAAAAACGAAGTCTCAGGGAGACCTTATCACTCTCCACAACCACCTGAAATGAGGCTGTAGCCAGGCGGGGGTTGGCCTCTTCTCCCAAGAAACAAGTGACAGTATATCATGATATAATTAAAATTAAACCTGCTGATTTACATTATTTTTAATCTCAAATTTCATATTTTTTCTTATTGGTATATTCTATAATATAAATATTACCAAAATTAAGTACATCTATTTTTCTAGAGGGTGCATTCTGTGTAAGATTGATGGAATTATAAAGCATTGAACTTTACTTTATCATATATGTTCATATATCTTTTATGTATATGAAACAAAATATCACAATAAATATGTTAGCTCAGCAGCAAGTCTTGGTAGTTTACTTATTTAAAACACTGAATTTCTGGTAAGAAATTCCACAGATTCAATAAAAATAAATAAATTATTGGCTAGGAAGATTACCCTAGGATGTTGTTTTGAACATCTTGAATTTTTAATGTTTTCTCTCTGCTTCTGAGAACCTTTCTTCACCTGTGATTAAACTTAGGGAAAAGATGAAATACTGTAAAAGTTCACATACAAACTGTATGCCTAGACATGGCTACAACAAAAATGTTAACCCTACCTTTAGACTGCATAACTCTGTGAACTGTTGACAAAACACCAAAGTCTTGTCTACTCCAAGTTCTGAGTCAAAAACCTCCTTCAAGTGCATTAACAGGACTATAAATTCAGAAACAAGACTGGCTGTAAATCACAGAATCATGGAATGTCTGAGTTGGATGGGATCCACAAGGATCATCAAGTCCAACTCTTATCCCCACACAGGACATCCCCAAAAATCTCACAATGTTCCTGAGAGTTTTTTCAAATTCTTCCTGCCTTCCGTCAGGCTGATGTTTTGACCACTTCTCTGGGGAGCCTGTTCCATTGCTTAACTATCCTCTAAGCAATGAACCTTTCTCTAATATCCAACCTAAACCTCACAGACACAACATTCCTTTGGGTCCTGTCACTGCTCACCACAGAGAAGAGATCAGTGCCTGCCTCTCCTCTTCCCCTCACAAGGAAGTTGTAACTGCAATGAGGTCTTCCCTCAGTCTCCTCTTCTCCAGGCTGAGCAGACCAAGTGACCTCAGCCTCTTCTCATACAGCTTCTCCTCCAGACCCTTCACCATCTTTGCTGATCATTAATCAAAATGTTGATGAGCACTGGGCCTAAGATACAGCAGAACCTCACTAGTGACCAGTCACCAGCCAAAATTCACTCTGTTCACTACAACTTCTGGTGTCCAACCATGAGCCAGTTGCTCACCGATCATGTTTATCCAGCTGTCATAATTCCTCCAAGGGAATATTCTGAGAAAAAGGAAGAGCTGTGGCCTAAGAGTTGTACATAACTTAGGAATTCAAACCAAGGTTTGGTTTTATGAAGGGCTCTGTTCCCATGACAAGGGAACATGTCAGAATCACAACTTGGTCTTCACTTGAAAATGTAATTTAGGGAATTATAGACTCATGATACTAGATTATATTATTTAAACTGAAAGAAAAACACTTGTTTTCAGTGAATTATTGTCAGTTCAAATGGAAACTACAGCTCATTTAGATCAGTTTTGACACCTGCAAAAAAAGAATTCACAAATGAAAGCATGTTTTTTTTATCATAAAAGCAAAATTAGAATTGTAGCAGCTAGTTGAATAAATCACCTTAGGATATACTGACACAGCATTTTTACATACATACATAAATACCTTTATAGACTCCTGAGACAAGTCTGCTTTTGTTGTTGCTGCACAAGTAACATATATTGCTACACAAGTTACATATATTTTTATTGTTATTTGATATCAATTTTATTGGTGTTATTATTTATAAATTCCACTTCCTCAAATGTGTATAATTGTGAAGGGTTTTCCAAATTATAACTGTATTTAAATCTGTGGTATTGATATTTAAATCTGTGGGCTGCCATTTAAAAATTTAATAGAAAAATATGAAAGTGCAATAAAACAAGATGGAAACTAGAGATAGTTGCTCAGTATGGCTTACATTTCAGGTTTTAAAATATTTTTCTTAAAGTTATGATCTATACTGGTTTATTTTTTCTGCGCTTTTTTCTATTTTCATCTATCGCAAAGCCAAATACTCAGAAAAAAATCTTTAGAACTATACAAAATAAAGAAAACTTTGCATTTTCTAGCTAAGAAAAAAATTTAAAGTCCCTTGTTGCACTTCAAAGGCATCTTTTAGTAAATATCTGAACAGACATCAGTAGCATTTTATCCCAGAGACACTCTGCTATATATTATCACACTTCAGGGAAGGTTTTAAGTACACATTACCAGAAGTAAAACACTCTCACCTTAAAAATAGGCAAAAACATAGACCTAATAATCTTTTGCCAAAATCTTTAGATAATGCATGTAATATAAGTAGTGGAAAATACTATCAAAATATTTTCTTACTTTTTTATAAATACATATATTTTCATTTTAAGAATTTTAGTTCCTGTGCAGAGAAAAAAATGTAGAAGGAGAAACTTTCACAAAATCCACACTGCCCAAGTAAACAGTAATCACATGCATCCAGGCACAATCTCAGCTGTAATAATTTGTCACATTTTAATTCCTGGCCATAATTTCTGGCTACTCTTTCCCTTTATTAGTGCTTCCACTTATTATACTGTAATTATTCTCCTGTGTAATTCCACCAAGCTCTTACCGTGTTGTTAGGGTGGTAGTTGAGATGCAAACCACTGTCACACAGGGGAGAGGATGTGCCACTGCTTTGGTCACTGGGAGCACCTAACACAAATACAAATTCACAAGAAAATTCTTTGTTAATTTGTGATGACATAATTCAAATTTGCATATGTATGTATGCATTCTCCCTGAACCAAAGTAACTTCTATCACATATAACATTTATTTATGTTCTGCATTCAGCCAGTATTGGTTTTCTAGCTTGAGTGGATTGCCTTTGTAAGCTATATGGAGGCTCGAGAAAACATTTCCTGGTGGTTTGATTAAAAAAAAGTTAATGTCTGCTTGGTAAGGAAAAAAAAACAACTACAATGTTTCTTTGCAATTTGACAGTAAAAGGGAAATGTGTACTTTCTCTGTTTGTTTTTACTTGAAGGAATTTCTCAGATAACCCTTTTGTTACTCTCAGTGGATTTAACAGTTCTAAATGTTCTTGTAATGGTTTAGGAAACTAGAGTGCTACACCTCAAAAGTGACATGATAAGATCCATGGAAATGCACATTCCTGTGCATCACTCAGGCTACTCAGTGGTGCCACAGCCCTTTCTAAAAAGGAGAAAGGTACTGGGATACATTTTTATTTAAGAATACAGTGTTCCGATTTTTTCTTTGTTTAAATTTAACACATAAGCAAAAGAAAAACACAATATTTGATCAAATGCTTGTATAAAACGCTATTTCATTATTTCGATTATTTAATTCCTACTAACTTAAAACGTAGGGCTATAAGTATTGAAATCAATTTTTTTTTCTCGTTGCTTTAAACTTGAGCAATTTAGTTCACTCTCTTAGGGAGCAAAAAGCAGAAGGAAAGCAGAGATGACAAAAGGCACAGGCTGATATATAAATATGCTTAGATATGCTGCAATTGTCCATAATTATGCATCCACACTTACAATTTAATATAATTAAAGGAAGACAGTTGTCTCCATATGACTGTCATAGGGCAAGTTCACTAAAACTCAGTTTGGACTAAAAGAAAATACTTATAATTCCAGAGTAATTTATTCTTAGGTAGACAGACATCTCCACCCAAGCCTCTGAATTTTAAACAGCAAAGTCCTCTAAATATATACACACAATCTCATTTTTACATTTACAAGAAAAATCTCCCTGGAACTAAAATACTACCTGATGCTGCCCGAAAAATTGATTTTAAATACTCTGCACTAGGATGTGAGCTATTGCAAACTAATGTAATTCTACTGTTTTACTCACAACTTTACTGATTCACACCAGCCAAATGCTTGGTTATCTGTTTTTCAACCACAGATAGCAATTTTTCTCTTGAGGTCAATGTTAACACAAGCCCTGGCAATAGGAGCAATTCATATTTAGGCAGCAATGGTGATTGTAAAAGCTGCTGTCAATCACCCTCAGTGCACAGTAGGTTCAGAAGCTGCAAGTGTTCATGGGTATGGAATTGAAGGTTCTTTGGTCATGTAATAAAGGCTTACATGCACAATCTTCATTCAGTGGCAGTTTGAGAAAAGCAGGTGCTCTTTTCAGAAAGGACACAGTTAGGGTCACTTCTTCCCCTGCATTGCGAAGGACCTGTACCTGGAAAAGAAATAAAGGCAGACACCTTGAAATAAATTTATGACCAAAATGCATTAGCAAATGTCAGCAACACCACACAGCTCTCCTATACTAGAATATAACTGCTTAGCAGTTTATTGAAGTTACATTTGTTTGACAAGAAAGCAAGATGTAAAGCTTGCTATGTGCTTGTCTATTGTGTTTTTAGCCACACATACAGTGAATGGGGTGAGGGGGGAATTACCCTCCTGTTTTAGTACTGGCATTGACTTGTGCTATTGTAGAACTTGCTCCTTGAAACTATTCAGCTATGTAACTCCTTCTTTCAGGTCTAGAATCATCCCCCCATACATGTATGTATTTAAAAAAATAAATACATATTTTCTCTTTGCATATATATTTTCTCGTCTTATAAATCCTCAACCAAAACAACAGCAGTAGTTTTCACAGCTGTACCATAATCCTATGAGCAAGTCTTTCTAACACTCAGAGTTAAATTTAGCTGAGGCACTCCAGCATGGATGAGAGACCTAATCTTCATCACAGACACAGAGGAAAAGAACTTATTTTAAGCCTTAAATCTTGGATAAGCACAAGCTTAGCTTTTGCCAAAGGGCAGCTTGAATTTTGGACACAGAATGTGCAAAGCACCTATCCAGCTGGGAATACTCTTAGCCTTCATGTATTTTCCCACTAGTTACCCCTTTGGCTTCTGCTCATCTTTAGCTTTTGTGGGGTACAGCTGTAGACACCCTAAACATTCAGGCACCTCCCAAGACTAGCAGTAAGGAAGCACAAAAGCAACTAAGCCAAATTCTGTATTAAATAGCTGAGGAGGAAGCTTGAACTGGCTTATGAGAGCCAAAAAGAACTAGATCTGTTTCAGAGAACAACCACTTCCTGTTCTGGCTCTATAACTTCAAAATTCTTCAAGAGCTGATTTAATTTGGGTGTACAATGACAGAAGATTGCACCATGCCTTTCTTTGAGTGACTATGTTCATGCTGTGCAGACAGCCAGCTCACAGGCAGATGAGAGCTGCTGTGAGAGGGAGCTGCTACACAGTGAGACATTAGGGAATCATTTTAAACTAGAACATATCTGCTCCCTTTCTCCTGTGTAGATGGTTAACATACAAGTAACCCTTCTGTCATGCTGCTGCTTGTGAGAAAGCCTTGTGAATAATTTATGAAGCACTGCTATTCTTTAATTATGCTTGTCAATAACCTACTCAACAGATTTATTTACATGCATGTGTATAACTATACATTGGGATGTTTTCACATGGAACCACTGCATTATGCTGTAAACTTAAAGCAATTCTTCAGGAAAAAATGTCAACTTTGCCTTGAAACACAGTATTGCCTACTCCATGCTGCTTGCCACAGAGGACTAACAATATCATGACAGAATATTTGATTCAGTAACTGAAATTTTAGGGTCTTCATTGTTTAAAATAGCACAGTGGTTGCCAACACACATTTTGCAGAGGCCATAAGTAGCCTACTGTGACTTTTTTCTCTAACCTCTCCCTCACACCTCTTTATCTCATAGGATGAAAACTTTAAGCTGGAACACATTTCGATTGAAATCAGCAATACTTATTCAGTGAACTGTATTTTGGAGTGTATGAAGCATATAATCCAGAAAGTGACTAGATTTTGACATGCAGAATAAAGACTAAAGAGAGATAAAGGATTAAAAGAGAAAATTACTAGGTAATGATTACAACAAAGAACAGATGAGTTATCAGTTCCATTTTGCTTACTTTCTAGTCATTAACAAAGACAATCTAGGAAATAAGGTTAGGTGAAATAAATGAGAATTTTAATTATGTTATTGTCTTTTTCCAGCTTTCAGTTGAAAGCTTTACTATTATTTCACATTCTTTGTCTTTAATTTACATATGAAATGAAAAATCAAATTACTAAAGATAATGCTAGCCACAAATAACAGTCTGTATCAGTACTGAATTTAAATTAGGGCCTCATTCCCACTGTGTATAAATGGTTAACAAAATTCAATATTACTGAAACATAGCCATGTAAGTAAAGAGATTTTTAGTTCATTACTGCTAATAAATAAGCCACCTCTAAATTTGCATAAAATAAAAATATTTAAAACATTTTGCAATCCTGGTTGATGGCAAGTGGAATAGGAGTCAACAGTGCCCTGGCAGCCAGGAGGGCCAACCATGTGTCCTGGGCACAGCATCTCCAGCTGGGCAAGGAGGGGATTGTCCTGTTCTGCTCTGCTCTGCACTGGGGCAGCCTCACCTTGAGTGCTGGGGGCAATGTAGGGCACCGCAATATTAAAAAAAGACATCAAGCTATTAGAGAGTGTCTAAATAAGAGCCATGAGGATGGTGAAGGGTCACTTGGTATGTTCAGCCTTAAAGTGAGCAGACTGAGGGGAGAACTCATTGTGGTCTTCAACACCCTCAGGACAGGAAGAGGAGGAGCAGAGCAGGTACCAATCTCTTCATTCCCAGGACCAGTGACAGGACTCCGGGAAACAGCATTAAACTGAGTCAGGGGAGGTTTAGTTTGTTGCCACCGAAAGGTTTTGCACCCAGACAATGGCTGAACACTGGAACAGCTTCCCCAAGGAAGTGGTCACAGCACCAAGCCTGACAGAGTTCAAGAAATGTCTGGACAACACTCTGAGGCACAAGTTATGGTTCTTGGGGTGTCTTGCACAGGAGCTGGACTTGATGTTCTTGATGGGTCACTTCGAACTCTATGATTTTCCCTAGTACATGAAAAGATGTAACTAGACTCAACCTGAACAAAGTGAAGAAGAAACTTATTTTTGAGGGAATACTAATTTTGATTAAATATAAAAACATGTTTTCAAAAATTTCAAATCAACAATGTAGTAATCTCCTAAAATGATTTTTCTCATATATCAAGAGTTTGGCAAAGGTGAGAAAAATTCCCAGAGCTAAAGCCAAGGCATATTTGTATGACAAAAATTAAACTCAGTAGTAGACCTAACATGTCCAATTTCTCACTAGGTTATATATTCCCATTGTATGCCATGAAGAAACTCCCTTCAGAAGAGATCTGGCAATTTCTAAAGCAATGTGTCCTAAATTGTAGAAAATGCATAACCAGACATCATTAAAAAGATTTGCTTATTGCTTGTAGCATTGAAAGGTAATGATCTGTTTTATTTTCAGAGGCTATATAGACTATTCAAGATAGTCTATTTGAAACTAGTCAAGATACTTTTTTTTTGTTAATATTGTTGAGATATTCTGTGAAGCCTCAGATTTTAGGCATATGAATTTACCTACATCAAGTTTTAATTTTTTCTAGTTAGAAATGAATAATAGTAACACTTGATATGTTGATATAGAAATTGTATGGATTAAATGATCAAAAGATATTTAGTACTGCTCCTACTACTACATTTAGCTTTATGTTTTAATTTCAGCTAGTGAATAGTACCAGCTTCATTTGTTGGTGCACAGCATTTAATGAAGTCATCCATGTAACAGGAAGAAACCATGACACTGAAAAATCTCAGCATCTCCTCATCAACATTATGGCTATATTAAATTCCTACTGCTGTTTTAAAAATCATATATATATATATATATATATATATATAAAATTCAGAATGAGTTCATGTGGAAAGAACTACACAAACAGAAACATTAAATATTGTCAATAAACTTTCTTATGCAAAGTATAACCTTAATACCAGTGGGGCCAAGAATTAATTTACTTCTACCATAAATAGCCCTACATAAAGTTAGGATGCTCACAAATAAAGTGAGATAGGCAAAAAACCCAGTTGTGCACGTCTGAGCCAGTAGCTGTGTGAAAGAGTGACATTAAAAGAGTCAGTGTTTCTGGAGCAATAGTGACTATATTTCTATACAATTACTATAATGAATGTTAGGGGGCTATTTGAAAAAGCAAATTTTATGGTGATGTGTGGTATTGCTGAAGAAAATATCTACATTGTAACAACACTAATCTGAATTTTTAATAATGTCGACAATTATATTGCCTTTTAATTTTATAAACCCTTTTAAATTCCCAGTTCAAGAAAACATTTGAGCATATGCTGAAGTCTCTGTCAATATATTCAGGAAAGCAATGAAGCATGAAGTCCCTCTGACTTCAGTAAGTATTCTTTCCTGAATAAGATTGTAAATTCCCCCTCAAATTACCAATGAAGTTTACCCACCAATAAAGTGGTAAGGATTTAAAACAGAACACTTATTTAGATCCCAAGGTCTATGTTCTCTTGAATTGAAGCAAATTTCACTCTTCAGTTTTTAAAGAAAAATTAAATTTATTGGTGAATACCTTGAACTATACACATTGGGAAAACAGAAACAAAGAAAAGGTAGGAGACACCTTTCTAGCCACTCTGAAGTTACACAATGCACAAGTGTCAAGTCTATCAGGAGATAACAAAATACACATTTTAACACAATCATACAGAGGTCAAAAGCTACAAGGCTTCATGCACATAACTGTCTTGAATTTGTGTTTATTTTAAAAGTCAACTTTTAGTAAAATTTAGTAAAATTTAGTAAAAGTGCCATGTAGTTAATACAGAATTCTTAGTAACACATCAGTGCATAGTGAGTTTTTAATTCCTATGATCTATTATGTATCACAGTATTTTCCAATAATTGAAGTTAATCAAGAAATATAATATCAAGAGATATCAAAGCTTTTTTTCCTTCAGAAAATGTTTCTTTCTAATATACAAAGAGAACTAGAACACTATTTTATGACAGAAGTTCCTACCCAGACTGCACAACTAAAACTATGCTTCAGACTATAGTTTGACACTATCACAACTGTACATTTTAAATTTTTGCTGTCTGACTGCAAAACCCATGTTAGATATTTAGACATAAACCCAAAGGGCTGCACACTAGAACAGGGGGCTATCTCAAACAAGGGGTCAGGAACTGCAGGGCAGAATGGTGTACCTCCCAAAAACACAGAAAGACACACCCTTCTATTCTGAGCTCTCTTCTGCTTGTATCCTGCTACTAGCACTGTTCTGAAAAAGTGTAGGGGGGATGCAGTAACATAGGAATTTACAGCAAAGTCACCCTGCAGTGCCCACCACTAAAGAATTATTCTGAAAAGTTCAGACAGATGTTTATGGACCTGCAAGATGACACAGCAATGGAATTGAAGCTTTCTTACTGAATGCTCCAGCTACTAAGGCACTACACAAAAGATCATTTCAGAGTAACGTACACAAGAGATTCAGGGTTTGATGCTTTTTGACAAGTCCCACCAGTCTGGCCACTTAGAAAGAAAATTACTCTTGATCCCAGGTGACAGCACATGTTTTAGCTAGACCATTAGGTGGTTTCTCAGATGTACAGCATCATTCCAGTCATATAGATATATTCAGGTTTCCTTCATTGATCCTTGCTCTACCTGTTTGCACAGTCTCTTGGGCCTTAGCCACAGAAGTACCAGACCATGCAACCTTAAGCGTTAGTAGAAAACTAAGTAATCCTCCTTTAAAAAAAAGATTTTATCTTCTTTCAAGCCTACATGCCAAGTAGGCTGCTTATATTAAGTAACACTGAGGGACATGTACAGAATTTCCTTCACAGGAATGACTAAAATAATCATATGTAAGCAATAGGAATAAGTGTAATGAGGAATTAGAAAAAATAGATTAATTTAATAAAAAAATTATTGAAAACATAATTAACCTACAAAATAAAAAACATCCACAAGGTAATAGAAGACCAAATATAGATCACACAGAAGACAAAGATTCCTGTCAGTTCTTTCTTCAATGCACAAAAAGAATATGGTTTCAAACTTTTAAGTCTAACACTTGTGGAATGGAGTGCTTCCAAGTTTGTCTAAAAGATCTGACAGCAGCTTTCTGAAACCCTTTAACCTTTCATATGTTCCACAATCAACACAAAAATGTGTATTGCTCTTTCAATCAGAATTGTAGTATGCTGCAACTAATTATTGCTTAGCTGCATGTTTATGCTTTGAGAAGTAATATAGCAGTGCCTTAACAAAAGGTATCAATGCAAAAAAAAAAAAATGAAAACTCTGCAGCATTTTCCTACTTTTCTTCCCTTAATCTTAGAATCAATAATATCACACATAAAAATACTGCTGTAAGTGCCTAATTGGCATTCTTAAGTCATGTAACCTAATTTTGAATTCTGTTTCACTAAAAGCTGCATATACTGGTCATCACAGTTCATATTAGAAGGCCATTACTCCAATACACAAACTATGAAATGCAAGGAATTAAAAAATGCTATGTCTTCCAAAACTGAGAACACACCCTGGAGGCCATGACTCATGAGTCATATGGGACACCATGGGTCCTTGAACTGAAACTTTTCATATCGTATTCTGAAATACAAAAATTAACAACTCCTTAAATAGATTCCATCTATAATAAACTATTTACCGTGATCTGCCAGTATATTCTTTGAATCATCCCAACTGGTGGTTGATTCTAATGCAAATGCTCATTCTAATATCAAACAATGGGTCCTGTTAATGATTCTCAACCTATGGACTACTACTTGTGTGGGACTGTGGTCCATAGAAGAAATTCAAAAAGATGCATTTAATAGCCATTCAGCTCTACATGATAGGCAGCTGTTCAAGAAAATACCTATGAAAACACAAACAAAACAAAAAAAAACAAGCAACCAAAGAACTAGCAGACTTCAAGCCAAACTCTTTCCAAGCTTTATGAGTTTTTTTTGTGTATCTATTTGTAATGAGTACATGCCAGAGTTCAGAACTGCCTATCTTTGTTTTCATATTATCTACTCCATGAATGGCTCTACTTCTCCAGGATTATTCAACTACAGTAAATGAACTTTGTAGTTCCACAGTTTTACCGAGTTCTCCACTTTAAACACTCACAGATGTTCCTCTTTTTAAATGTGATTATGTATTCGGCTGCTGGGCACTTTCTCTCTGTCAAAGCTAATTCATGAACACATATTTTTGAATTAGATATGTAATGGCTTCCAAAATAACTGGCCAAGAGGAACAAGATAAATCTCTTAAAAACACTGAAAATGACAGAAACACTAATAGAATTTTTCCCAGTGTGGTTGAAATTAAGCAGCATGTAATTTACATTTTTTTCATATGAAATAGCAAACTTGAATACTTTTGGACAATAAAAAACTTTAAGATAGTTAAAGCCTGTTAAAGCCTGCTGAATAGTGTGGCCAGCAGCAGGACCAGCAAGGTCACTCTTGCCCAGTACTCAGCACTGGTGAGGTCGCACCTCGAGTGCTGTGTCCAGCTCTGGTCCCTCAGTTTGGGAAGGACGTTGAGATGCTTGAGCACGTCCAGAGGAGGCAACGAGGCTGGTGATGGGCTTGGAACACAAACCCTGTGAGGAATGGCTGAGGGAGCTGGGGTTGTTCAGCCTGGAGAAAAGGAGACTCAGAGATGACCTTATCACTCTCTACAACTCCCTGAAAGGTGGTTGGTCAGGTGGGGGTTGGTCTCTTTCTCCAGGCAGCAACTGACAGAACCAGAGGACGCAGTCTTAATCTGAGCCAAGGGAAATATAGGTTGGATACTAGGAAAAAACTTTTTTACAAAAAGAGTGATAAAATACTGGAATGGTAGGCCCAGGGAGGTGGTGAAGTCGCCAGCCCTGGATGTGTTTAAAAAAAGACTGGGTGTGGCACTCAGTGCCATGGTTTGGTTGAAATGTTTGGGCTCGGTTGGACTCAATCATTTTTAAGGTCTCTTCCCACCTAGTGATTCTGTGTGATGTGTGATTCTAACTGTGTATTATAACTCTATGAGACTTACAAAATCCTCACTTCTATTTAGGCAACCTACTCAACCCCACCAAATGTTATAAATCCACAAGCCTAATTCTGGTTTCAATTAGTTTGATTTACATGTATGTCTCATCTTCACATACAACACACTTTCATTACAACTGCATATATGTCAGTAAGCAGAGCTCAGAAATTTACACAGGAGCCAGATTTTGTTTGGGATCAATTTAATCGACATTGTCAAAAACAGATGTTGACTAAAGCTTCTTTGGGAGAAATGTGTGAACCCCTTAGGCAAACAAAACTACAAAAATGGGAGAAGCATTTACACCAGTGTCGCAACAGCACCTGCTGACTTCTACACAGCTTTCCACAGGCTTGCACAGCATCATGTGTGCAGTGGTGTATACAGCCAGAAGAATGACTGGCTTTCCCATCGATCTACAGAGGATTTCTTAATTAAGACAAAGTTTTTTGGACTTCACAATAATCGGAAAGCAACCATGATGGAAGTCTATGCTGACAATGTTGTTTGGGGCTTTTTTTCCCCTTTCAGTTAATTATGGAGAATATTCAGGAAAAATTGTCAACATCTGTAGCACCTGTAACACATTTTAAGCAGACTCCAGAGGCTTTGCACATTTACCCTTAAAGATATGACATAAAAATTCAAAGATTTTTTCTTTTAAGCAGGCCATATTATAATACTTAGACAATATGCAGAAATTCATCCTACTCATCATATCTGCACAAAACCCTTGTGGAATCAATTTTTATTACTCATACAAATAGTATAATTTTAGTGGATTTTATAATATAAATATAATATAAAGTGTTGAACATAAGCCAGAACTGTAATTTACTAATTATTTGTAGGCTGCCAACCAATCCTTGGTGGTGCTATTCTCTAATAAGAGTTTCAGATAGTAAGAGATCAATAAAATCATCTTTAAATGAAAGCACAGAAATTTAATAAAACACATTCTCTTGGACTAAAAAAAAAAAATATTATTTAAGGTATGTATAATATACACCAACTAAATATCCCACCACAGATTTCCCCAACATCTATTTAAGCCAGCTATTGATTACTATCCATCAACATGCAAAGAAATGACAGACTATATGGGACAACCACTTTCTGGTCAAAAAAGCTGCCCCAAACAAATAATCTTTGTGCTGTATACAGGCCAGAGATTTAGTCATTAAATTACTAATAAATGAAATGTGAAAACCAGCACAACAGGTAGTAATATCAGTATTTGTTATGTAGAAAATGAAGATTTGGCTTGTAACCTGCAAGTGTTACAGCACACAATGCATGATAATGCAATGAGTATTCTAGAAAAAAATAGAGTGCATAATGCATTATCTATACAACAGTGTAAGAGAACACAACATAATCCAGCACATAATCATGAGGTGAATAGAATAAAAACATTGTACATCATCTCTCAAAACCAAAAGCCATGTCTTAGCAATGACCCAGGAAAACCTTATAAAAATGACCTGGGACTTATGACTCTCCACTCCCTATACAAAAGTCACATAAAATACAAAATATAGCAAAAAGCTAAAGACATTACCAATGTTACATAAAGAAAAATAATCAATATTTACATAATAAAGAACAATTTTCCATTTATCTGCATAATTCCTAGACTTACCCAGTTACAACTGGAATGAAGAGCACTAGAAACCCTCTTATGAATGGATATGTATTTTTCTTTTGCTGGAACACATTATACTTAAAAAAAAAAAAAGCTTCATACAGAAGTGTTGTTTTTTAAACAATTTTTTAAAGTAAGGGTAAAAATCAAAACAAAGTAAAAAGTGGAAATGTCTTTTTTTCTAGTAAACCATGACAGAAACTAGACAATAACTTGGATTTAAAGTCTGGGTCTAGGGGAAAAAAGAAAGATCATTCTCAGAACAAGAGTTTGCTCACACTAATCCCATTGCAAGGCTCGGGTCAAACACACAGCTAGTAGCAAATTTCACATTTACATATTCAATATAAAATTTGCTGCTGGCAAATATGACCTTAACACTTAGTTTCCATGAATAGTCACACTAATCAAGCACCAGAATATAAATGCTCATGAAAGATGAATAAAAAGTGGTCCTAAAGAGTTTGAAATCAAATTCTAATTCTATATTTGAATAAATAGTACTCTACAAACCTATTCCTATTTGTTCAGTTTCAAATGTTATCAACCTCAATATGACAAAAAAGAAATTCCTGGAAAAATTTGTATTTGAAATAATGTTTTAGATCAATATAAGCAGTTAATTCTGCTAAGCTTCTCAGCTGCTCAGGATCTAATCTCTGAGTAAGATATTTTAATATTCAGGGAAAGTGCCCTGTGGGAAAAGTTCTCAGCTCAGAACACATAAGAATTCTGTGATTCTGTAACATATTTTCATGACATTTAATGCAGTGGCACTTTTTCTGCTCCAGATTAATTGCACTGTATCTGGTTGAAGTTGAGTAAATTACTTCGTTTTTCAAAATATATTTATAAAAAATAAAGCCCCCAACTTAATAAAACATGTAAATTCATAATTTTAGGCAAATACACACATATTCTGATGAACTGGGATCCAATATAATTATAATTTGAAAATTTTAGAAATAATATTTCCTTAACATTTTAAAGATAATTTTCATCATTGTTTAAATTTTAAAGGCAAAACTGGGTTTGGAGGTGTATTTTAATTAACTGCTGCAGTTTAATTAACTGGAGAACATTGATAGATATTTTGGAAACAAAAAAGATCAGCATACAATTCCAAAGAAGTATAAAAGATAATTTGTATTTCAGCACAATGACAAAAAAAAAGTGCTGAATTACAGCTTTAATCAGTTTATGGCATGAGGTCTTTGTAACTTTCAAAATTAAGCATAAATCTGATCTATTAATCAAAACTGATTAGGCTACTTATCTGATTGCAATCCTTATTTTACCTTTTCTTATTTTCTTAGTTAAGAAATAACACCACAGAAATCCATTCTTGCCAGCAGTTAATTACCATCTGAGACTGTAAAATCTTATAAAAACAATAATTTATAGACTATTATATAGAGTGAATGTGTTTTCTAAAACAAAATTTGGAACATCAACAATAAAAGAAAAACAGAATGATTTGTATAATTCTATTACCTTGCTGCTAGGTTATTATGCCAGAATATTACAAATGAATGCACAAACTACAGGCCTCACTTTTAGAAAGTCCAAGCCTTTTAAACCTTAACAATTCCAGTTTTACAAATTTCTCTGTGCTCGCATTTTCTATAAAAATTGAGAAAATAAGAAAAACACTGCTGATGCTACACAGCTCCATGATATCTAATGAACATAATATACAGATGCTTTGACTCAACAAAGCATGCCCCCATTTAGATAGCACTTTCCTGTTTTGATATAAAGATCCTGTAATATTACAAGCTGTAGCTGTAGAAGTAAAATTAAAAATTTCAATGTCTTAAAGTTTTCAGTTTCCAAAGCTCCCAGTGTTTTAATTGGGAAAAAAAAAGAAAAAAAAAAAAGGAAAAAAAAAAAAAGAAAAACCTGTTTCACAGATTTGTTGCTGCCATTGTGCAGGTGATTCACTTTACCCTAAAACGTCACTTACTGATTGACGGAAAGATGCTTTATACAGTCTTTTAAAACTTGCAATCTTTCATGGTGATGGATATTTAAACAAAATATTTTATTTGTTAGCATTCATCATGGTAAACTTTAGCTGTCACCAACATTCCTCTGCAATCACTGATTCAGAAATCACACAGGACCTGAATTGCAGAGGGGACTTTGAATATGTTTTGTATTTGATTTTCCATGTAAAGATGACTGAACAACCAATTTTAAAACAACCTCAAGACATCTGAGAAATGGTGGAGATTTTGTTAAATATGCCTGTCTATTAATTTACCATAGAAGTACTTCATACTCAGAATACTCTAAGAAGGGAAAACATTTCAGAAAATCTAGAAACATCCTTATTACTTCGTACTGCAAGTCAATGTTTAAATATGGGAGGTTTTTGATGTAGAACAATCCCTTGAACATTCCTTTTAAAAGGTCAGCACAATTAGAATCTGTTAAATGCTCTCAATCACTACTGGCTTGACAAGGGCAAGTGAAGTGGAATAGAGCTATGAACATTTCCTAGATCACATTTAAAGGTACATGTCATTATGCTGGTAATGCCAATTCAGCCTGAGGAGTGACTGTTTCCCATTTTGCTCAGGAAAGCATTAACAGCACAGGGAGGTAACGCTTGTAGGTGTCTGCACAAAAATATAAAGAACATGTAACTGCTGTAATTTTTACTGAAGAGCTTCCCTCCATAAGCAAACCTGCACAGAATTTCTTCTTGTGACCCGTGAAACTCTTACTACTGCAAGCTGTTTTACTGGCCACAGTCTTTGAAACCAGCTAACAAGAAACAGGTAGTACCAAACTGAACTTGTATAACAGCATCAGTACTATCAGGGCAAAAGAAAAAAAAAATTAAAATCCAGAAATAGGCCCAGTGCTGACAAACAGATACCAAAACACCAGTACCATACTGTACCATACTAGTGGTTGAGAAGTATGGGGTGGGCCATCTGGAAACCTCCATGTATCTGGCTGGAACAGGCCAACACTGGATACTATTGAAAAATTATATAGAGTCCATTCTCCTTTCCTCTTCCTCCTCCACCGAACAAACTGTCAAAAGACAAAGACCCAATGTAGAGAAAAAAAAGACCTAAAAATATGCACAGGTGTTAGATAACCCCTGGATTAATAGGTTTTTTTCCTGGCACACATTTATTTTTACTATAGTCAGGACAATGAGATTTCTGAAGAGTTAAATCAGGTATTTTAACTGCTGAAAAGTTGTCAGAAGACTACGTGTGTGCACATTTGCACTTCTTTGAGCATGCCTTATACTTGTGACTCCTCCTGGCTAGTTAAATGAGTACACCTGCTCCAGTCTTCCCACTGTTCTCTCTGGTCCACAAAAAGCCACTAGAAATACAGAAGATGCCTTTTGGAGGTGGACATTTACTTTCAGTCTATATCACATGGTTGTTATCTGTTTAAAGAAAACGTAACTGATGCCAGTTGGACAGTGTTTTCTAATCTTTATGAGTAAATGAAATCTTCTTAATAGTAACCAGAGAAGATAATTTCCATGCCCATAGGAGTTTTCATTTTTCCTACATTAAGTTGGAGTGTTTTGTGTCTGTTTAATTTTTCTGCCTTTTGGAGGCTATGCCCAGAAAGAAAAACACTGTGTCCCTGAACTAAAGTATAACTGAGGTTTTAGCTCCATAACTGGGAGATGCTGTGCAGAATTAAATATTTCAAAAACTCTTTTGGAGGGTGAAGTGCACTCATGTACAAATAAACATGAAAATATTTGCTTCCTAAGGAAGCAGAGAAACCTGAGCCTTTACAGTAAAAATATCAATGTAAACAAGAACACAAACAAAGCATATTTGATGGTACACATTTTAAATCCACTCCTCAACTGTTTATTTTCTTTGCAGCTCAGGCTTTCAGAATTAATAGACCTGTATGACAAAGGAGGATCCAAGGACAGTTATTTGAAGGATGTTGTGCTGTAACTGGTGATTCAATCTTTCACTTTCCCACTAAACCATAATGGATTTTTGCTTTGAGGACTGTAGCTATGTAATAAGGAATTAACAATATTAATCATATAGGCTCGGTATTAGTCATGTTCTACTTCCTTCTATTAAAACTCAACAGTAATGACGAGTAGTTTTAAAAGATGAAATCTTAATAAAATGACTAATAGATCTATAAGTATCTTAAGAAAAAGAAAAAAAAACATAAATTAGTTAGACTAGCAACATGCTAACATATTTTAAAAGTCTAACATCATAGTACTTAAATAAATTCAAGTTTTTACAGAGTTTGGCACAATTTAAAAAATTATTTAAACACTAATAAAACATAGCTAAAACCAGATTAGAAAAGCAGATGAACACACATTAAGAATACTGCTTCAGGATATAGCCAGATTCCAGGAATTTCCACCACAGAGCTTAAAACAGCTAAAACAGGCTATTTACACCTGCTAGGTTCTTTTCCACTTGATGGACACTTATTTCAAATCAGTGCTGAAATATTTGACAGATTATTATTAGCTCAAATTTCATGAGCGTTAGGCTATTCAATAACAGGTATTTTCATTAATTATGCCAGGATAGCTAAGGCAACATCAGTTTACAAATATTATTATTATTTTTTTTGTTATTACTCAAGTCTTAGAGAGAAAACAGCAGCTGTATGGAAAGAGTAAAAGTACTGGATTTCCAGAAAGTTTATATTTCACTTTTAAATCAGAAGTTAAAAACTGCAGATTGATTATAGTCTTAGAAGTACTGACTGTGCAACTTCCACATTTAGAGTCGCCATTCTGTCTAGAGGGGAAAGGATTAAATGGCTCTGCTGTGAGTTATACAGTACAGGATCTCTGCAACATGAGAAAGTGGTAATCTGTGTTTGCAGGTTGTTATCACTTCACGAAACTGAAAAATATTAATGCAGAGGTGCTTTTGTATAACAGATTCAGAAGTACTTCATAAAATTCAGAGAGCTAAATCCGATAATAATCTAGGTCTCTGTTTCATAGTTAAGGAAACAAAGATAAGATAAAACCATAATTTACCAAAAGACACATCTGCAAGGTCAAGCTGGAGTAAGATTTCAGATCATTTGGTTTCCTGTGTTAAAAATACAATTTGCTCATTCTTATACTTAAAAACATTTACGAGAAACATTGCCAAAACTATTAATAATGAGTTTTGAAAATCAGTTTTGAGAGACCATAGTTTTAAAGAGAAAGGCCAGAGTAAGAGTTTCATTAGCTGCACATGATTGCAGTTAAGCAACAACAATCTACACTATCATTTTCATATAACATAAATGACTCATGAAGAGTCATCACAGTTACAGCCCTGCTGTGAATGTTGAGAAAAGGGGGAAACAAAAGATTCAATGCAGTGCATGAGGACATCTCGCATCAGGTAATTATTCTGGGAAAAATGGTGTCTTGTGCAAAATGCAAGCAGTGGCTGAATTGAACCACAGTCTACATATTGCAGTACCGATACATAAAATCCACCAAAGCCTGAATATCTATTCTGTCTTCATAGCCACCTGTGACTACATGAGATTTTCCTGTTATTTTTCAAGGAATGCCCAAATGCCACATTAACTGACACATGCGAGCAGTCATTTTACATTGGAAAGATTCCCTGAATATTCCCCAAATAGAAGAAATAAGAAATCACTTCATATTCATAGTCACTTAATTTTTTCTATTTCCTATGAGGAAAAAAACATATGCTAAGATCCAAAGAGATATATAACCATAGTTATTAACACTATCTGAGATGTTTTATTCACAACATTAAGAACAAACTCAGACATATCAGCTTTCATTCAACTGGAATTCTACCTTGGCTCTAGACAATTTGGTGCACTACAACCCTGAGCAGTAGATGCAGCAGAAGGTTTTTCATAGTATCCAGCTGAACTGACATACTCTCCTACTTGTAGCCACTCACTCTCTCACAAAATCTTGTCTATTTTTAGTGACATAGTGGCTAGACCCAGAACCACCAAAAACATCCATAACACAGTATTATATTTTCTTTTCTATCCATCTTTATGTTTGGACAATAAATGGAGTTAAAAACTAGAACTACATTAATTTCCAGTTTTAAGAATAATGATATCTATTACGGTGGATAGCCACATCCACTAGGTGTGTGGACTGACAAGCTATGCAATGTAAAACCTTATTAATTAGACAGATGCATTGATCTGTCTGTGAATATTCATTATTTCAGCCTTTTAAAATTCTTGTTGAAAAATTGAAAGGAGTCTACTAAAAAAGGAATAATTAAAATATCCTCAGTAAAAAGAGCACAAAGTTGTGTATTTAAACAGATATAATGGGCTCTTCTACATACAAGTTCATATTGCATTTTTTTGGGGCTGAAACTGCCAGTTTGAGAGATGCTGAGAGATATTTTTTGTGATTAATTGCTATAGTTTATTTTTTTTCCTGCAGCCTCCTCCTGTATTGGCACTATATCAGAAAGACCGTGTCTTTACCTTACCACATGAGAGCACTAAGAATGAAGCAGTGTTATGCTGTACTCAGATGGGGCTCTTTACAACCAAGAGAAACAACAACTTGACAGTCAGTCTTTGACAGAACTTCATCATGTGCTTTCATAGTATGAACAGTATTTTCACCTTCTACAAGCAGAAAACTAAACTTAAGATTAAGTGATTCACCTAAAGCTAAAAAAAAAAAAAACTCAGAAAGGAACCACATAAAGAGTTCCAGTAAGGTAGACAATAGACAACAAAGTGCTCCCAACGTTAACTAAAACTAAGATCTGTACATTGGGGAAAGATTCTCCCTGCTATGAAAGATACCATGAATTTGATTAAACTACCTAATTTTGAAATTTGAATCATTTTATATACATAGTATGGTTATCAGTAAAACAAGATGCAATACCAGGGTTGACTAATCATCAGTTTCCTACAATAGGCTGCAGTGATTATGCCACAGATTTTTTTCACTGCAGAGCTATGAAGATTTGATATATGCTTAAAAGGTTTCCACAAGCAGCAACACATTTTGCATGTAGGAAAAGAATAAATGCTCATCAGAGTCACACTGTAGATACAAGTCTGAATTTTTTACAGGTATCTTCAGAATTACCGAGTGAAAAAAATTACACACTGGTTTACAATGAAAATTTTCTAAGACATTAAGACAACCCAAACACTAACATATCCTTACAGAACACTGTACCTGCTAAGCCTTAATTAAGTACAGAAAAAATCAGAACAAAGCAAAGCTACAAGTTCAGGCATCCTGCAGAGCCATTGCAAAAGTGCCTAGATGCAATAAGGATTGAAAATTAAGTCTCAACTCCTGTTCAACTCCCTGCTGCAAGCAACTCAGCTCCACACACTTCTATTTACTCTATATTACCTTGAGATTAAAGCTACAGATCCTGTATTTGATAGAGACCCCACAGGACAGCAATCCTACAGCAACTCAAGCTGCAAAGGACGTGCTGCAGACAAAACCCTACCTGTGACTCCTGCTGGCACAGCATTTGATGTACTTACCCTGTACTGAGGGCTAAGCCTAAACCCACAGGTTACCACACAATGCAGAATCACATATATTACCATTACTGCAGCTTTACAACAAATCTACTCCATAAAAACACGTAGCGTATAACAGTGAATGTTTCTGAAAAAGATTGATTATCAGAGTTCATTTGCTTTGGCTTTTTTATTTATATTATATATCTACAACTCTTATGTATATTTTATTTTATAAAATGTCATTATGAACATTTGATCCTATTTAAATATTAGTCAATATTTGCTATTAAATATTAAAACTTATTCATAATTAAAATAAGGATTTAATTTAAAACTTATTTGCTTTTTAAATTCCTGAACCCTTTGCAAATACATAAATGCACATTTAAAACTGGTAAGATACTATTTTTTTTAATTCATAGAGAATTATCTACAAGGAGTTTAAGAACCAGATTATGTTAGATAAATAAGGTATAAATCAAAATTCAACATGATAACACTTGCTACTCTGTGTTAATCCCCCCTTTCAGCTTTTCCAAAACCTCTTTTCTTCCTGTGAATGGGTTTCAACCTTATCATAAATACCCAACAGATTTATGTATCATTTTGAGGGTTTAGAGAATGTCTCAGAAAACAGAAAATAAAATTCTGATGTCCTAACTAATTTTCAATCCACATTTGAGTGTACAAAGCTACTCTTTTAGTAATATCTTTCTCACGTTTTGTAATTCCAACATTTAAATTCTAACATTTAAATCCCACAGAGAGATTTGCCATATTAATGCATATTAAACAGATCAACTGCAGTAAACTTATAAAACATGTACAAGCTGATCATTGTTGTACACACAAAACTTAAAAGCAATATAAATACAACTATTAACCAGTATATACAGAAGGGGGTATAATGAAGGCTCTGAAGAATGAAGCAGGATTTCCAGTAGATCTCCAAAAGGAAACAAGTGTGCATCAACAAAAACACTCAAGAATAGTGCAGGGATCTAATCTTTCAGCCTGCACTAAACTTCTCCATCAGAACTTCATCTGTACTAACTCGTGCTTTCTACACCTGAATAGCACATGTTTGATGATCTGTCATAGAGTAGAATGCTGGATGAAACACAATGAGTGTCCTTGAATTGGCAAAGAGTCAGAAAAAGAAGCTTTCAAATATGTCAGTACTATGTTATTTTTAAAATACAAGTACAAATGTTATGCACCTAAACAGGATTTAAAGGCAATTTTTTTGGTAATTTTTAATTTTTTGGCATTGTTTTCTGAAATAAAGGGTTTTCTGCATCAGAAAGTATTCAAGAAGAGTCAAAGAAAAATATGCCTATAAAGTACATGATGCATATAGCAAAGCTGATTCACCAGTGGAACCAGCCTACAACAGATCTCTCAAAATTTCTTCTTTAGAAGGAATCTCCTTAATAAAATTTTATTTCATATCCAAAATTATAGCATCTTAACAAAAGGAGAAGAGCACCCTCACAAGGAACAGCTAGAGGATGAGTGGCAGATGAATAGCTTTCTCTCATTTTTTAAATAAGATTAAAAGTAACCAAACAACAAATCTCCAACATAGTGCAAATTACAGCTTTTGAAATTAAAATGACCCCACACAGCCAGAAAGGTGTAGGACTGCTGAAATTTGACAGCTATTAGCTGGAAGAAGAAATGCTGGAATTTGTACAGCTCAAATCTTCATAATAAAACAATCACCTTTGATATAGAAAAGCCTATCTGAGAAGAGCAATCACACATATTTAGCAAGAAAAGATTGCACTTTGTTACTTGTCATGTTAGAAGGTACAGGCATATTTGTTGAGGAATAACAATAAAATAGCTGATGCCACTGCATTGCTATCAGCACACACTATCATTTCAGCAGCTACAAAAGACAAAAAAGTAGACTAAAAAACAGAAAAGCTCACCACTTCTTCATGCCTGCATTTTCTCACATTAATTCCATTAATCTGTTGTTAAAAAGATAAAGACAAGACTTACTCTACATTTCATAAGCATAGATTTCATTTCACTTTTCTAGAAAAATGCAGATAAAATAATTTGCAGTTTTGCTCACCTGTAGAATTGCATCTCCTATAAAGAGCAAACCTGAAAGTTCCGCTGAAAACAGAAAGCATATTTTTCACTCACTTTGTACAAAACATCCAACATTTTGTGTATAAGAATTCTTATTTAATACTTTTTCATTATCTTTTAAAATTTCAAACAAAAACATGATAAAAACCCCAACAGAATACTTCCAAATAAATTACTTGTGTTTTCTTTTTTAAACCCAAAATACTTGTGTATCAGTGTTACAATAAAAGAGGCTACTTAGCCCAAGCACACAACTATGAAACTTCATCCATCAGTCACTAGCACCTTTCAAGCCATTCTGGTAAGGTGGGGCATATTTTTCTGAATAGAAAATGACTGCAGGACTAGATCTTATTTGCCTGAGAGCTAATTTCTTACAAAGAGAAAAAAGCAACATAGAGACTCCAGGGGTATTTATGAATAATAAATTTAATTTTTAGGTTTTTACCTAAGATAAAGGACCCTTTAGATCTTGCATCTTTGTTAAACTCTGATAAATAACAGGGACTATTAATGCTGGATAACACTTACATATACTGAAGAGCTAGAAAATCAATATATTGTAAAAAAATCAACAGCCAAACTGAATGTGATTTTTAAAACAAAACTCCATCTCAAAGATATTTATAAAATCTAACTCTACACTTCCCATTTTTAAACACTGTTTCATTTTAGAGTTATCTCATTCAAATACACTTTATAAGCATACCAGAAATATAACAAAGATTACTTGTCTGTAAAGGCATTAATAACCTTTGAGACCATGCTAAGGGATATTAACAGATGACATGGAATTATTACCTATAGTATTCCATATCAACACAGAAGACACTATCTGAAAAAAGCTAGCATTGGACTTGATCCAAAACCTTTACTTATTTACATAAGCTGTAAAACTGGAATTAATATTGATGCAAATTATGATACTCAAGGCCTTGTTTGATCGAATGGTCCTATTAGTTATATTTAATAATAGATGGTTAAATTAGTGCAGGACAGATACCCTGATTTATTTTGAGGCATAAGCTTTGGGTAAAACAGCATTTTCTCTGTTAAAGGGATAGAGAAATGTTCTCAAAGTTCTCTAGTCCAGGAACACAGCATGACACTTTCTACATCTCAAGACAGCAGTCTCTTACAAAAGAGATGTCCCTCAAACTAGTTCTGCAAAAATCAGCAGTATTTTTATTGAAAGCAGTAATGAAAATTATATCACAGCTAGGTATTGGGCTAGAAACAATGCAACAGCTACTGCAGCAAAAAAAACTAATGACAGAAATAAAATTGCACTTCAGTGTGCTCAATTAAACTTAAGTATATCTTTCTTATTTTTCCTGCAGTGCTTAATAGCCTATTAATAGCTACTGCATGTAATATATGCCACATCTTTATGTATTAGTTACATGTATACTGAAAAGACTGTAATCACAAGTATAAATTCTTAAGGTTAACCTTATTGCGTTCCTTAGGGTTCATTCCATGTTACTCCTTATTCTCTGTAACTCCAACTTTCACATCTACCTCTCAGGCTGGCTCTCTATATGCTGATTCTTCCATACATCTCTATCTGAGTGGGTGAGTAAGAGATTTGTTTTTTATATATATACTGGCACATTTTAGTTGAGGAGAAGCTGAGTTCTAGAATTATTGCATTACAGATGGAGGGAAATGTTTCCAAGTTTGTATTTCTGGCCTTATACAAATACACACAAACTTAACAAAGATATTAAGTACACTGTATTAGTACTGGTTCACAACCTTCCTCCTTCATACTTGTGCATATCTTGAGCTGTTTAACTATTATCCATGTATCATGCCAAAAAATTTCAAAATCTTGCCAGTTAAATTAATACAGAAATTCAGCACCAGCTCTGTTACTATTAAAAAATGTATGGCTAACACTTTATGCAGTACTCAAAGTACTCTCAATACCAGAGTAACCAGGTTAAAAAGTCATGCATTCTTCTGCTGTGTTACCATGATTTAAGAGCCAAACATTTAATCTACTACAGCTTCCAGACAATAACTACTGGGAAGTCAAAGCCACTAAATCATTGCCTTTTGTTAAATTTGTTAAACATTTTCATTCTATTGATAGTTTCCTATTTCTTTCCTATACTTTCTATTTATTTTCTATTACTTTCCTATTACTTTCCTATTTCTATTCTATAAAAGAAAAAAAAAATCTAAGACTTTAAAAACAGTTCCAAATAGCAATTCTGTACTTTTTCAGAAATGTCTCTGAGGAAGAGAGAGATCATAAAGACATGGGAGAGAAAGGGTTCAACAATAGCATTTGTTTAACACTGACTGAAGAATCTCAAGATTTAATACATCTTTCTTTAAAGGGAACATTAAAGTACAGTATAATAAGCTGATACCTAATACTCACCTCTTTGTTCTTTGGAAATCTTAGAAATGACCACTGGAATATTATGTTCTGCTCCACCCTGAAAACAAAATAAATGGCAATATTTGTCAGTCATCAAAAATATCTTTTTGCTTAAAGTTATATTTTACCCTTTCTCTAAATGCAGTTTTTAGAGCAAATAACCAATTCTGTGCTTCCTCTTTTTTTTTAATGAATATTTTACTGTAATTAATTCCTCATTGTCTCACATAAATAAGTTCTTAGTTGCCATCATTAGCTCAGGAAGTGAATTCAGAACTCTTCCAGACTCAAAGGACATCAAGTTTCTTTGAATTCTGGAGAGCCTAATGTTTGAATGTCCTGTAAAAGCAGAATGGACATCCAACTATAATGGCAATCACACTGTGAACACTTAGTTTTCATGCTGGCAAGAAGGATGTAAACAAAAGCACAAGAGAGAAGGTTTGGATTTTTCATGTCAAAAGCAGCCCTTATTTTTTTCTGTCTGTCACAGAAGCACAAAGAGTGAGGAAAGCAGTGGCATAAGTAATAAGGAACAGAAAAAGAAGCATTAAGAAATGGAACAGTAGGTGTTCAATAAACGGGGAGAAATAAAGGAAAACCAGATGATAGTTTCAACAGTCAACAATTCAATGCTGTTGCTTCATTCAATTTATCCTGTTGGGACTGGAAATATTTATGGTGCTTAAGAACAAAGTAAAAAAAAAAATAAACCTTAAATGAAAAGGAAATTCAAAGGAAAGTAAAGGCAAATATACAGAGAGACACAAATACTTTTTCCTCTGACAAGAGCATCAAAGCACACACTCAAGTGCAAGCTGTACAAATTCAGGTCACCAGAAACCAATGTTGGCCACACTGTTGTTTTGCCTAGGAATGGACAGGTTAAGGGTTTGCTTATTCTTCTTTTCAGCAGACAGATTTTACTTTGGAAATTATTTTTACAGTGTTAAGTTGTGAAAAGGACTGACAAAGGTATTTCAATCCCTAAGGAACAGCATATATCCCTTCGTCATGCAATATCAGAGCGTTTGAAACCAGACTCCTGCAGTCAACACCTCTTTCTGTCATAGAATAAAGATTAACTTCCTGTGTAGACACAGAATGTTAAATAGGAAAAATATTCCTTTTGCTAGTGGGTATCAATGCAAATGGCCCAAAAAACAATGAGATAAGAAGGATCTCAGTAATATGACAACAATTATATGTCTACAAGTAAAGTTCTCACATTGCATGAGATAAGTGTGGACAAGCATGGAACATATCAGCATTATAGCTTGTTGAATATCTTTCAATAGTTTTAACCAGAAGAACAGCAACAGTAAATGCTGGCTTCACTGCAGATAATAAGTTCAAGCTCACTAAATTAATCAGTTTTAACCTATACCCTCCAAATTTTCTAGTCACATGCAAATTTAATTTCTTCAAAACTTTTCAAACAAACAGAAAAAACAACGGTGTCACTATCTTCCTAAGCTTCCAATGTTATACACATGTTACACTATCCAGCATATTTAAAGCCCAGCAAAGAAGTGTGAGTTTTAAAACGGCCTCCCTGCCTCCTTAGATCTGAGGCTCCATTAAAGTAGGAAATTACTTTTATTACTAAGCCAGCCTGCAATGCACACAACATGATTATTCCTCTCTCATTGTATTGAATCTCCTTAAACCCATTTACACTACAGATCAGAGGAAGCTTTCAGTAGTGTCCTACTGAAGAGAATTACCTCCTCTCATGCATCCGAGTCTGACCTGTTTGAAGGCTTCTTTTTAAGCTAGTAAAAGGATGTAGTACCTGCTATGCTAAAAAACAAAAAATCAAAACTGGAAACAGCAATTAGGTGACCAATTATCTAGACTTAGTCACTGTTAGCAATTTGTAGCAAACTGTGTATATTCTGCCAACACCTTGTTGAATACTACTTCAGGTTGATGATGCAGCCTTGCATCCTGCATTCTCCATACTTCATTCTCTGTCCTGTAGAGAAAAAAGTGTATGCAAGTCTAAAATCCAGTTTTACAGTCTCAGGGGACACTCTTCGGAAGAAACCTCTGGGAACAGAGGTAAATTTTCCACTGCTTTAAATGATCTCTTCCTCCAGTACAGACATGTACTTATAACGTCAGACCAGAGGATGGACAGAAATACATCAAATAGTGACGTTCAAGACGTGATGGCTCAAACCTCTATCAGACTCTAACAATCATCTTTGTCAAGCAAATTTTCTTTGTCATTTTTCCTTAAGCAGGGATAAGCCTGGAATGACAGCAGCTGCCCACCTGCAGCGATGGTCATGCTAGAAGAGGCAGAGGAAGCTCTAATCACTGGAAGCTGTTTGAAGGTCACTGTCCTGAATGTTGGCCACTACTGGTGAGAGGTCACCCACACCTCCTTTCAAAGTGATACACCTCCTTTCACATGATACACTCCTAAAGGTTTTTCCTTATCCCAGTTTTTATGTGTGAGGGTTTTTTTCCAGAAGTTTTTGACATATAAAAAATAGGGCACTTGAAAGCAGTAACTTTTATTGATGAAGGCTGGGGGTTTTTGGTTTTAAGTATAACAAGGAAATTAATTTTATATCTTCTACAAAAAAGAGTTTATAAAAGATCAGACCACTTGTTGGACTTTACCATCATTTAAGACAATGTAGGGGACTATGACCTGATACTAAAAAGAAGCATTTCCACTAGAAAAAATAGCTTTAAGGTCTATGGACACTGAACTTTTTGATTAAATTGGAAAGTCAAACTGAATCTCAGAAGACCTCTGATGCTGTTCACCATTTTAAAAGACTGATCAAAACAGAGGCAGGATAAAGGCAGTGTACTGAGTACTGGTTGCCAGAAGTCAGACTGTAGCCAAAAACTTCAATTTGTTTAATGATCAATTTTGTTGCCTATTTATTCAGGAACACCACAATCCAATTATTGAAAAATAGGATGTTCTTTCAGAAATCATACACTGAGCAGCCTCTTTTTTCGGGGCTTTGCATCTCAAACTTGTCAGAGATGTGATAAATAATTGAAACACTACACTTCCCAAATTCTGTCTATGTCCATGGCTATTCCTTCACACACAAACATTTCAGGAGGCTTCAGAAAAGAGAAAATTGTTCCTGCAGAAGAGTGTAAACCAGAGTAGTTCTTCAAATTTAATCACAGTTTCATCACTAACTTCAGCTAAGAAGGCTTTCAAACCCTAAAAAAGTGGATTGCAATCTATTCCTTAAAGGGCTGATGTTTAGGTCTTGGACAAAAGTTAACTTTAAAATCAGAGTTTTTCTTAAGCAGTTATCTGAATCTCTGATTTTTACAAATATAGTTGGATTACCCAGTTTACCGAAGAAAAGAAGAGTTTCTCTCATAGACAGGTGAAAAAAAATAATTAGTTTAATTTTGGAATTATTAGGAATTTGTTCTCTGCTCTTCAGAAAAAGAATAATTCCAAGAGTTCACAATACTTGCAATGGGACATTTTCAAAATTTATTCAAGACAAAGTTGAAAGGTGACTTTTTCATGTGAGTTTTCTGACAGTGAATTGATGTTTTAAGTTAGCAAAAAAAACCCAAAAAGACGTGATAATGGCCCAGACCTGACAACCGAAACTAGGCAAATTCATAACCAAGCCCAAACAAGTATTCTAAAGTGAGTGTCATTAATCACTGTATTGCTGTAATTAACACTTCAGATAAACAGAATCCTCTGACATACATCACAGCCAGAAAGCAAGTTCTCAAATAACCCCTATCTTTAGTTTTTCTGAGAGTAGTAAGACAACAGAAACTACTGTAGTTCGAGGGGCTGCAAAGTTACTGGCACAAGGAGGAGAAACCTCAGTGCTTCTCTCTCCTTCAGGGTGACTTGCAGACCTCTGCTTTCTGGCACAAATTCAAAATAATTACATTTCTATTTAAAATTAATCTTAATGTAAGTTTTTTAGTAAAGATCAGGAATCTTACAAAAAAAAAAAACAAAAAAGAGCAGTAAACTTGTATTGATCTCCAAGAAGCAAACCATGATTGAATTTTAAACTGAAAACTGGACTTTTCAGAGCATTTGGAACTGACAAGTCATTTCATGTCATAAATAAAAAGTCCATTTCAGTGTGTCTTAATAAAGTTTGCCTACTAAATTGAAAAAAAAAATACTGTAAGTTCCCGTTCTGAATTATTTTTTAAACTAGTTTAAAATTATAGTAATAGAATTTATTATTTTTTAGATTGTGTTGGCTATCCAACTGCTTGTCCATCTTTGTGAGAATGTAAAATTACTAATAAAGGGACATAGAAAAAAAGGTCCCACAAACACTGATTTTTAAAAAAAACCCAAATAATTTTATGGTAATAAATCATACTACCTGAAACCTCTCGACAGAACATCCTGGACCACAGAATCAAACTTTTAATTTTCATTATCTAATCTATGCCATCCAAGCAAGTTTGAGTCTCATTATTTTAAAGATAACTCTTTGCTCTTTAATGACATTTTTGAAGGGATTTCATCACCTGATTGCTAGTTATTTAAAAAAAAAATTAAAATTGTCTATTCACACTTAACTTTATCTTCACCTTTCTAATGCTTTGGGTAATTTTGATCAAAATATCTGATATAAAACAGTCATAGAATATAAGTATCTTACTCTAAAAAGTTAAGAATAACTTAACTCTATTAATTTAAACAAGAACATTGCATATTATCTATTTTATTTATATTTCTAAATGATATTTTATGCAATGTACATAATAATTAAATAATGTGATCTTGAGACTGCCAGCAATGTTAATTCTAAATGACAATTCACTGTAAAGCATATGTAAAAATCAAGTTTACTGACTCTTGAGATGTGTTCTTCAATCATCTAAAGTAATAACTGTAACCAGTTATTTCTTAGCAGCACTTAAATAAAACCCCATTTATCCATATACTTGATTTTACATTGACATTCATTACTTCATCATTATTCAATGTACTGTAACCTATAATGATACTGGAGGGAAAAAAAAAAACGTAAATGCTGTTGACCAAACTGATGAGAAACTTTGGTGACAAAATAGCAATTAGTTTTCCTTGAACAGAGGTCTTCATGGGTCAACAAGATAACAGCAAGTGCACAAAGACATTTTTAAAAATTAATACTTCTATTCAGTCATATTCTTATCAATGACAACACAAATGCACATTAATCCTTCTTATGAGTCACATATAAGGTCAATACCAGCAGATGTCATAGGAAAATCTATACTTTCACTTTATGTGCATAATTTAGGCCTCTTTGCATTCATGTGAAATACACTTCATTTTTTCCATTGCTATCTTGAGACTGAGAACTGCTGTGTTTAGAAGATAAAATTAACCTTGTGTTGTCTACACTCAGACTGAAAGCTAAGGTAACGTTTTCAAAATCATATATTACTATGACAAAAACTATTAGCCCTTCCTCCCTCTCCTAAAAAGGATCACCTACCCTCGTATATGTTCTTAAAACTTACTGACAAAAGCAAGAACATAGTAACATGATAAATTGATGTCTGGGCTTGATCTACAGAAAGTTAAACAATACGAGCACGCAATAACACTTTCTGTCCCACTAACGAACTGCAATGGATTAATGTGGTATTCTTTTAGCAGAATTGATGATGAATTTATTGGTTGCTACATGTGCCTGCCACTGTAATTTAGCACTCATTAATAACTATTTAAATTAGAGAGAAGCTGAACACAAGTGCAGTTTACACAAATGAAAATACTTCACAACTCTTATACCAAACATTATTACAGAGTTGGTCAGCTTGAATTTTAAAGGAATGATTGCCTTCCATTCCATGGGGCAGCACAGTTATGGTTGCCTGCTGTAACAGTAACCTAACACACAAGAATATGTTTCCTGTCTTGTTTCTAGTCCTCTAAAATAGTTTGGACTGATTAATAGTAACATAGATTATATACAAAGACATACTTTATGTAAAATGCAATAAATAGACCAAAAATATCGTCTTACCTTTATACTTAATCCAAATCCTCCTACAGTCTGTCTTCTAATTGTAACTGTTCTTTCCTGGAAAAAAGAAATCAAGTTTTGCTAGATTTAATGTCTTCTGCCAAAACATCTACATTCATATTTTAATAATTTTTTTCAATATTGATTTTTGTTGTTTTAATGAAGTTCTGGGTTCCTGAACTGAAAATCCCATGAAAGCTATGCTCCACAGGAAAAAGACAAAGCCTGGAAGAAGAGATCCTGTCTCAAAAAAGAAAAAAAACAACCAAACAAAAAAAAAAATCTTTTTTTCCAATTCACACCGTCCTAGCAAGTACTGCAATGCTTATAAAACCCCTGAACTTTGGAGTTGGACAATTATGGTACAACACACACATTTCAGAGGTTAAGACCTTGTCTAATCCTAAATTGGTCCCACCTGAAGGTTGATCACTACATGTTGAAGTATATACACTGTACTCCAGCAGTGCATTTCCCAATTCAGCTTCATCTGAAAGGAAAACCATTTGTGCATGCCAAGACCAGTCACTGATGTTAACCAAACCCTAACAAGTGTACACGTTGCATGAATTCATTTCAAAGCACAGTAATAATCCAAATTATAAACAAAAAGAGAAAAAAAAATAAAAAACCACCAGAAGCTAATACAAAAACAGTCAGTGTTGATCTCATACCAATTGTTTAAAAAAAATCCATAAAATCATAAATCCAAAAATTTAAAAATCATAACCTACAATTTTAAAAGCAGCCCATCTTTTTCCTTTTATTGCTTGTCTAAAAATTTGTGCTGTAAAAACTGTAGGCCACTATCTGTCTCAGATATGAACTGTTACAAAAAAGACTTTTTTAGTTTTTTTCCTACTCGGTCTGTTGACTTTATAACTACAAATCATTTATTTTATTAAATGACTTTATTATTAAAATTACTACATTTAGGTACTGGTAAAATAATGTATTAGCAGATATACCATATATCCAGATTCAAATATATCAATTTTATAGATTTTTGCATGTCCTCTACATGTGGTCTAGATTTTATATTCATTTAATTATATCTATTGTATGTTCTGCATGCATGTTACATTTAACTGTTTTTATTTCAGCACAATTAGCATAGAGGGTCAGTGTCAGTCAGATTTGCATAGATCATCAGGAATATAGCAGTAAAAGAAATTATGAAATACATATAGATGTATTTTTTTTCTTCCTTACTTCATTTACAGGAAGGAAAATAAAGGATCTACCACACAAAGGCTTTTACACAAAAAGGACATTTGTTGAAAATCAAGTCACTTTGTTTCTTTTATCATATTTGCGGCAAATATGAACTGAGGAACTGTGGAAAGAGCAAGCATAAACTCATCCAACGCTTTGGACTGAAAGACAAAATGGATTGCCTAAAATGACACTACCATTTATTAATTTAGGCTAATGCTTGCAAAATGCATGATGTTTGCAAGTATTTACTCTAAGAAAAAGGTATATATTTTGCTCAGAAAACACTCAGGCGTGGCTCCACTGGGAGCTATATTTTTCCTGTTAACTTCATCTTGTTTCCACCTCCAGCTTGTGCTGAACATGGAGTTAAGAACATGAACTTGTACACTTTAGTCAATATATTCTGTTATTTTTTTTTGTTATACAGGCTGAAATCAAATAGAACACACTTGTGCTAAGATGAAATTGAAAAATAGCAGCCTTTCACTAAACTGGCTTGAACTAGCAAGTGTTACATCAACCATGAATAAGGGATAACACACAGATTAAATTTTAAACAAAGCAACATTCTCAGTGAAAAACATGTAACTTCATAAAATTTGTAGCTCATGATATGTCAGTAGTTCATGATATGTCAGTAGTCACTGGCATCTGAACATATTCTAAGCTGAAGTAATATTTTTAAAAAACCTAATAGAATACCATACTGAAGAATATTTCTGTTCTTGTCTTTCTTAGCCCAACACACACCTAAGTACCCATAAAAAAAGTACCCACAAAAAAGAGTCAATAAAATATACATTTTGGTTTTCACTCAAGCAAAGACAGAATCAAGATAGTCCTGAGCTTGCCAGTGCTGTCTTACAGAAAACTAGAAAGATTTCACATTGGAGTTCAGCATCACTTTTTTATGTGAAAAAAAAAGTCATGCTAGCATGGAATACTTCTAAATAGGCAAAACTGTATAGAAGTGAGGAAGGAAACCAGAAAAATTTCAAGACACTTTTCAGTACAACATAATTTTTCAGAGGATTTTGTCTAGTATTTTTCTAGTTTCTTCTCTATCTCCATTGAAATTTGATCTTAAATATTTGGGGACCAGAGAGTTACTGAACTGAATTTCACTTCAAAAACACTGCAAACAGGATTCACTTAAGTGATGTGTAATGTGAAGGGAAGGCATTGCATAGTATTTAATCTAGGCTAAGTCAAAAACATATCTCAGTCTTACAATAAAGAAATAATACTTTACTTATTTGCAGAATTACATTTTCTTTACATCAAGTTAGCTAACAATAACAAACATGCAAATTACCTTCAAAAGTACAAATCAGAACTGCATATAAATTGTATCTTATTTTTTAGTAAACTATCAACAATCCTGTAGTCTGCAATTTAAGACCCCATATAAACCTTATAGTGAAGCAGCTTTTCCAGAACAGATAGAAGCATCAGACATTTCATACACCTGAATTTTTGTTTAGGATAAAGCCCCAGCTCTAATCAGTCATTGGTCAATGCAAATTTATTTTTGTAATCGATAAATTTTTGCAATTGATAAAAAACATAAACACATTCAATCCTGGGGAGTCAAAGCAGGTGTCCAAATTAGGTATTAATCAACTTCATTGAGTATAGCGGCAGGATGTCAAATTTAACTTGAGAAAGATAAATCCCTCCCTTTTACAAAGTAACTTGAATAAGTATTTTGATGATAGATATTTGATTTGAAATGTTTTGGCATAAAACTCCTTTATCCAAGTTTTTTGGACAAGTTTTTTTTTTGGCAGAAAACTATTTTTTCCTACTTTTTGATTTGTATATGACTTATTTCATGAAACCCTTAAAAACCCCAAATGAAGCTTAACTTTCAGTGCCATTTTCAACCCAGGTGAATGGAATATACCTTGTTGGCAAAGCAATACATTTTAATGTAGAGTATTTTTATTACAATGATTAATGCACAAAAGAAATTTAACCAGCAATCTGAAGCAAATTATTTTGTTCTGATGCCTTTAATTAGCATTTCAAGCGAACAATAACAATAATAAAATGCTTTTCTCTGGTCTAATAGCTTTAAGTTCTTAAAAAGATTTATAACTATTCATTAATAAAACAGCAAGGATTCTGGAGGCAAAAAATTTTGTACAAGTAATGAAGTTCTCTAAGTATCCTGACTGACTATTTTGTTGTTCAGGTTAAAAATACTGGTGTTCTATTGATTCTCTATTAGTATTTTCATGCTTTCCCCTCTTTTTCCACTACATGATATTCTATGACTGCAGTGGTTTTGCAAATTCCAAAAGCAACTTCATTTTCAAGTTTACAAAATAAAACTTCATTGAGATGAAAAGATACTTAGTTCACTATCAAGACTACAAAGTGTTCTGTGAGCTTGTAATTTCATTTTCACATTTGTTATCTACATTATACCAAACAGAAGGAAGGTTAGAGCTCCTAGGACTCTTAAAAGCAAGATTCAGAGTAGTGCTCTTGCTGTTTCCTGGAACAGAACAAAAGTAGTTATCATTTTATTGAAAACACAAAGCTGCTGCCATGCTGTCAGCATTTTCCATGTGTCTCAGAAAATTGACTGGAAAGGACAGCAAAGAGTTTTGCCAAAAAAAAAAATTCTTCCTAAGAGCTAAGCAGTGAAACAGAAAGAATGTTTTTTGAGGTTTTCTTTAAAGAGCTACTAAAATTTCATAAAAACAATAAGATCTTCTGAGGAACATAAATGCCATCACAAGTGAGATCAGAAGTGAAAAATGACCATGTGAGCACAGAGCAAGAGTAAATAGTGAGGAAAGGAAAACACAGAATCCTAGGTAATCATTAACTATTTATATTTAGTCAAGAGTTAATGTTATTTTTTACTTACAGCTTGAAACACAGTACAAATTCAAGTATTTCATACTCACTGGTATGTGATGTAAAAGAAAGTTTATAATTACTTAACTGACGCTTAAGTATTTAGTTAGTAATCTTTTCAAACTATCTTGTATTATATAAAGCAATCATATAATGGGATCCAATAATCCAATAATGTGTCTCTATCAAAGAAGTCAAATACATGTTGAATAAAAGGATGAAGAAACTTCAAAAATCTTCAGAAAACTGAATTAACAGCCTGTGAAACTTGAATATACAATTTCTCAACCTTTTTCCCAGCGTGTGGTTATTCATCTGATGAGTCTGGATATTGATCTTAAAAGAGTAAAGGTATAAAGAATTAGTTTGTCTAGGTACAGACAGAAAACAAGACTTCTCTTTTCAGAGGATTAGAAGAAAGACCAAGGTATTTTACATATGGAAGAACATGATAAAAAGCTGAAAGGTTTGCAGCACAAAACAGTAGGTGGGGAAAAAAGGAATAGACATGGAGAGGAATCTACAATATCACAGTGACATGGAAAGATGTAGGAGGAAAACAGGAGGAAAATATTAGAACATAAATTTTAAAATATATAGTATAAAATCAATACATTGGCAGCAACTTCATAGATCAACCTGTTAACATTTGATGCCACAATACATTCAAGGCCACATTCTCATATAGTTTATCAGCTATTAGTAATCCTACTACATTTTTAAATAAGAAAACATACTGAGGATTTTTAAATTTTTATTTAATCATTGCATATATTTTCAAGGTTTTAAGTCCTCTTTTTGGTAATGCTTTGCTCTTTCTTAGTGACATTTCTTTGGATTAATTTACCTGGGCAAGCTTTATACTCATTCTGAGTGTAAAGGACACAGGACACAGGTCAGTCACATTTCCAATTTGAATTAATAGTGTTAACAAGGTTTGCCAGCACACTTGCTCATCTGCTAACAACTTCCATCGTGTGGCATTTGAAGCTTGTCTCATTATTTCAGTTCCTCGTGCAGCTGGAGGAGGTTGGCAGTAAGGGAGGGCTGCAACACGCCTGGTCAACTGGAAATCCCCCTTCCTCTGCATCTGTGCTGGAGACTGAGGGTGGCAAACACAGCGGTGTCATGCAAGCTGCTAACAGTGACTAGAATAAAAAAAAAAACTCTCAGCCCTTCATTTGTTCTTACTTCAAAATGTTTCCAGTCCTGCAGCCTATGTTTGAAAGCTGAAACATTCATCCAAGTATCTGCTTATAAAATTTCAACTCATATGACTGATTCACTTCAGAAGTACAGCATTTCTTAGTATAGAAATAAAATAGAAAGAAACCTATAAACACATGGTCAGGATCTGAACTCCCACCAGGTTTTCTAAGGAACATTCTCTGTAGTTTCCAGCTACTGCCTTCCATCATCCATTGTCATCAAAGTTTTGGCTTCTCTGAGTTTTTCTGATTTTCTTTCTTGTGAAGGAAAAGCTTTGTTCCAATGAGAAGTGATTATTTTCTTTCAAATCTGGCATCATAAATGGCATTTTTAACTTCAGCTGATTGCTATGCTTTTTACTTTAAAGTAGCTTCAGAAAAATAAGCTGCCTTAGGCTTTCCCTAAATAATCATATTTACATCTGTCAGGTTGTCACTTTAAAGCTGTCCAGATTGGCGGAGAAAAAAAAAGTTACCCCGATCTGATAGATACTTGACGACTTCAGTGAAAAAACTGATTCACTCCATTGAATAGCTGACAGATACCAAAAAGATAAAAAAAACCCAAAGATTCTTACTGGTAGCTTTATGAAGGTAACAAGAATGGAAAGTGCTAGAAAGGTGACCTATCTATGCACATATTTGCAATTCTTTACAAGACAGTGAGTTCCATTTTGGCATTGTTTAAAATGTTCAGTCACACATCAGAATAAAAATTGTAAATAAAGACAATAAAGAAAATAATTCAGAACTATTATTTACCATTTTAAGCTTTTAATTTTTTTTCTTATATTTCTATTCATTAGAATTGCTGATGTTGATTGAACCTTTTTTACCAACACTAAAATATATACAAGAAAATTAAAAATTTTCAAAAGAGAATGATCCAATATAACAGAAAAAAAAAATAATTCTCAGGAAGCCTCAAAAAAATTAAATATTCAAGCAAGGGAAATTTAATAGCTTCATGTGACTTTTCAGGCATGTCATCATTAAGTGATGTGTTCTGAATTGAAATTTATTTTTAAAAATTATTAATAACTGCATTATTGAAATTTATAAAACAATAAAAACATTATATTGTGTAAAGGTTTTAATTAAAATTAATTTTTTATACAAAACTAAAAGATATAGATCATCTCTGACAACTAGTATTTTTAATACTCTATGTATTAATTAATCTTTTGGCACTTGATTTTACAATAGCATACAGGCAACCCTAAAAGTGAAACATCTTTAATTTTTTTTTATGCTTACAGTAAAAAAGAAAAAAAAAAGACTGTGTGGTTAACAATATCAGAAAACAGATCTGGCTGCAGTGCAACACTTTGAGACAGTGTTACATCCTGGCCTTACTAAAGGTGTTTATTGATAGCTTTTTCTTTATCGCAAAAACAATTACAGTCCATAGGTTACATTTAGATACAATTGTATCAACCTCACTAAACGCTTGGACAAATGCTGTGCTAATGCTATTCTGAGAGCTGTTGCTCTATCAATTCACAAAAACAAAACAAAACAAAAAAAAAACCCTTCATTCACTTTTTGTTAATATTGAGTAATGACTGACCTTCACACAAATTTTCCCTAAAGATCCTTAATTAAAAAAATCAAACCACTAAAAGAACTTCTTAATGTTCAATTAATTAATGAATTTACTACACAGCAGCATAGAAATAAATTGACAGAGATATGACTCATCTGTATGTTATCTTGAGGTGAGTTAGCAGTATTTTGTAAAATCTATGACCGCTTAAAAGAACATTTAATACAATTTTTGTAAAAATGGAAACTATCCTGGTAGCTAATGATTTGCCAGCTGCTTGCAGTTTATTTTGATTCTTTTAGAAAAAAAAGAGTAGCTGATTCAAATCTGATTCTGTCAGATTGTCATATTCTTAATTTATGGATCTTACAAACACATAGATTCTATGATTGTACTCTTCTGAGTACAATTAATAAACAAAATTTATTAAAGAAGCAGAATTCCACAGCTTTCTAAACAGATAAACTGCTTGTCTTGATATAGCAAAATAATCCTTTTCCTTGAATTTCAAATGTTCATGAAAGGTGATAGAAAATGTGAGGATTAACTCTAAAATAAAAAAAAAAAAAATTGATTCTGGAATGCCAAATATTAAAACCTTTCCTTGGAACAAATCTACTTCAGATATGCCATACCTTAGGTTATCTCCTCTCCCATCATAATTTTCACTAAGTTCAGCATTAGGCTATCCTGGATAGTCCAAGCTACTTCAATGTATGTCTAAAAAGAGTGGGAGCTGCCTCACTGCACATTGCTATATGGAACACAATACAGCAAACTTTAGCCGGCATAATTTCAAGTAATTAAAGAAATGTGCTTAAAAGGATATGTAAAGATAGTCTACACTTCTGCCATCAATAGTGATGAGGCTCCTACATGGTTTAATTCAACTATTTTCGGGACCTTTCATAACTGCTCTGGGAGAAAAAGGTATATCTGACCTAAGGGGCAGCAGTCTTATCTTCCAACACAAGCCACTGCAACAGAGGCATACACTTCCCACAATACAAAAACTCTCTACAGGCAAGGATTTATTTTGGATTAGTAACAACACTGTCTTCTACACTTTGAGTTTCACAATATGTTCTCATCCCACTTTTGGTCATTTGCGCCGGAGCTCAAATCTACACTGGATATCTGCTAGCAGTATATTGCTGAACCCACTACACTACTTTCTCTTGGAAAGCAATACTTTCTTATTGCACACTAAAAGAAATATATTTAATACTTATTGATGCCACTGATGCTCAAATTTAGATGTATTCCATGATCATTTGAATGATGGTTGATGCCGTATGGAATTCCTATCAGTACAATTGCTGCAGGACCTTCACTAATGCTTATCAATTTTTCAGCCCACTAAAGAAACATATTCCTTTTTTAGTCTACAACATTATTATTTTGCTTATAATCTTTTATGTATTTTATTTTCTTAGTTCAAACTGTACACAACAAAAGAAGAAACAATGTTTCTTCGCACCTCTTTAGTTTTTGAAACTAGAACAGTCTAACACCAAAAGGAAGTGTTCCAAATTAAGAACTAGGTCCTTATCCCATACACACACATTAAACAGCACTTCATTCCTAAGGAGCCATTGATTTTATTTAGATTATTCCGCAGGATGCAGATCTGGATGCTGCTGGAACGTTAAGTGCCTGTTTAAAGTCTGTCCTACACAGAGGAGCATGCAAATTGATTCAGACTCAACAAACAGAAGAGACACTGTTCTGAACTAGAAACACAGTAATAGCCTTTCGTTCCATACCAGCACAGCAGTGATAAAGCAAAACCTTATAATCAAATTATTTAAAGGTTATTTATTTAAATAGATTAAAAATTACTTTTACTGTAATTACGTGTCTGTAAAATTTAAGAATACTACCGTTCCTCAGTTAGAAATTTTATCTTTATGTTAAGAGAGTTTATTCTCTGAGGCATTCAGTGTCAGTTGCTAATGAAATCCCTTGCTTTGTAGAATTCAGGTAAAAGAAAGATAAATGCAGTCAGTTATCTAGAATTATAGAAAGAACAGAACAAAATCAACCAAACAAAGCAAAACATAGGAAAAATAAGCACACAAAATGAACTTAATAAATCAGGAATAAAACTGAGAAAAATAGAAAAAAAAAAAGGAAGTCTGTGGGATTTGTGTGATTATAGTACACAATCAAGGTATATGATTCCAGATTATTCAAATTACCTGTGACAAAGGACAGTTAACTGTCTGTGAAATGCCAATCATTCTTAGTTGGAATGAACCTACTGCTAAAAAATCTAGTCTTAATCCCAACGGAAATCAGAGTAAAGTGCTCAAAAATCACTACTCTAACAATGACATTTCCAGGAAAAAGAAACTCCACATCAACACACTAATATCAATCATTTAATGAGTTATGCATTAATATGCAAATAACATGGGGGAGTTTAACTGGGGAAGCAAATAATCCATTATTTTCTACAAAGCCTTTGCAAAACTAAGGAGACAAATACTGTATGAGAAATCCTTGCTGTGAAAAGGGAAAAATAAATTAATATGCATTTCATGAAGACATTTAAATAACAAGTTCAGCAGGATATTACAGATATTACAGCAGAATAATGAAAGTCATATTTCTGAGTGATAAAATCTTTTAATAAATAAAGTCAGAATGATGTTGGTGGAATAATGGTGCCACACTGTATGTTGCTAATTGAACAACTACAGCTTGAGCTTGAACTTAGAACTCCTTCTATCCTGGCTGCTAGATGTCCTGTCTATTAAGGAACTGAGGAGTCTGATGGGTAAAAGGAGCATCTAGATTCCACATAAAGGATACAGGCCTGTATTAGCAAACTGCATTTGTTCAGAATGAAACAGTTAGAAACTAATGTCAGATTTGTCAAGCAAATAAACCCAGCCTCTATGGAGACTCTAAGCAATGTGTTCCTCTTTTTTCAGAGAAAAGCTCCAAAGAATTCACCTTGAGATTCATAATCATGAGAAGAAAAATTTGATACATTTTTTCATTAATCTTTCACACTCTCTGCACTGCTAACATTCTAGCAATTTATTTTTCATTTGTGCTTTCTATCTTTTTACTGTGCTTGTATTTAGAGATGTAAGTATGTGGCAACAGCAGCGATGAAATAACAAAACAGTCATAATAACATTAACAAAACATTTGTATGAACAGATATCATCACTATGCCTCACAAGATTTAACATTAAATTCTGTGGTTATTTTATTTAGCTCAAAGGGGGACCAGAATGTTATGACAGTTTCACATAAATCTTAAAAATATCTGTACAAAATAAAATTACAGTATCTATTACAATGTCTATAGAAATTAATACTAAATGTTTTCTATTATTTTGTACCTATCTCCTAATATTAAATAACAACTTTTCCTTACAATAGCTCTAAACCCTACAATTTTATTCTATATAAAATTTTACAGTTCCTACAAATAATTGCAGTTTCTCATGCACAAAATTCAATATGATGCTTAAATTAGGAATCTGACACATCATGTAAAAACTTTAATACATAAACCCCATTATCCCACTGTTCCATCTCTGCTAACATGATATGCTGTTAAAGCTAGTGACTCTCACAGCATTCCTGAAGTCTAGTACTGGGCTTCCACAGGAAGAAACCCAAGCAACAGAAGATGAAAGGTAACTCTTCTCCCAGAAAAGCCCTGCCATAATGATCTTATCAACTCCACAGACAATACTCAAATATATAATTACATTGAGATATCTGTACTCCCTGCAAAAACCACTGCTCATGTCATCCCTCCCACATTCATTGGCTCCAATACCTAAGAGTGAGTGAAGAGAAGCAGAACTGCAGTCATGCATATACCTTATTATCTTATTGCTGCTTCTTAGATGAGTATTGATAATAATTACTCACAAATGTAACATTAAAATACACTTAGTGTTAACAGTACAAAATGAAATGCCAATCCATGGGAGCAAATGCATACAGATGCATGTATGCACCCGCACACACATACACACATACACACAGCACTTTTTCTTTGTAAAAAACATCTTAAAGAATAAATAAAAACTACTTACACCAGAATAGAAAGGCTCACCAGACACACAGATCACATCCTGCTCCTGGATCATCAAAATATCTTTGGCTAAGTGCAGTCGCACTTTGAAAGGCTCCTGGTTACCATCCTGCAGCAAACAAACCCCTGTCTTTGTCTTCAAAGGAGGGAACAAAAAAAAATATTTTCAGTTAGCACTTAGAATTGTTAGAAGTGGTATTTTGAATAAAAATACTTCATAGATAGATACAGTCACCATAAACATATTAACAAGTACACAAAACTATTTTCAATGATCACTGTATTTACTCTGCTTAGACTACAAGAGAACAAATGTTAGAGTAGTAAATATTAAAGGCAGATTTTGCATTAATAAGGTGATATTTCACCCATGATGATTTTGTGAAAGTCCTTCCAAATTGCTTCAAATCAGCTGTGCTCTTATTTTCTATCTTTTCATTAAATGATGAAACACCCCACTTAGACATGAAATAAATTACACCATTTTTGACTCAGAAACATGTACAATGACGCCTCCAAAAATCCAGATGTGAGTACCAACAGCTACATGAACCCAGCTGTGGGCTATTTATTCAGTGTCTGGACATGACACGGAAATCCATGACATGGATTTAACTTTTTATGGTCCTTTTCAAATGAGGATGCTGAACTAAGATTAAGAAAAAACCAATCAAAGACTAAAACTCCCTGTAGCAACTTAGTTCTGGCTCCATTTCTGTATTTTACACTTATGGCTAAAGATCAGGAAATCTGTAGGATTACTCAATATATAATAAATAATTTTCCAGCAATTAACAGTGCCTTTGCAGTAGTATCTACTTGCACTATCTTTTGGAGCATTATACATGAGAGGGTGAGCACTGAAAAGGTTGGCATGTGAAAGTACCATCAGAATTTAATTTTCCCTGAAGATTATGTTGAAAATAGCACTCTTTGTAACACGTCATCAGTGGAGAAAATTCCTACGGATAGAGCAGTTTTTTTTAATATGAGAAGTCTGCTGACAAACAATCTAAAATCTTCTGTTTACAAGTAATTTATCGCCACAAGTATTTGCATAGATATATAGATGTAGATATAGATAATGTACCTCAGATGAAAATTCACAAATAAAAGGCACTGAAAACCTTTGACTCGTCAGTGCCAACAATAAAACCTTCACTATCTTCACAGAGGTCAGATTTCAATCCAACAACTGTTGAAAAGTGGCTTAAGAGGAGATCAAGGAAAGAAAAGTATTTCTCTGAACTTTAAGTGCCAAGGTTGACCTGGCTGAATCTGAGGGCTCTTACTCAGACAAGAGTTTAGAAGAGGATTTGGAAGATCTCCCCATAATGTGCTCTTACATCCATAGCATGGAGAGAACAAACAAAAATATGGAACTGACAGTAGGCCACTGGCAAAAGAGAATCTTAAATCTCTCTCACAGGGCTTTAAACGAGGTGGAAAGGTCGAGGACAATCTTTAAATAGCTCTGTATAATGTTCTCCACTGACAAACTGTTCTGTCACTTCTGCTCCATACTCAACACTCAAACTTTGGAAATTGTTTTTTCTTGGATGCCAGGAGCAAATGTGTATAACTCAGCCACGACTTTGAAAGTGCCTCTGACATTGTTTTTATTCTTTTTAATCTAGGTAAGAAGAAGAAAAGAATGAAGAGCTCCATGCCTTGAACTCACACTGAGGTCAGTCGAACCTCCGGTCAACAGTTAGCCTACACCATTTTTCTAACATTAAGGTGTCTTTTTGTTTGGTGGGGCTTTTTTTGTTTGTTTTTTTTTTTTTTTTTTTGTGAATTAGATAAGAGAGAAACTCATTAGTGTGCACAGACCGAATCAATGGATCACAGAAGGAGTTAGGTTTTCAGTACCACTGAAAAATTCTCTCATCTCATACATAAAATGTTACACTATTAAAATAAAGAGTGGTCATGTCCTTGGAACTTCACTGTCCTTGAAGTTGTGAAGGAAGCAGTAAGTGACAATGGAAGTTGAACAATGTGGATTGAAAATAATTAAGGTCAAAGGGGATAAAACTTAGAAAATGTCTGTTTTCTGCAGCAAAGTTTGCAACATGCCTTTCCTCCTCCCTGGATAACTGGCAATATAATAAATTCTGCCTCTCATACACTGGGTATAGTAACTCTGCCTTAATTGACTGCACATTTCTGATTTGGTCAATAATATTATAAAATCCCTAGAATCTTTCTGCAAAAGCTGAGGGGCTACTTTGTAGGAATTAAAGGCAACCACAGCAGGCACAATTAGATATTAGAATAAAATTAAAATTCAAGGCAGTTTCTAAATGCATAGGAGCTGAGCTTATTCAGCCTGAACAAGCAAATCAAGCTTGGGAACAGCAAAATATTTTGGCCCTTGGAAAGATTGATCACACACACTCAAAGACCTTATTTACATCAGACATTCTAAAATGTAATGAACCACTTTACTGTTGTTGGGTTTTATGAAAGCTAGTTTACAATACACTTCAAAATTAAATCTTCAATTATACTAGCTCCTTCCCTCTCCAACCTGACAGCTGCATTAACCATGTTAAGGAGAAGAATGCAGTTGAGTTTCATTAGGTAACTTCAAAAGAAGACCTTGAGAACAAGGACTGGAATTAAATAGTTTCATTTTTGTCTGTTAAAACCTCTTTCTTACTGCTCTCACCTACCTCCTTCAAAGTATTCCACAAACTTAGTAAAATAAAGATACGAGATCCTGTTCCAGAGCTGGAAATTAGGGAAGACAACCTGTATATGTACTTTTATGTAAACTGCTGCACACAGCAAAATGTTTTATTTGTGTGGCCCCAGCAAAATTATTCTGACAGCTGTACAGCCTATAGGCCTTCCCCTCTCTTCCATTTGAAGAGTTTAGATAGTGTGCATGTGTGTGTTAATGTGTGCATGAGATGTGGGAGTGCAGAGCTATGGCTGATATTGGCTTTTGTTCCTGATACCAATTCTTAAGAGATTCCATGTGAGGCTGTGCTGTTCCCTCCAAGCCTTCCCCATGTCCCTGGCAGAGGGCTGAGCCCTACTCCTGTCTTACAGGACACAAACAGCTCACTGGCTGAGCTGTGCTCAAACGTGTGGTGCACTGCATCACCTCCCAGCAAACATGCAGAGAGAATTAGAGTTCAGCCGATAACGGTTTGCTAAGCCAACAAACCTTGACTGAGTCCAAATCACCAAGAACATCACCTTATTTATAGAGTTGGGCTCCTGTGCTGCAAAGATGGGAAGAAAACTGAGTTTTTTGAAGTGGCACACTTTTATGAAGCAGAGGAGGTATGTTAAGGAATGCATATGGAAGCATTGTAAAGAGGTGAAAAAGTTTCCACATGAGATAAGAGCCTGTGGCTTCAAGCAAAAGCAGTGAGGAAGGAAGGTAGTGGTACCTGAGTAACAGATGCAGTGGATGTTGCACCCACACAAGGCTGCCTCTGTCATCTCATTCCACACTGTTTCAAGATGAGTTAGATAAGAACACTGATGTGGCAAGAGCTGATGTCCTGGGAAGTGCTTACAGTTCCTGAACTAATATAATTACAAGAGGGGTTGCTGCGTGACATCACTCTGTGGTGAATTTTCTGCTTCAGGTTGCTATCAGAGAAGAGCAGAGGTGGGCAGAACCCTTAAGGCAGACTGCTTTTCCAGAGAATATGGTCATACTCTGATCATTATTAGCAATAGGACAATGAAAAAAGGCCACTTAAAAATTATATCCTGACTTACAGCACACTGTCCATAGGGGCTGTGTAAAAGATCCAGCCTAAAGATTCTTTTCCCAAAAGAAATTCTTACATACCAAAACAAACATTCCACATTTGTTAAACGGCCTTCACAAATATTTAAGAAATAATTTCAGAGAAAATGCACATGAAAACTACAGCTTCTACATTTATACTAGCAGCCAGGTACCTACATAACACATACCAAAATAAATACTGCAGGAGAAACATCATTAAAGTGGCCTGTTGATTTAGAAGTAAATTTCCTGCAGAACTTACAAAATATTTTTTTCTAATTTACCTGGCCTATTCCAGTCTGCTTGCAGATTTTCTGTTGATTTCCTATATTTTGTTCTCAATGAGAGTTTCTCAGTCTTTCAGGCAATTTTACATACTTGTAATTAGATTTCAAGACATGCCTATATCTTCTCCTTTCTTCTACTTTATCCGTGTCTTTGGCCCTACAGTAATAAAACTATTTATTTAGCTTTGCTTCTCATAGTTTCATATCAGAAGGAAGACTTCAACAAATATCCCAGAATAGTTTAGTCCATGAACAAGTAGAAGAAAGAAAGAGGGGAAAGAAAAAATCTTCTATGCAAGGTGACCTGGATTCTTAGTTTCTGCTTTGACTGTTATGTCTTAAAAGAAAGTAAGCCTCTGCAATTTGGTTTTAAGCCTTGAAATTTATTTCTACTATCAAGAACATGATAGCAGCAAGGAGAATGGGTTACAAAACTGCCTTAAATGTGTACCTAGTTCCTTCAGATTAATATCTACCCTTTTGGATGCTTATTTGAACTGAGGCTGACCTGGAGATATGCCTGTCACTGCGTCATAATCTTAAGTACAATAATAAAAAAGGAAATTGAATCAGAGGTTTAAGGAGGTAATGGCATTGGATTTAAGGAGGTAATAGGAATGGATTCAAGAGGCAGGAATATGTGTCAGAACCATATATGGGATGTTTTTTAAATAGTCCAGCTACACATTCTGTGGAGGTATTGCTAGCTTAAGTGGAAAGCACTTATATTGTCAAAAACTGGAATGCAGCCCAGACACACAGGGATGTGTTCAGCTTGTCATTCAGAGCTTCTTCAATCAGATACCAACATTTTCCAATCCAAGGGACAGCAAGTCCTTTCCTGCATATGAATTGCACACTCCAGTCTGAAAGAACTGCAGAAAAATTCCAAATTTGGAATTGAATGTATTTTAATTTGATTTGGCAGGTATTTGCTAGGTAAGTATTTGCTGTGGTATTATTTCTAAGTGATTTTACTGAAAGAATGAATTCTTATAGAGAAATTCCTTGTTTCATACAGTCTGAAATATAAATTGTAAATTAGACATTTGGAAAAAATATGTATTTACATAAATATGTATATATATGAGCTTCTTACTAAGCTACAGTACTTCTTCAGAGAGATAATTTTCTTTTTCTGACACTGTAAGGATGCCACTTTGATGTCTAAGTTGCCAATGAGTTTACTGTGACTAGAGAGTTGAACCCAAAAGGTAAAGTAATACAGAATTGAAGGCTATTGTGAGAATATGAATGTTTCTTCAAATTTACTTCACCTATTACATTCTAAGAGATATTGTAAATTACGAGGTATTTTCCATCATGTGATTTTGAGGTTATATCATGAGTTGAAGCTTCATTTAAGAAAAATCTCAGAAACCCACAGTATTGCTATTTAACATGATTTATAAACAAAGGAAAACAGCAGCTTAGTCTGAAATGTGTGAATCAGAAAATGACATAAAGGTGACTAGAAACAGACCATAAAAATACATAACAATATTTCGGAAAGAAATTTGTGAGAAAGTTAAATATGGCTTAAAATTTAAAACACGTTTTGTTGCAGGAAAGCTCCCTCCCAATCTAGATGGATGTTTAAATAGAGGTCACTACACCTTTGAATAACAGAACATACCAAATTATAAAGCTTGTGAAGTCTACAAAAACATTAACAGAATTCATAAAGCAGAGGACAATCAGTTTACCAATTCAAATTAATTCTTCAAAGAAACAATGGACACTACTGTGAAAAAAAATGAATAGAGTGTAAGCAGGAAAATTAATGGGGTATTTATTAAATTAAATAAGTCTGATAGTATATTGGGGGGTGGGGGAAAGTCAAGCTATTAGAAGTAAAGAATGAGATTTCAAAAATTAGAAAGCTGCTAATGCAGCTTTTTGATAAAGTACATGGAAAAGATGAACTTAAAAAAAATCACAGGGCAAAATGTTCTAATGCATTATAAACATCCCAAGTCTTCAATTTTAACAGAAGGATACTTTCACTGCAGAGGACAGTATTATGTCAGAGACTGAGGTTATCTTCCAAGAGATAGTTTTCAGAATATAGAATAAGGTCAAGTGAGTACAGGAGTGCATTTTGAGAACCCAGTGACTCTGTGATTTATGCTCTTGTAAAGTTCAAAAAGCTTGGGATAAAGGGTAAAAGAGAAGCTGGATAGTCTTATGGTTTAGATATCGCTAAACAGAAGAACCAAAAAAAAAATTGATATATTTGCTGATCAGTGAGGGAAAAGAGCATGGAATATGGAATAATGAAATATAAAACAGTGAAAAAATTCCCACAAGTAGCAAGCAGAGAAGCCACACATACACACACACACAAAAAAAATCACATCTTCAGATAGCAGGTAGTTTCCCTTAAAAATATATGTATGTATGTGTAAGATGTCTTCTTTTTGTAGTACCATTCAAATTGTCTAGCATGGAAGTTACTTTCCTGAAGACTAAAATTACTTTAAGATTCCTTGAAAGGCAGCACAGCCTGAAGATAAGATGCTTGGGCGAGAAAATAATCATTAGGATACTAGAAATCACTTTGAGACTGGAAACAAACTCTACCTGTTAAAAACATATCTGTTTTTAACCTCTCATTACTATAACCCTGACTGATTCAATGAGATCTGCTGCAGGAACTTAGGCACAAAGTGTACATGCAGTTACCTATATGGAGACAAGACTATTTCAGTGTCCAAATCTCAAACCAAATCTCACTAGTAGACACTAGAAGAAATTAGGGATGCATGAAAGTACTGTGAAAGAACTAAGGTTCCCTCAGAGACCTCCAGTGCACTAGAGGAGCACTTAATTAGAATGAAAAGTCATTTGAGGAAAAAAAATTGGGTATGTCATGGACACTATGAAAAACGTGCTTTAGCCTCAGTGCATCTATGTGGAAAATTTTGGTTTTATGCCAATTGAAACTCAGCTGAAACCATTTACTGCCATTACAAAGGAGCTGCATTCACCAGCTTGGGAGAGCAACCTCAGTTCCTCTACAGTGTATTGGCTACAGCACCAGGACATGCAGATGAAAGGAAACCAAAAGAGGAAGAGGAAGATCAGACAGCCAAGATGCTTCACAAAAACTTTTACTGCCATTATCAAAAATTTCTTAGTAAATATTATTTGCGGTCTCCAGATTATGGAGTTTTTTTTTCAGATGGGTGGAATAATCCTCTCCTTCTCTTGTCTACCATGGAAGCTCTGCAAATCAGCTGATTTTTAAAGAGCTAAATTTGAAATCAATGCCCCCATTAGAAACTAGATACAGAGTGAAACAGATCTGCCAGTGCACTTGCACCGTAAAGGCTAAGATAGGACTTGTATGCTAAGTCATCTTTCTGTGATTGCTCTTGTCATTTTACCAGCTGGACACAGAATGAAGTTAATTGCCACTAAATAATCTATGGAGTTTAAAGAATAAAAATATTAAAAAAACTGTGAAAATAATACTTATCTTCCTCTTTACCTGAATAAGTGAATTCAAAAAGAAATAACAATAATAAAACAAAAACCAAAATGCCCTAATAACATGCTTTAACTCTTGGTCAGCCACAAAGCAGTTAGGAAATGGGACTACATGATCATTGCATGCTCCTTCCAACTGAAAATACTCTATTTGAAAAGTCAAATCTCAAGATTAATAAGAATGTCTTCTTCCATGGAAATAATCTGGGATATATTGCTATAGAATTTACACTGTGCATGCATCTTCTGAGGTATTACAGCCTGATATATACCATCCTGGAAAAACATCACAGTACTCTTTCCCAAAGGCAAGGTTCATTTTAGAGGGTGAATTTTTGACCCTGCTACTCCTTTCAGAATGCTGTCATGATTTAGTGTTTTTTAGTCTGCTTATTTTCTCTTCTCCCCTAATTTGTTCCAACTGATTCCCAAGCCAGGTTTTAGCTGCAGTTCTTGACTTTAGTGCTGTTCCAATCCCTTAATTTCTACTTTTTCATAAGATCATGGTCAGACTTAAAGTTCTATCCAGTATTCTTGTTTCCAGTCCTACCTTTCTAAATTCTGTTTGTGGTTTTCAGTGTACAGGTAATTGTCATGATTTCTTAATTATAACAGTGCATTAAAATCATTGCATAATTTGCTGTAAATAGTTCTCACTGTGTCTCAACTGCTGAAGTTGTTAAAATCACATTATAACAATTGTACATAGACAATCACTGAGTAAATAAGATGCCCTTGCTAATGTTTACAAATACATTTTATTTGCTTTCTCTAAGACAAATCAGTAGAAACACAGAAAGCGCTTCCCTTATCTCTAGTGGAGGGGGACTGAAGTACTTTGCATTGACATTAGGAAACTAATTTTAGACAAAAATTACTCTCTTACTTCACTAAATCTAAATGGAATTGCTTTTCATTTTGGTCACCCTCACAGCTTTCCTTTTTCCCGCCCACTTTTTTTCCATACTTCTACATTTCCCCCTTGATTCTGCTGTGCAGCACCAGACAGATTCCTGGCTCCATTGACATTTTTCTTCATGTATAGGCTTTCAGATATAAACAATTCAAGAAGAGCAAAGCTCACACAAAATTTAGCTGCCTGCACCTACATTGTGCCTAAAGAGGTAAATGGGAACAGAGGTGAGGTCTAGACATGAATACACGTGTGCAAATTCTTTCATCTTCTGCTACAAAGTCCATCTACCACCATGAACTGATCAGCTGAATAAATTATATTTGACTGTATAATTCCTAAAACTTCAGGGGAAGAAAAGAAAGGGGGGAAAAGGATTATATAAAAAGGATTAAAAGTTCGTTGACTTTCATTCTACTATTTGAAAAAAAATCTGATCCTACCTCTTCACAGGCGGTCCTGAAATCCATGTGCTATGACACAGCAAGTGATATTTGTCTAAAATGGAGAGAAAGATTTCATTAGAATGCAAAAGATATAGCAAAACATAAAAGTTATCTGCCTGAGATGAGCCATTGCACTTGTCTTTCCTAGGTCCAGTTATAGATATTGCTTAAAAGGAGAAATGATCAAAGTTGCAACAGGATTAGGAAGATGTTAGAAGTTTTTCCTGTTCTTATAAAGTACACAACCTGGTTTCATTGAATATAATCAAAGGAATGCTTATGTTCCCATCACCTTCTCCCTTTCACAGGAGATTCAAGCGTACTTTTCTTATTGTAAGTGTAAATTTCTTTCCTTTTATGTTTACCAATTTTTTGTTTCATAAGTAAGAGTATACTCAAAAGTATTAAAAATAAAGACAATTAAGTGTTGCTCTTCAGAACATTCCCTCTCTTTTAAAAAAAACTTTTTTTTTGTTTTCTCTCCTAATTAAAAACCATCACTCACCTTTTGTCTCATATTTTATTAATGTACCTAATCTCTCCACAGAAGCCGCTGTCATTTAACAGTGTGCTTACTCTCCAGAAATATTTATGAGTTGAAAAACAAATGTTAGAAAAGTCAGGAATACATGTGAGTGCTGGCAAAATGTCACACCAAATCCTGTGATTATTACTTTGCCTGGCCTTTACTTAAAGTGTATTCATTGCCATGCACACTTATGCATTCATTTATTTATGTGATAAAGCCACGGGAACAGAGTCCTAGCAGATGCTACTAACATAGTCCTGCTGCTGGGTCTGCAATAGAAACACTCATGAATTAACATTCAGCAACATTTTCAGGATACACAAAATAGTCCTGGGCAAAACAGTAGTTTCATGCAATTCCTGGAAAAAAAAAAATTCCATAAAATTCTCTTCACCAAGTATTTTATTGATATTTTGCACTAATAATCTGCTTGCCATTACTTGTATAGGTATAGTACTCAAAGTTCCAACACAAAATTTGTACCCTTAGCCTAAGTTTAAAATAGAATTTAAAATTCCTCACAAAGTAAAAAAAATTAAGACTTATTAATTACAATTAAACCTCTTAATAATAAAATATTTTCCTTAAGTCTCTTGATTTATTTTGCTGGCCTCAATGCAGTTTTATTGAACAGCATACATATGAAGTTAATGTTCTCTATTTATTGAGCTCTGCCTGTTTCACAGCCTGTTCTCTAGACTAATTTTTAGCAGAGATAGCCTAGGTTGGCTAGGTTACAATTCAGAAATTTGAAAATGACCCATCATCATTCCTTCCTTATCAGCTTTACATGAGCAGCAAGATCCAAAAATGAACTGTATCTGTAATACTGCTATCAAAAACACTCATAAAATCAAGGTCACTATTACTATTTCAAAGATTTTCTCTCTGTTGGGCCAGTCATTGTGTTACAAAGTATGTTTCTTCATTATCTTCATGAACTCTTTTTTCAGCCGAATAAACGGAAGTCAAAAAGAGACTTTACTCACCTTAGCCAAATATTCTGAGGACTTAGCCTTCTGGAACTACAAGGGCATGTAACTTTGAAACATCAACTGAAGTAATGCACAGTGCTCTTCTTCCTTGGGCCCTGGTCATGGTAGGTCACTAATTCCTACTGCAGTCAAAAGTTTATTCTCTTGTGTTATGTTCTGCCTTATTAATAAATATTCTTCAAAGTTTGGATTTGGGCAACTTTGGTTCCATACTCAATGACAATTCCATTTTCATTCTCTTTTAGCTCCTCTTTGATCTAAACATTGCCTAACCTCATTCATTTCTATAACTCAGTATGACTCCTTTTTATTTTTTTTTTTAGGTATAATGCATTTATTTACTTACTTCAGAAATATTTGCATTATCACAGAGAAAAAAAAAAGAATACTTACTAATAAAATATTGTCTAAAATGTAAAGCTGGAGACACATAATTCTCAACACAAAATAAAATTCCTTGCAGAGAGTTTATGTGCTTCTCAGGCAGGCAACATCTCAGTAACTAATCTTTGCAATACAGCTGCCACTGCTTCTTCTCCTCTCTATTTCCTACTGATTCTCATTTGCAGCTGCACAGAGAATGTAAGCCCATTATCAATGTTCTTTTTCTGACTATCAGCAATTTTATAACACTTGATATTTTACAAACAGCACACAGAAGGTTTGATTACAAAGTGCACTACTCATAAATAATCTCAGAAATGTCATTGTTTCCAGCATTTATACCCCAAATAAACACTCTAGATAATTAAATTACAGGAATACATATCATGCATCATGCAGAAATATTATATCTTATGCTGGTAAAAGCCCCAGTGATTACCAATTCTCTCCTCCTGTAACACATGAAAAAAGGCAGAAAATATAAACCTAAGTAATTAAAAAAAAAAAAACCTGTAAAATGATAAACTGTGAAGTCCATTGCTTACAGATATCTGTGATAAGCTTCTGGCTAATCTCTGCAACCCCATCTCCAAATCACAGCCACTTTCACCTGAGCAACTTTCTATTTCTCATAGGAGCTTCCTTCCGCCTGGATTTTTTTTTTTATTTTTTTGCCCCTCCCCATCATTAGGTTGCTCTGGGACAAGCTGCGCTTCAGAATGCGAGAAAGGAGCTGCCTGTGGCTTTGAATTGAGGAGGAGCACAGGAAACAGCTCCAGGACAGAGCCTGGTTTGCAGGCACAGAGGGAAGCATGAACAGCGCTATCACTCAAAGAGAAACAAAGGCTCCAAAAGCAGTGTGCCTTTCTCTAAAGGGGCTGGGAACCACTGCAAGCAAAGACACACAAACAAGCCAGCTTTGAAAAGTTACCTGCCCTCCTTTCAACTTGACTTGCCATCTGCATCTCCCCCAAAACTGAGTTATCAGACCTATTTAGCTGACCTCTGCTGATGCATATAAAAAGGAACAGTGTATGACAGACAGGTTGTAAAGAGACTTTGACACCTCCTTGGCAGAAAAAGCAGTTATTCAATGCTGAAGAAACATTTACCAAGCAGTATTTTTATGGCATTTGTGTTCTAAAGGGAAATCAATGGCCAAAACATAATGGCAAAGATGAAGGCTACAGCAGCCCTCAGAGACAAAGCTTCATTTAGGATAATGCACTGAGCACTTGAGCTATACTCTGATCTTCTTATAATAAATCAGGTCATATTCCAATGGTATAATAGATGTAATTTCACAAAGTACTTCCATGACTGAATATTCCAGTATACAATAATGAAATAAGATAGGAAACAAAAAGAAAATTTCTTGTGTGCACATCAAGAAGAGACATTTTGTGAAGTGTAGGAAATACCAAAAAACAAATTAAACATTACTGATAGAATGAGATACTTCATTCTCAAGGTTACTAGTACAAAATAAGAATACAGTACTGTATGCCCAAGTAACAAGTATATGGAAAAATTATGCATTATCAAATGCAATTTTATTTAGCTTATGATATCACTGCAAATCACTTGTATATGTCTTACTTAACGGAGAAAAATCACAAGAAATTCTTATTGTCTGAGAAATGTCTGAACTGCTATTGGGGAAAGAGACTAAAACCATATTTCAAAGGCAGAAATCACAGACCAGCAACTACTTATGATAATAGTCTACTACTAATGTTTGCCTTTTGAAGTCCTTCTGCCTCTATTGTTGCCAAAATATTTTGGGCTCTTCATTGTAAAGCTGTCTGAAGAAAACCATATCTGTCATTTTTATGTGTTAGGAAATTAAACATTTGTAACTCTGCAAGGCCTTTTTTTAGCAATAACTAAAACTAAACCCCAAACCTTCTCTATTATAAATAGGGAAAATAGATTTAGAAATTATCCTTACATATAGCATAGCTAGTCCTTTGTGCTTCACAGGAAATAAAAATATTTCTGGAAAAAGAGAAACATTACTTCAAATCCAAGTTCCATGAACACATATTCATTCCATACAGCTTGCCACAAGGTGTTTGGTACTGCAGAGTGGTCAGAGGCAAGCAGACACAACAGTAAATCAACGGAGCAGTTGAGTAACTGCAGATTAATAAACCCTGATTCAGTTATTGCTTTCCAGCACACTTGAATTATATTTTGTTTGACCACTGAGTTACTTATGTTCAGTTAACATAATGATTTTTAGTAATTTACATATTGGACTCATTTGCTGAAAAATTTCTCATTGAGTTGGCAACAGACAGTCTCTAGATTCAAGCACTTCCTCATACCTCCTCACAAAATTCAATACATAAAGGAGGATCTGTATATCCATTACATAGAACTACAATTTTAATAAATTAATGTAAGAATAAGGATGCTCACGAAGCTGGAGGACCCTAAGCTGTATGCACCTCACTGTACCAGACAGTGCAAAGACTGAGATGAACTTTGGAATCAGCAAACCTGTGCAGTTCTTTGGCAGGGAGGAAAATAATTACCTGACAAAGCTTTTTAACAAAATGTCCAGCTCTCAGCAAAGCTCATGCTTCAACAGAATTGAAGTTGGCAATTAGTAACTAACATGTTTTTTAATGTTTTGTTCATTTTACCCTTATTAAAACAAGTATTGTATTTATCTGCCAGTCATAATTTATTATTTTAGTGGCAAGCCTATTTAATTTGCAAGCCAAATTAATGATTCACTCTACAAACAACAATTTTTCCATAGTCAGTGATCCAGAAGGCAGTATTAACTGAATGAATTTTCTTGGGCTTCTGTTTGTTTATTCAGTGCTGTTTGCATTAACAATTATCTAGTGTCCCCCAGAACAAACACTCACAAAATGACCTAACGAGTCACCCAGTCTGTTCTGGCTTGGCAAAAGAAAACTATTGCAAAATAAAAAAAAAAACCATGCAAACAAACAAACAAACAAACCCACAAAAATAATAATAATAATAAAAAAAACCAGAACAAAACAACACACAATCTTCCAGAAAGGAAAGCAGTATTAGAGGAGAATAAATGGCAGTAGGCTGTTGCTGCATGTCATTATGTGAAACACAGTATGGCAAATTGGAGCATGAAAGTTTGGCTCTGGGTCAAAGTCTTGAATGCTGTCAGGAGAAAAAAAAATAAAAACTTTTGCCTGGTTCCTCACTTTTCCAATGTTACCCTTTGGTGATTCAGTGGATGTGTCTAAATATAATTATGTACATGATTTCAAAGAGGATAGAGCACATGTCAAAGCTCAGGCTTGTACTAAATGTCTCCTTATTCATCATTGCTCTGGAGGCTGCATGAACTGTGACATGATTTAGAAAACTTCTCAGTTTTGCCTAAATAACAGTGCTTTTTGTCAAGAGACATAGAGAATTTCTTCTCTGACTATTTGGCACTGCAGTCAGGATTTTCCCTCCATTATCTCTCAACACAAAATTTTCATACAGAAGACATACTGGCACTCCTCTGACAAGGAAAATGTATATTTCATGCCCCTGGCAATATGCCTAATCCCAATAATTCAGTGTGACTTTCCACATTATACTGCATCTTTTGATTTCACTTAAGTTAAAAGAAACAAGCTAAAAATATTGTATCAATCTCCTAAAGGAGGTTAGAAAATAAATTAATGGCAGTAAATATTTGAGAAGTATTTATCTAAGATTTTTAGATCCTTTATGAACACCTAACAAATATATTTATATTTGCTTATTTTATATATATATAAAATAAGCATGTGACATGTCCAGAGTTAATTGCAGTTCTTAAGGAAAAAATAATCTTTTACAGTGATATTTTAAAAATCTGTATATCCTGCTTAAGAAAAATTAAAATAATAATAGGCAATGAATAATGAAAGTTGAAACCAGATTAAATGAAGAAAGGACATGATATCAGACATTTTGCAGATTGTTGAATTAAAATAACATGAATATGTTTCATGTCCAGTTTACAAGAGTAAAAAGAAGCACATATTTCCATTTTTCAATCATCTAAATTTTTTACCATATACCATGGAAAACACAAACCAGGATTTTCTAATAGATATAATATAATTTCTGCTCATTTGATACAGTTTGAATCATAAATGCTAGTATGTCTTGAGAGAGCTTGAACTAACCAGATAAGAATAACTGAAAGAAATTACAAAATCTATTCTCAGAGAAATTCAGAAGTTTCATTAACTTCAATGAAAACAATAGGAAAAAGTAATTTTTAATTGACTCAGGACAAATAAAAATCTAAATTTCATTTGAAATCCCATAGCCAAACCAATATTTAATTATGATCTTTCCTTATTTTGACGGGATTGAAATTAGTTGACTGTGGTCAAAACATTTTTGGTCTGTTTTATTAGATTTTATGAAATCATTCCTACCATTGAAAGGAACATTCCTGTTTTATATTCACAAAAGTAAAAAACTGTCAATTTTACATTATCAAATTACGTATCACAATGTGACACATTTGCAGTGGCAATAGACCTTATCAGTCCTTCCCACTGAGATGGTAACAGAAACCACAGCATCCCACTAAAACAATTGGCATAATTTACCTTTCAGTGCACATTTTCATATTGTTATTTGGAGTTTGCTTTCTATTTAGGAATTGCCACCCTCACCAGTTTTGCAACTGCAGTCAGTTTTTTTACTGAAATAGCACTGGGCTATCAGAAGTAAAAAGGTTTGGGGAATATGACTGGAAGCCACCAAAGGAAATGGGCAGAGAGGTAGTTTGAGAACCTATAGAAGTAAACAGAGTGAGTGCAAACAGAAAAAAAAAAAAAGAAAATAAATCAGGTACATATTTTTGGTAAATAACACTGTTTGCAGAGACATTGAATTCAAATTACTATACTCTGGTATCAGATTCACCAAGGTGAAATACCAGAAAACAAAACAAAACAAAAAAAAAAGAAAAATGGGCATTATAAGAGCAACACCACAGATTTCCTATTTAAAGTGGACTAAGGCATTTCTGAGTTGCACTGCTATACAAACTCCTGTTGTTTACCGTGTCAGGTCATTGATCTTTAAATATGGCTGATTTTCTTCAGTGCTTTTTTTTTTTTCCTTCATTTCTTCCAAAAAATATGAACTTGCAGATTTCCCATAAATAATCAAGTCAATAAAAAATCATAGAAATATTTAAATCAGTGTGTTTAACAGACCATTTGACAGACTTAGAAGTAAGTCTGAACTGCAACTTAGCTTCTAGTACCAGGTCCTGTAATCAACAGCAATATTCCTGTCTGAGAATTCCTGTTACAAAAAGCATGTTCCTGTGGTCAGTTCCTGTGGTCACCAATAAAAACTATGTATTTGTTTTGGCATCTTTGGGACAGCATAGCTGTAATAGAGAGAAAAACCAAGGTTTATTGCAGTTGCTGCTACAGTTTTGCCATATCTGGAAAGTCACTTTTAAAGGCTACCAGTAAACAAAACACTTCCTCAGGTTAAGGTAAAAACCACAAGCAGACAAAACAAACAAACAAAAAAAACCCCAAACAAACAAACAAAGCAAATAAAAACAAACAAAAAACCAACAAACAAACAAAACCCCCCACAAACACACAAAAAAAACCAACCAACCAAAACAAACAAACAAAAAACCAAACAGTAACCTATTTCAAAGAGTTGCTAGCAAAGGAAGGCGGAATAATGCAGTGCATGAACTAGGAAATTCTAGCCAATAGAGATACCATGATCATTGTTTGCATAGTCTTTAACACCTTCATTTTTTTTTTTTTTTACAGCAGGTGCTTGTCTGTAGCAGAATTCAGTATGTATAGAAAACAAACACCAACAACTTGGCTCAAAATTAATCAAAAATTAATCTTCCACTTGAGTTTTTATATGATTGCAGCAAAAGCCTCTTTAACTACTCTGGAATCCAGAAAGCAGGAATTTTCTAGTAGTGCTGTTGTAATATCATCAAGTCAACTTTATTTACTGTCAAACTATTCCTGCAGTAGTACATTGTCAAAATATATAAAAAGGGAACTTGAGATATGCAAAATATGCCACATAGGAAAACAGAGCACTTAAAGCATTGTATAATTAAAACAAACAAAGCTAAGTAGCCAGTGAGAAATACTTTAGAGGTAATTAGAAAATATCCCTGTGAGAGCAGCACCCCTCACTGAAAATCCTTTTTTATGGAAGTGATTTGAAACGGGACTGTGAAATGGTCATCCCAACTGTCCACACATCCCTATCCTGCAGGGTGTTAATCCTGCTATAAGGCTATCACAGTAAGTCAGAAATAAACACCAACAATAGTGTGCTCAGCTTTTAGAAACAGAGGTTGATTCAGATAAACACTGGCTAGTGGTAAACTGTGCTGATCCAGGAACACTGAGTTGCCACACAATGAAACCTGTGCAGGGCACACATGGGTGGGTAGCTGTAAGTAGCATCACTATTTAATCAGTCACATTGTGGGAATTACTTATTTTGGTTATCACATTTTCTATATCATTAACTACTGTTCAGATTAGACTGTACTTAATACATTCTTGAGCTCACTGAAAGCCAAGACAACAAGCACTGAAAGTCAGAAGGATTTTTTTTTTGTAAAATCCTGGACACATTTATGACACAAGGTAATTTTAATAAAGATGGGACTAATATCACTAATTTCTTCTATGATTGTCATTCACATGCCAGTAAATGTAGATGAAAAATGATAATGAGAATGTGATCTATACAGTCAAGCAGACTGGAAGATGCTGAATTCATGATGAAAAAGTTTTACCAGGAGTAAAGTGAATAAAATGGGGAAGGGAATCTAAAACTTTCTAGGTCAGCAGAAAGGAGATAGGGTATGTCAAACTGTAGAAGCTTTTGTTTCCTTGGGAATGCTGAGGGATGAGGAAGAAGAAGACAACTTTCATGACACTGCATGTGAAGGTTTGTAGCTGCCACAGAAAATTTGATTCTAGGGAAATGCACCCAAAATCAGATCCACAGGCATGGTAGCTTTACAGCAGTATTTCTGTACAGAATACAAAAATTAAGCCATGCCAGCAAATTCATTGTGTCTGTTCTTAAGCTGCTAGTACAGACTCTTACATGGATTTAGTCCATGACAAGTAATCCTCTCCAAAGCAGTAGGCTACATGACTCGGGAATTAGCAAAAGGTGACTGTTAATAGACAGTTTTCTCACAGCTACCCTCCTGCATAAGCAAAGACAGTTAAAAACCATGCACATAGGCTGTTTTATGCAATTACCTCAATGCCAGAAGGCAGTTTAATTGATAATAATAAACATGACCTAGGAAATTTGTATTTTGGAAACTCACAAGAATAGCAGAATGTTACAGCCAGTACATTAGCTCAAATGACAGCTCTGAAGTGTCTACTCCTGTGAGTATCAGAAGATATCTCATTATAGATTACTTTTTATGTGAACTTTTTTTTAAAGTGGGTTCCAGTTGAAAATTTAGATTGTGAATGTGTAACTGAAACTGAGTCATACTGCATACACAATGATGACTTAAATATGCATACCTTTATTTAATTCAAGTATTTTCCAATGTTTAATGTATCTGAAAGACTTTAAACTTAAGTCTTGAAATCAAACGGGACTCAAATTTCGAAAGTTCCAATTATATCACCAAAATTCACTGCTATAGTAGATGAATATCTATATTGGTGCACTAAATAGTACCAAAGGTCTTCACTTCAGACACAGTCACTGAAGCAAAGCAGGAGTTTTGCTCTTCCTTTTTACTTTCCAAGTCTTTCAGGCAAGAGACTAGGGCAAAGGACAGACTACAGGTCACAATTTCTTTATTCACTTTCAAATCTATTTCAGGGAATTGAAAGGTTACAGTTTAAAGACTCCATCCCCTCATCCTGTGGGGAACTAGAGGAAGGTACAGGGTTCTTTTTCAGCATGCATTTTCCCCCAAAGTACTGGAACTAGGGCCAAAGTTTGAGAGAGAAGGAGACTTGGTTAATAAAAGTAACACAACAGCACAGTGCTCCTCCAAAAAGACCTGTAAAAGAGGAAAAAGCATTAAACAGGAAGAGAAAAACATGATAGAAGAGGTAAGAGCTAGCTAATAAGGAGACCAAAGAAGGAAAAAAAGGTGAAGGAGGAGAAAATGGAAACATATTTTAAAACTCATTTCATTTCCCCATTACACATTTGCTAGGATAAGTTTTGCTACTTTTTTTCATCAATAGTATTCCCTATGCCAATTATGACTGGTACGCTGAAGGAAAGCACTTTAGGCATATGCAAGAACCTAACTTCTTTACATGCTGTTTTCTTTTCTCCCTCTCTCCTTCCTCCTAGATAATTTGGGTCACAAAAGACAGAAACTGGAAAAAGAGAAGTATCTGTAAATCTTAGGGATTAGCCAACTATAAACAATAATATAGAGGGAAGAGGGTCAGAGATGCATTAAGAAATAATTCCCCTGCATTTTCAGTCACATAGCTACGGTAGCTGGGCTTTATTTTAGAAATCTTTACATAAGATTACCAGAACTATCAAGGTTCATTGCTTGTGACATGCCTACTGAAAACAAATTACTTCAACATGCAGTTTTGGGCACCATCTAAATCACAATTGCTTAAAAGCATACTTTATCATTTTAGAAATATTAAAGTGAAAAGAGAGATATGGAAAGAGAACAAGCTCTGTACAGAAGTCCAGTGACACACTGAATTAAGGCAAATTAAGTCAATGTTAACACAAGACACTGATGCAGGAGATGAATATTGGTGTTGTGGGGCTGTACAGCTTGTTTGAGGATCTGAGATTTGGCAAACCTGTCACAAAGGAATGATTAAGGCAGGAAGCTCAGCTAAATTAAGATCATGCAGTAGAACAAAATACTATTTTTAGAATCTGTTGACGACTACATAGCCCAGGGAAAAGACTGGCCTCTTGCTTTCGGGGTAAGTGACAGCAAGGCCATCAGGGTAAACTACAAGGACATACTGAGAGCAAATGGCAGACAAGTTAAATCTGAGACATATACATGACAATGAGAAATGATGGCCTAGCAGAAGTTCTGAAACTTAACTTCAAGGACTCTGCTACTCAGAGAACCCAAAATGTATGTCCTTTTGCCACTTAATAAACATGCCCAAGTAAAAATTGGTCTAAGAAATCCTCGTATCATGCAGTTATATCTGAGCACAAAATTTTATCAGGAAAAAAATTGTGAAGTATAATATACTGACATTGAGAGGGAATCTTTACTGATGGTTCTGGCTTCAAAAGTGTTTTCTAATGTTTGCCTGTGTTACTTGGTCATATTTTAAAATAATCCTTGATAAAGCATAGCTGGCAGAGCCTGATTTAAAAATAGGAGAAAACTAGAATGCTAAAGAAGATATTATAGTGTTTCACTCCTTGGGAAATGTTTCCCCTTTGAAAATTAGGATTTTTTTTTTGTGTGTGTTGCAGATATTGCCTCTCCTAGCAACAGCACAACTTCCAGGTTGTTGCATTTCTTCATAGTCTAATAGCCATCAAATCCTGCTTAAAACAATGGCTCGCTCCATGAGAAATATTTAATCTTCCTGCTGTTTAAGCTAGTCAAGTTCCTTTTTTTTTTTATTATTCTTCTGAATACTAAATGCCTACTGTAAAAATAGTAGCAGTCTTCAAGCAGCAGTTTTAGCAATCATTAAAAGTCAACATATAAAATACCATGAGAGTCTGAGAGTACTGCTGTGAGAATTTGCAACCTACCACTTGAACATGAGCATGCTTTGGGAAAGATGATAAGAACTGACAAGTAGTAAATATCCATCAAGTTTCAAGTTATTTTGGATTCTTATAATATGGTGTAAGAAACGGAATAAATAGGGCACATCTGTTAAAAACATGGGAGAAAAAACTTTCATGATTAGTTTATAATAGTTCACAACAACAACAAAAAAATCATCCTTAAATATGCAGTTTCATGGTCTTCTACTCCTGACTCTGATTTTTAAGAGACTGTCTTAGGGGAAAACTAACTGATAAACAATCTGCTGCCATAATCACAGCATAATGTTTGAGAACACAGCATGTGCTACCTTCTTGATCTTGGTGTACATAAACTTACTGAAAAACAGTGCTTCCACCTCACTATGTGATGGGGTCATGAACCTGATCACGACCATCCCTGCAGGGATTGGGATAATGGTCTTCACAAAGTCTGAAACAGACAAGCACCCAAGCTCTTTCCTTTACAGACCATCATTTTAAGCTCAGATTAAAAAAATTAAAGGAGGAAGGGAAATGCCTCTTGTTTTGAACAAATGTCAATATTCTCTGGTAAAACCTCCCTGAATAGTCTATAAATAACTGCCTATCTGGATTTCTTTTTAAAAAGTAAACCTTGTAATCCCAATTTATATGACCTGGGATCTAAAGCATATGCTTCTTCTAACCAGCCCATTTACTGGGCTGAGCAACTACCTTTCTGGATTCTCCCTCCATTCCCGATGCTCCTGACTGGTTATGATGAAGTGAGGTCATAAGAACACAAATATGAACATCTTCTTATTGGCAGAAGGGTTTAGCAAAGGACTTAGAATACTGTTAGACAATTATTACATCATTCCTTCCTTCCTTCCTTCCTTCCTTCCTTCCTTCCTTCCTTCCTTC